>VZTG01003862.1:970100-1076382 GCA_013397845.1 Melanocharis versteri
CGGGGCACCCGCCCGGGATGCTCGGCCACGCGTGACCCCCGCGGCGGTGGCCGGGGTCAGCTCCGCGCCGCCCCGCGCTCCGCGGGGGTGACGGACGCGCCCGGTGGTGCGGGGTGGCCCCGGCTGTGCCGCGGGGAAGTTTCCGTGGGGAGCACGGTATGTGCGGCGTGTCTGTCCCGGCCGGGCTGGCGGGGTCCGGCCGGGCGGGCCCCTCCGTTTGGAAAAATAAGTTGCCCCCTTAGCAGTCCTCCTCCCCATCTCGTTTTGGTGTGGTTGGACGTTTCCTGACTTTGGGGGTTCATATGGGCTAGACTGGAACAGGGTCTGCGATGCGACCGGGCGGTGTTTGCTCACTGAAAACTTCCAGTAGGACCAGTGGGGTTTTTGAATGGGCTAAAGCTCCTGGGGGGAGCAGAGGTTGTGTCGTGTGCTGGGAGAGCCCTGCTGCTGCAGCAGCCCTGCGCAGAACTCCCGCGTGTTTGCTTCCGTGTATGGAGCGGGGTAAACCTTAAATCCACGGCTGAACGGCAGCGCCGGGTTCACACAGAGTTGTGCCGTGGTGTTTTCCACTATGGTCACTAGCCTGATTTGTCAATTAACAAGCACGCTCTTCCAGAAACTTTGCTCCGTACTCCTTAACTGTCTACAGGATTGCAGCTTACTTTCACTCAAGTGACTCAGAAATAATTAGCGGTTATAAGTGTTATAGCCAGCAGAGGAACTTGGATCTTTTCATGGCGCTAAACCTCCAGAAGGGATCTGTAGGGATCTGGGATGGGCACAGCCAACCTGAGCATTCAGCTCAACAAGTGGTTGCCTCTTGAAGTGGAAAATTATCTCATTTACCCCAGTGTGAGATGTTAATGCACTAAACTGTGGGTTTAGTTTGTTTGGTGATACTAGATAATTAGAGTTCACAGTGTCCAGACATAGCCAGCTCATCCACTGATCCACTGTCTGGTTCTGAGAGCTGTCAGCTGGTGGAGGGCCCAATCCTGCATACATTTAAGTAGATGAATATGGACACAGGGTTGCTCTGCAGAGATGGCCAGGGGTATTTGGAGAATGTGACTGCCAAACTGTTCGTTATTTCACTGAAGATGTGAAAACGAAGGTTTTCTAGACCCAAATATGTGACATCAGGGTGATTCCCTAAGCTGGCAGCACTTCTTTGCCCTGCACCAAAGCCTGGAGACAGTGGGCTTACCTAAATTTGTTTTCCCTCACAAATAAGGTGCCTCCCTGCATGTTTGCAGGGTTGAATCCACAGACTATACTTTGCAGAATTATGATTTTTTTGCCCAAATCTCTACCCTGAAACATGCGAGAGCCCTTGAAGGAGTTGTTATTTTATCATAGGCATCAATGTTGTCTACAGCTAAAATTGCCTAGTGCTTTCTAGTACAATGCTCTGCTGTCAGGTGCTGATGCATTTGCTAAGCTTAAGCCTAGGCTGATATTTTCCAGGTTGAGTGTCTGCTGAAGACAGTCTGTCTTTGGGAAGTTTCAGATTAAATTGTTCGGTTGTTTCTGAGAACATGGTAAGAAGAAAACTTGTTCTTTGACCACGTATTTGATAAAGATGGTTTAGGTATACATCCTGCAAAAGGAGACCTTGATCTTTCCAGGAATCTGAATTTTTTGGCTATGTTAAGAAACACTTTCTTTGAGACTTGAGTTCTTGTGGCATCGTGTTTTGGAGCAGGGAAAAGATATTTGGCTTGGGATCGGTCTCGTGATGGGGGCGTGCCTTATGCTGAGCCTCTGAGAATCTTCCAGAATTTCTTTCCATTATAATTTTGTCACAATGCTCAGGGTGTGTGCTCTTGGGACAGGAATTGTTGAGCCCTTGACCATTGCACTCGCTGAAGATGCTCTCAGCACAAGGCATGCTGAAGATCCCAGCACTGTTAGGAGCTGAGCAACTGCTCCTCTTCCTGGGAAGGATGAGAGCACTCCAGTTTCTGATGGGTGGCTGATGGGCTGAGTGGACTTTCCCTCCAGTTACTCTTCCAAGGTGTTGCTTCTACAGTGAGCACATAAAGAGGGAGAATTGGAGACTTTCTCAGCTGTGTCTTCAGTGGCAGAGTGTGCCTGGTGATGCCATGGAAGGGTAAAGGAGGAAACTACTTAATTCACTTGCATGATGACAAGAAATTGTGGGACTAGAACTGAGAGAAGTACTGGCGATAGAGACATGGAGAAATTGAAGAGCAGAGAATTGAGAAAAAGCATTTGTGGGGTCATAGATGACAAATCTTGGGAACATATATATAGGAACTGTACATAGAGGTGGTAAACCCAGACCAAGAGAAGGAATGGTGGGAAGAAAGATGTTGAGACTTGTAGTGTACAGAGACAGGAGATCTGAACGTGCAAAACCAGTGGTTTCCAGCCTTTCAATAACCGGGGCATGGTACTACTACTTTTTCATCCTTCTCATTTTCCTCCCCACACTGCCTGCTGTGTTTTTCAGCCCTTGCCTCTGCTTCTTTGCCTCTCCCCTGGATTGGTAAATGTTATACAGTTAAAAATAACAGTCAGATATACATTTTATGTGCATTTAATTGCTTTTCTTTCTGTCTTAGATGAACTTAAGTAACTTCCACTTGTGTTTATAGTTTTGTGTCTAGGCTCTTAGGGCAGATGCACTTGAGTTGCAGATTTTGTTGAGGGATCATTATCTGTATAAAAAAATAATTTTCCTAGATTTGGCTTACCTGTCTGTCGATACTTGATCTTAATAAAACTTTTTGAAAAAGTAGGCTGAGGCCATGCAAATATTTGTATTTTAGCTAATTTAATTCAGTCGGTAATCAGCATCAGCTGATAGACTGATTTTATATATGTGACTACTGAAGTTTGAAAAGGAAACACCATGTAATAGCATTTAAGCAGAACGCATAGATGGCGGTGGATTTATTTATGCAGTGCTGCTTTTAGTATTACAGTTTTTTGGGAGGGACTAAAGCCATTGTGACATGCTATGGGCCACAGAATATATATAAATATATACATATACATATATATAAAACAGTATATTGCCAGCTGAATTCAGAAATACAAGAGCTGCAGGGCAGGAAAGGCAAGGGGGTGACAAGGGATGTGGGTCATATAGGCTCATGCTCTGAATAAGGAGCTGAGAAGCTGCAGATGTGGTTCATTCTCTGCTCCTTGCATTTATCCTGTGGTAGCTTGGGGATGTTGGCAGATTAGATTGAGGGATTTAGGGGAATGGCTTTCTTGGCCTCATCCACATAAATTTGATGTACATTTTGGGGATAGAGGGATAAATACTGGTTTTTATGCTTCTCTTCCCCCTGAAGGCAAACCATGAAGCACAGCTCAGTCCAACCAAAATGTTGGTTTTAATTACACTTTGGTAAAGACACTTCTGTTCCTTAATCCAAGGACCATGGCAGAAATCAGTGTTTATTGCAGGCTGCCTGCCACGTTTGGGAGGAATAGCCTTGTGCATCCCCAGTGCTAGTTTTAATCCTGCTCCAGTTTGAAAATCCACCTGTGACTTCAGAAAAATAAAGCTCTCACAAAACTTAGATCGCTGGTGAGCTTGGACCTTTGTCACTAGGAAATAGTGTTGCCATACTATAATACCAGTATTACAGTACTCCATCTGCCTGCTGTTTCTTGTCCTTTCCTTTACCTGCAAGCACTTTGAGGCAGTGCCATCTCTTTCCCCTGTGTCTTTGTGGCAGGTAGCATGCCTTGAGCGCCAAGATACTCCAAAAATGACCATGTAAATGGTGGGAACAGGGTGGTTATCTAACCTTCTCCTCCTTGGGCACAAGTCTGTGTAAAACAACTGGGCTTCTGCTGGCCTGATTATGACAGAAGGTGTTTTTCAGCTGTTTTACTACCGTTCTTGGGGATCTGAATGAAATAGAAGATTTCTAGGCAAGTGAAATGATGATATGGGAAGAAAATCTAGAGGATGTGTACGTACGTTTGAGATCAGAACTGAAATTCGGAGGTTCAGGTATTAAACCTCTCATTTCAAAATGTACAAGAAGTGCTGGCATGAGAGAGTGTCATCTGCTGGGACATTTTAATCACCCTTTCTCTTTGAGTATCTTCATGTGACATAAATGTAATATGCGTGTCAGTTTGAAAATAAATAGAAGAAAATATATCTATAATCATAGAAATTAATTGCTACAGGTCACTGAAGGTGCCAAAGCTTAGACAAAATCTTCCATGGACAACTCAGAAAAAAAAAAACAATGCGATGTGCAGATGTGAGTTAAAAACCAAAGGGAAACGGAACTTTAAGATTATTTTTAAAAGGATGGAAAATAATAAAAAAGAATCCTCATTATTTCACTGTAGCAGCTATGGTGTGCAATTTCTTCAGTGTCCTGTGCTGTTGATTCCCCCACCTCAGAGATGTATATTGGTGAGGGAGAAGGTTCGGGGGGACATAGCAATGGTGATCAGAGAAACAGAGTGACTCCTGTCTCAGGACTGACAACGCTGATAAAGTGATGCAACAAACATCTGTTAAATTAAGCAAAGCATGGAGAAGGCAAACCAGGAATGACTGATCACAGCAACAGCAGCAGAGGGCACTGGGTGAAGCAGGCAGTTGCAGGAATGGAAACAAAAGGAGATGGCTCTTCACATGGCGTGGTCAGACTGCTGAGCTCCTCACCACAGGATGTGGATGCTGAGAGGTTACATCAGCTAATGAGGTGACTGGATGAGTTCATGGAAGAGAAATCCATCAAGGGCTATTAAATTTAAAACCACTGCCTCTGGCTTAGGAAGTTTTGAGCTGCATATTTTGGAAGCTTGGTGAGTATCCTGAAGAAATACCACCATTGGTTTGCCTTGTTCTTGTACTCGCTCCTCAGCACCTGTGTCTGGCCAGGGCTGAGAGGAGCTGCTGAGCCAGATGGTCTCCCTGTGTCTGCTCTGCAAAATGAAGTGGGCCAGCATCTGGCCCCGCTCAATTCCCAAGACCAAGATGCTACTGGTGGCTTGTACCTTCACTGCTCAGGGCTGTCCCCATTACAGCTCATGTGCCATGGAACGGGCTGGTTGGGAGGAGCTGGTTGAAGTGCTCCGAAGAAGAGCCAAGGCACAATCCGGAGCTGTACCCCAAAAAGCAGGGTACGCTGCTTGAGCGCACTCCCTGGTGTCCTGTTGTGGAGCTGTGCAGTCGTGGTGAGGATTATCCTCTTGGGTCCAAGTAGGTTCAGAGAGCAGTTCATTCGGGGAAGCAGTCCCACCAGAAGGCATTGAATACCGAGATACAATGCCTGGCTGAAGAAGGCTCCGCTGGGAGGCTAACATTGCTACATGCCTGCCCTGCTGACACAGGCTTCCCCAGCCTTCCCTGTTGCTGTCAGGGAGAGGATTTGGGCCAAGGTGGTCATCTTCCCTGACGAGGTGTTGCTGTTGTTAGAGTTTTACCTGTCTCTACAAGACCAGGCTTTGACATTCTGAACTGAGAATGAGAGGGCTGGGAATTAAATTTCTTCAGCTATCCACTGCATTTAAGCATTGGTTAAAACAAAATTGTTGTGTTGACTGCTGTTTACTAAACCAGACAATTTGCTTAATCATCTGAAAGGCAGATTTTAAAGCCACGGATTGCATTTACCATGGCTGTGCTAAACCAAAGGTTGTATTGCTGTTCACTTAAGCAATGGTCAAAGCACAATGTATTCAAACGCAGCTCACGCTGATGGTATTTTGCTAGCTTTTAGATGAAGTCTGTTGCTACTAAAACAACAAGCACCAATCCCAAACTCAGCAATGTCCTAAGTCCGTCTGATAATTTCTTAAAATTTCCAGATGCTGACTGATACAGAAACTCCAATGCAGCACTTAATGGAGCTCACAACTGCCTAGCTGTATATTTTTGGGCTACCTTATGTAATAAAATGGCAGGCCGTTGCACTGCCTGCACAAACAAGGTTGCATAAGCAGCCTGGGGAAACAACCGGAGCTCCAAGTGCCCTCCTGAATCCTGCACGTCTTCTTTGATCTCATTTAACATTATTTAATAAGCAATATTAACCTTTTCCTCTCTTCCCCCCCCTCCCCCAGGTTATCCGGAACCAGTGATACTGATATAATTTCATGCACAGATCTCACTTTTTAGAGAAGTCCTCAAACTTTCCAGTCAATTGAGCAGCCTGATATCTGGGTAGCCTTGAATTTTCAGTTATCAGTACTCAATCTAGTTAAAAATAAAAAGACATTAAAAACAAAGCCTTGAACAGGAAAGTACTTGTTTTTCACTCTCATTTCTAATTTGGTAACCATTCTTAAAGTTCATCACTATGGTTTGTTCTGTCAAGGGATAAAATATTTATTATTCAAGCAGCTTTGGGTTTTTTTTCCTTTAAAAACAGACAATACTATCCAACCATTGGGAAGAAAACCAGCACAAGAAAATTATAGTCAATTTTAACAGGCTTGCAGATGGCAATGAATTTCTTTAAGCATAATGTTAGCCCTGCAAACAGTAATAATTGAGTTTGATTATTAATTATCCTTTTATCATTGATAAGCAGACCAGGCTGTTTTTCTCTTGATTCCCTCTGTTAGGTGTGTCAAATTTTTTAGCTGGAGAACAATTTTAATAAGGCAGCTTCCACCTGTAATCTCTAAATCAACAGGTGGATATAACCGTGCAAAACCTAAGCATTACTGGTTATCTGATTGAGTCAGCGGCTGAATAAATCTGACTTTGAGCATGTCCTAGACTTATTGGTTTGGGTGGGACACATCTCATTAGTACTTCATGGGAGAATTGACATAATTCCCATATTATGCATAAGAATGGTATGCTTGCAAAATCTAGTCAGTAATAAATACTGTGTGCAACATGATCAGCCAGAGATAGGTTATTTCTCTGTTATTTCTAATTCTCATACAAAATATCTGCCTCGGTTGTTTTTATTGGTAACTCTATGGATTTTACTTGTGGTATTTTGTCTGTTCCTGGTTTTGACATATAAAACAGGAAAAGGTTTTAAATTGGAGGCTTTGCATTAGACGTACCCACATTCCAGTTACACTTCCAGTGAGGGTTCCTTTAGTTTATAATTTATAATGGGGAAGACAGCTATGTGATTTCTACATGGACCATTAAGGCCACTATTTACTTAGGTAAAATCTTCATCCTTTTCATCAGATAAACAATGAGTTGTTACAATTTACTTTATCTTTGGCTACCAAGATGAGAAGAATATTTTATTCTCCAATCTACCTTTTTAATGCTTTCTTTTCCGTATAGTAATACAATATTTGGGAAAAATAGTTTCACATAAACAGCCTAATCAAACAATAGTTCTGTAAAGCAGCTGGGTGCATCTCCAGCAATTTCAGCAAGAGCAAAACTGATGAAAAATAAACAGGCCACTCATAGTCACTCCTGTATTTATATTTTTTTATGAGAAGGACTGAAGAATCTTCCTTGTTTCTGGGCTGTCACCGAAGTAAGTGGAAACTTTGCTGGAATAATTCTGGGCCTTTAATTTGATTGTTTGTACAGTGGCACCAGTAATTTTTTTTTCATCATTTTTCTTTCTTTCCAGCACAAAGGACCTTATTGTCAGCTGATGCACACTGATGTAACTCAGCTTGTTGTAGCAATTACATTTATACTGCCTGGCCTCTAACATCCACATTTCTTCAAAAATGCATCATCTTTTTCAACAACAGAATATCTTGCTATATCTTGCTGTTACTTGAGTATGAGAAATGAAACTGCATTTGGTGCCTATCCTGCTGTCCTCATTAAGGCAAAACTCCCACTGAAATCAAGGAGAGTTTGGCTGACAGAGAATTACTGCCTCGAGTTTCTGAAAGGTCTAAACTTTCTCAGTTTCTGGGTTTGATTTTTTTCTTTTAATTTAATTTTAAATTTTTATCTCACCTGGTATTCTAACTCTTCTCTCTCCTTTTGTATTTCTGGTTTTGAATTTTTAGCTTCCTTTACTAGGATCTTTTTTCTTCTTACTTCTGTCAGGTCTTAGGACCTTCTACTTTCCACCTTGCCCTCTCCTCCTTTCTTCTCTCCTCTTACTGTCTCGCACTCTATTTCAGTCTGTTATTCTCACCTTCACTGACTACAGCACTGTAAAAAGTTGATACACATCATGCATGTTTCCAGGAATTTCATTTAGCTTGTTTAGACCCCTTCTATGTACAGATGCTTATTTTAAGGTACTTGCCTTAGGGCAAAGCAGCAGTTTGTAAGATTGGTGATCCAGGCAGAGATTTATTTGCACAATATTCATCTCAGTAATCCTTCCTCTTCTTCTGAGTAGAATCTTAGAATTTCCTCTGAAGTATTGATGCAGGGTTTCAGCAGTAAATTGAGTTTTGGACTGATAAATATTTGGCATAGCATTACAGTCAGAAAAAAATACTCACGGATTTTGAAGTCTGTGTAAAAGGGGTTTTGTTGAGGGTGACAAAACTGGAAATCTCCAGAGAAATGGGTTTTATTCATAATTCTTCTACTGTGCAATGTTATGAGCTTAGACCACATACATAATGCTTTCTGTGCATCGCTTCTCTGATCCGTAAACTAGGGCAGCTTTACAGAGTATTGTAGGGTATGATCAATTCTGGGTGCCAGTCATGACCAGGTGTCAGAGGGGGGCACGAAGCAGGGGGCTCTGGGATGCTAAATATACCGTTGACAGGAAGAGGAGCTACAGTAGGGGTTTTTTGGGCGTTGATCCACCCCAGTGGTTGGGATACATCAGGCAGTACCCTGCCACTTTGCTTCCAGCTGTGCAACACCTGATGGCTTTGGAGCTCTCCCTGGATGTCCTGGCTCCATTGGTGGCCTGCACAGTGGCTTGGTTCCCCCCCACACCCTGCTACCTCTTAATTGTTTGCATTTTTCAGATGGAAAGCATTTTGAGAGTGCCAACTATGGTTATTTTCTTGCAAGTCTGACTGAAATTTGTGTTCTTTTTCAGAAGACCTAATTCATGCTTGTGAAATAAATAGTAGGTGTATGGCTTTTTAGTGTATGGTGTAGCATTTCAAACTAAAGTTATCAGCTTACTGCTTCTCAGCATCTGCATCCCTGCAGACATACTTCTTAAAGTAAAAGACATAACGCTAAACTTGCTTATTCTCCCTTAAACAAGCAAACACATTTTCTCTTATTGGAAAGATAAAAAATAATTTTTCACTGTGTCCAATTGCCTGTTACTCTGGCAAACCTAAAATGAATCAAAAACTGTAGGCTATATATAGAGAGTAATGACAGTTAAAGAAGCATTTCTTCTTTGATGCAATTGCTATTTGATTTTCTTAAAACCCTCCTCTTCCAAAGACCCATTTCAACCACATCTGAACAATAGATTTATTGTTGTCAACTGAATGAGAAATTTGATAAAGATAGCTTTTCTATTTCCATTAAGAATAGATTATTTTTCAGAGGACTGAAGGATATAAGTTCAGTGTTTAACTCTGAATTTCACATTTCATTTGACCAGTCTATAATACATACATATTTTCAAAGTCCTAATTGGCATTAGACTTGGCATATTTCTCTGCATATTTTTTCTCACCATATTTTTTCTCAGTGTGAAACTATTAGAGGGTCATTGCTCTGATTAATGAAAGAGGGCTGACATTCTTTGTAAGTTCTGAGTGTTTAAGTATTACTCTATGCAAATTTTCCCCTTTAATGAAAAAGTTTAAAGAGACATCTTAAAAAAAATTCCTTAACAATGTTGAAAAATGCAGGTTACATTCATTCAAAATCTGTGATATCCAGTGGTGGGAGGTGATGACACATTTCAAATTTGCTGCTGTATAATTAAGAGGGGATTCCATATAGAAGATGTAAGCATAAAAATTGGGTATGGCTGTTCACGATACTGCTGGTTTTGCTGCTGAATTCTTCAGTAGTTTTGTTAGAGTGTATAATCAGTTACGCTTGTGCTGATTTAATCAATTATTCTTGTGCACAAACAAACAAACACACACAAAACACAGCTAATTTCAGACTGTCTTTGAAACATCAGAACTAGAGATTTCACTTACAATGAAAGAAAATATTATTTTCAAGCCTCTAGAATGATTTTAAAAATGGCAAAGATATATTTGGGAACTATCATACTTTTGGGTACCAGCAGCTGTGTATCCTTATGCAAAAGTGGATTTGGCTGAAAGACCAATTCATAAATATTATGTTTGAAAATTGCAGCAAGCTTTCATATTTGCAAGAGATAATGTAAAATGTGCAACATTTTTTTCTTCACTGCAAGAAGTTTGAGTTTAAACAGCTCGGTCTCCCAAATCTAGTGAATAACGGTCAACAAACAAAAGTATCCATGGCTTCTTGAATCATGGGGGCTGGAGACCATTCTGTCTGTGGAAGCAGAAAGGTCAGCTTGCCGTGGTCAGTTTGAACACCCTCCTGCATACTGTCAAGCTGTGAAGTGGCTTGGAGGTGGAAGATGCCAATAAATAACTTGACACTGGCACTCCATGACATCACATCTTGTGGTCTATGAGCTTCCAGGCAAGCAACAGCCTGCTCCTAGCTGCATTGCTTGGAGAAACCAAGGGAGTTGGGGGAACGTCTCATTTTTCTGCTGGAAAAAGAATCTATTTTTTTCCTTTTTTGTAGTCCTCCTCTGCCTTGATCTGCTGTTTGGGGAAGTGAGGGGTGTAGTGGGGGAGGTAAGACTTATCTTTGATCTGATGGCTCCTTTCGTTCTGGGCTGCTCTCCAGGAAAAACTTTTTCCCCCTTTGGGACACAGTGCTTTTCATGGCAGAGGCTCTGCGAACAGGAGTGCTGCGGAAGACCCTGAGTTTGCCTGACATGCGCTTGACATTTTAGCACAAATTCAGCAGAGCAGCTTTATTCAGGTAAACACTTAAGCACATGCTTTTCATTACTCAGAATTTCATCTGAGTTTCTTTCCTGAATGTGGAAAGACTTAAGCACATATTTAGGGGCTGAATAGGTCTCCAGTCTGACTCATGTATAGAGCAGCGAGGATGGGTTGGATGGAAAGGGAGCAGTCATCGCGGTAGCACAGCAGCTGTGAAGTAAGATGTACTGTCTGAAAATCGGCGTGCTACAAAGGGGCCTTGTTCTTCTGGGAGGCTGCTTTTTGTCTGTATATGGTCTCAAGAAGAGGAGCAGGCCTGAACTTTCTGCTTTTGTCTACCCATTCGTTCTTCTGTTTCTCTTTATTTTGAATTACTCTGCATACGGCTTGGATGATGTGAAGTAGGTTTATAATTAGAATTTTTTGGTTGCTCTGCAACCTCATGTTTGTCAGTTTTAAGATTCACCCATCTGGCACCCCAAGAAGAGGACAGTGTTCTTTTGCAGAACGCTTTCGGCTATCTTCATGTGAAGACAGTGCTGTATGCTAAGTCCTCTGAGGATTTCTCACATAGCATCAGCCACAGAAGGTTTCTGAAATTTATTAAGTATTTGTCAGTAGTGAACACATACCCAAACCTTTTGGCTCTTTCTGGCTACTTCATTCATGAAAAATGTTTGTTCACAGTTTTGTGTTTAAAACTTAAACTGACTCAGGCACTGATGTAACCTTTTTCGCTTCTTTTGAAGTTCTGAATTATGAATCTAGATTAATGTTTTGCAACACAGAGAAGGAAAGAGAAAGGCACTGCAGAGAGAGCTCAGAAGTGGTTCTGCAGGAAGGTTGTTTTGGTGAGCCAGATCTTGTCTGCTCTTAAAGGTCTTTGCTGACACTAGCCCATGTAAGAGCACAGTGTAAGGGCAGAGGAAGGCACATATTCTTCCTCTGATAGATATGTGTTGTGTGCAGGTACTTTACAGGCAAAACTAAACTCTCTTCCTGAGTACAACAAGGTGTCCCAGCAAAAGAATGTTTCAGGGGTGTAGTAGTAGAGTTGGCAGAAAGATGTTTCTAACAATGGGTTCATTGAAAATTCTTCCACATTCCTCACCGACAGTGTCCCCCAAAAGTTGAAATACAGACTACACCTCAATAGAATATGGATAATGGGTTCCAAAACCTCAACTGATGAATAGCCTAAGTTGTTGCATTTCGTCTTGCACTTTGACCAGGAGCGTGACTACAGTGGAAGTCACATGTTTTTTGGGGATTATAATGTAGGAAGTGTCTCACTTCAGGCCAGTCCTTCCTTTTGCATTTTATTCTGAATAATGTTTTAGATGTTTCTTCCTAGACTTGTTTCCTAGCTAGTAAGCAGGTTTCTTTTGGAGAAATTTATTTTATGTGAATCTCCTCTCACTCTGCCAAAGCATGGCACCTCTCGCAAACCATTGTCTTAAAGAACAAAGCAGTAACTGGGAGTCATAAGATGTTTCTGGCACAAACTCAGGCAGCACCACCTGTATAGTGTATTTTTCCATTTAAGACTGATTTCCCATTGCTTCCTCAAATCTTATCCATTTTGGCTGAAGCCATAGTTGCGAGACTGCTTTCATCCATTGTATTGAATTTGCATGGAAAGGTTGTGGTGAAGGGAGGGCTATAGGTGTGTATTTTCTGAGAAAGTGCTAGAAGCTTCCCTGATGTCTGACAGAGCCAATGCCAAGTGGCTCCAAGACAGACCCGCTGCTGGCCAAGGCCAAGCCAATCAGCAAAGGTACTAACGATTTTGGGATAACATGTATAAGAAGGAAGAAACCAGTTACGGGCAGGAGAAATTGCGGCCAGAGAAGAGAGGAGTGAAAATAAATGAGAGAAACAGCTCTGCAGGCACCAAGGGCCATGAAGAAGGAGGTGGAGAAGGTGCTCCAGGAGCAGAGATGCCCCTGCAGGCTGTGCTGAAGACCATGGTGAGGCAGCTGTGCCCCTGCAGCACACGGAGGACCATGGGGGTGCAGAGATCCACCTGCAGCCTCTGGAGGACCCCACGTCACAGCAGGCGGATGCCCAAAAGAAGGCTGTGACCCCGTGGGAAGCCCACATGAGAGCAGGCTCCTAGCAGGACCTGTGGAGAGAGCAGCCCACGGTGGAGCAGGTTTGCTGGCAGGACTTGTGACCCACACTGGAGCAGTCTGTTCCTGAAGGACTGCACCCTGTGGACAAGGGACCCACGCTGGAGTGGTTAGTGAAGAACTGTAGCCCGTGGGAAGGACTCCTGTTGGAGTCCTCCACAAACTGTCTCCAGTGGGAGGGACCCCACACTGGAGTAGGGGAGGGACTCCTTTCCCCGAGGAGGAAGCAGTGGCAGAAGCAACATGTGATGAACTGACTGCAGCTCCCATTCCCAGTCTCCCCGTGCCACTGGTGGGTAGGAGGTAGAGAATCAGAAATAAAGTTAAGCCCGGGAAGGAGGGAGGGGTGGCGGGAAGGTATTGTTAAGATTTGTCCTTCTTCTCACGTTCCTGCTCTGATTTCATTAGTAATAAATTCAATTAATTTCTCCAAATTGAGTCTGTTTTGCCCCTGACAGTAACTCGCAGGTGATCTCCAGTCTCCTCATCTTTAACTCCTGAATCTTTCCTTACATTTTCTGTCTGCTATCCAGCTGAGGAGGGGAGAAGTAGAGAGCTTTGGTAGGCACCTGGCATCCAGCCAGGGTCAAACCACCACATCCATGTACATCTCTGCTGCTACTGCACAGGATGATCCTGCCTTATTCCCAACTCTGGACACCAGTGTGCCAGAGCATCTTGCTGATATTTAACCTTTTCTTTATGTGGATGGGTTAATTGTCAGCTGTTGCATTTTCCTAAGCTGGGTCACTGTGCAGTCACACAAGTTGCAGGGGTCTCTAAAGACCTAGCAAAGTCACACAGTCACAGAATCTGCCTTGAATGCTAACTGCTACGGATGCAAAGTTAAGCACTCAAAAATTAGGCAATAGTATAATTAAGTCTGCCTGTGTAATTTTGATTTACTCCCTTCCTGTATATTCGTTATTATGCACTTAATGGTTTAGTAATCACACTATAATGAAATAATTTTTTTTTGTTTTGTTGTTGCTTGTCACTTTAAGTCAGCTTAATTCACTGGCAGTTCACAATCAGTTCACTAGGTCACTTCACAATACTGCCATAAGCTGGGATGGGCAGGGGAAGGATGTGACCACTTTCGTGCCAGCGATGCTAACTTGGCCTGGCCCAAACCAACACTGAAATAACAACTTTACTCTCCACATAGTCAGGTAAAAGCTTTAGTTTTATTAAGCATTGGCAAATCCAGGCAGATTTTTAACTGAGGATCTCCTTGTTGAAAAGAACACACACACCTGCAAAGCAAAGACTGACTTTTCTAATGAATATATCATCTCTACTTCTTAACTCTTCTGGCTGAAAATAGGAATAATTAAAATTCCCAGGGAGACACCAGACTGCAGAATTTTAACCCAAGTGGTTTAATCACGGAATGGTCTGTATAACCAAGAAAGATTCTTGACACTGGAAGAACCAGGCAAGGCTTCCTGGCAGGCACTGTCCACAGACCACTCCCAAGAAAAGGCAAAAGCTGAGAGAGCTCTAATGAAGCTAGCCCTATATAAAATCCGTATTTCCTGCAAACTTGTTTGTCTTCAGGTGTTCCTGCTGCTAGAAAACATTGGGTTTGCTATAGGTAAATCATCTTCTTGATATTTTAAATTACAATTTTATCTGGTTTAAATAGATTAATAAAGATATTTTTCTTACTAATAAATACTAACTTTTATGACTACCTTGGTGATATAATTTTCATTTTAAAGAACTGTGCACCATTTTTATATCTTAGAAAATATCAGGTGTTCAAGCTCAGAATTATATAAAGCTTTAACCGTTCTTCTTTCTGATACAAATTATTTCAAGATTGTCAGTATGTAACCAAACTCTTGAGATCAAACAGACTTTCTAATTAGCTTTTGATCTTCTAATTACATCTTTTAGAAGCAGATTGACAGGCATTAATGAAACTTTTAATGTGTATTCATAATTTATCTAGAAAACCTTATGGAAAAGGACTTTCATGGTCTGTTTGGATACTCAAGCTAGGGAAACACAAACTTCAAGAATCTTGCTGTAATCTTGCTTGCTGAGCTAGAATTGCATGTGCTGTTTTGTATTATAACTTTGATTCAACAAGGTATTAAAACTTGTGCTTAAGTTTGAAGTTATTTTTATTGTTGAAGTGACTTGATTACCCCGATGCATCAATGTCTTCAGGAGAGTAATAGGTCTTGTTTCTATCATATATTTTTACACTCCAAGCCTATATGTATGCAAAATAGCACCCTTCAGTTGTGAGCTCTTTAAAAACAAAGCTTTACACATTTCCCTTCTGCTGTGCAAGGCTGGAAGACTCTGAGAAGTAGAATAATGTAAAGAGTAAGAATAAAAACCTTTGTGATGTCCATACGTCACATCCTGTCAGATTGATGCATTAACTTGCCAGATTACAGGTTTCTGTCAGCAAAAAGCAAAGCAAAGTGGTGAACAAAAGTTTGACCTGGTTTTCCATATAATTAAAATAGTCAGTAGATTTAAACTCATGGAAGGCAGTGGACTTGGCTGAAAGAATTGAAAGCAAATAAGTTACCTGTGATAGCTCGTTAAGAGAGAGTAATTCTTTCATTTATCTTGGTATTTGGAGGTCGAAAGCTCACCCATGGACTTTTGAGGGATCCAGTTACCGTCTGAAGTCCATCTATAATGGCTACAATAAATACATTGTTGTCATGGCAATACAGTGATCAAAGTCTGAGGGGAGAACTCTGGCATTTCTGCGGTTCGTGGTGTGAGATGAAAGGAAGACTTGACAAGAAATAAGATTGATTATTTTGGTTTTGGTGGTTTTTTCCTCTGGACTCAATTCAGCAGGTCTATGTCCTTGTTATGTTGGGGGTTCTAGAGCTGAGGTCAATATTCCAGAGCAGAGTAGAGGGACATAATTACCTCCTTTGACCTGCTAGTCACGCGTCTTCGGGTGCAGCCTAGGATATGGTTGGCTTTCAGGGCAGTAAGCACACAAGTCCTTCTCCTCAGGGCTGCTCTTAATCCATTCTCTGCCCAGCCTGTGTTTGTGTTTGGGATTGCCCTGACTCTGGTGCAGGACCTTGCCCGTGGCCTTGTTGAACTTCATGAGGCTCACACAGATCCACCTCTCAAGCCTGTCCAGGTCCCTGTGGATGGTATCCCTTTCCTCCAGTGTGTCAACTGCCCCACACAGCTTGGCTGACTTACTGAGGGTGCCCTGAGTGCCACTGCCCATGTCACCAGCAAAGATGTTGAACAGCACTGGTCCCAATACTGACCCCCAAAGAATACTACTTGTCCACTGGGTCATCAAGCTGTTGACCACAAATCTTTGAGTGCAGCCATTTAGCCACTTCCCTACCCACTGAGTGATTGATCCATCAAATCCACGTTTATCCAGTGTAGGGACAAAGACATTGTGCGGGACAGTGGCAAATGCCTTGCACAAGCCCAGGTAGATGATGTCAGTTGCTTTTCCGTCATCCACCACTGCTGTAACATCATTGTAGAAAGCCACCAAATTTATCAGGCACAATTTGCCTTTAATGAAACCATGTTGGCTGTCACCAGTCACCTCCTTATTTTCCTTGTGCCTTAGTGCAGACTGACTGGCCTGTAGTTCCCTGAGTTTTTCTTTCTTTTTAAAAAATGGGAACCTTCCCAGAAAGATATTCTGAATTTTAATTTAAAATTAAACTATTTCAATGTAATTGTGTAATCTTGCATAGTTATTCTGATACTGTTAGTACTCAGAATAATGCTGTCATTGTTGCCTGGGAAAGATGGTAGTCTTCTTCCACAATTCAGTTTCTAGTTTTCATGGCAAAATTGACACAAATTGGCCCAATTGAACCATAGAATCATCGAATCATCAAAGTTGAAAGAGACCTACCTACAAGATCATCCAGTCCAACTGCTCATCTGGCACTATCACTGTAACCCCAAAACCACTAACCCACATCACCCAGTGCCAGATTCACACACCTATTAGATTCTGCCAGGGATGCTGACTCCACCACTTCCCTGGGCAACCAATTCCAGGGTCTGACCACACAAACAGTGAAGTTTTTTTCTTTTTATATCTGATCTAAATCTCCCCTGTCTCAGCTTAAGGCTATTTCCGCTGGTTCGCTCATTGAAAGCACAGCAGAAGAGACCGGCACCCACCTCACCACAACCTCCTTTCAGGCAGTTGTAGAGAGCGATGAGGTCCCTCCGAGCCTCCCCTTCTTGAGCCTAAACAACCCCAAATTGGGCCTCCCTGCGAGGCCATGCAGGGAAGTTGCTATGATCAGCTGAGAGGATTCGTAGTGAAGTCTACTGGCACCTGAAAGATGAGGTTTCAGGACAGACTACAACTTACTTAAGTCCACTCTACCGCCACAAGTGCACTTTGGTGGAGGAGGGCCAGTCCCATTTACAAATGCCAGATTTCCCACCCCTGTTTCCTGCTCCTAGTTGTGCACTTCTGCCAGTTGCCTTTGCTGTCCTACCTAGTGAGGCTTCTGCAGAAGTCCTGTCAGCTTTCTCTATCAGAAAATAAAAGAAAAAAAGGAAAGGATGGCTGTGGTTTTTTGCCAAATTACAGAATTTAGCTAGCTCACAGAAGGAACATGGACCAGCAGTAAAGATAAGCAGGGCAGGAGAAGCAGGACTATCAACCACGTCTGTTTGGTGGCCACAAGCCAACATGGCTGGCCCACTCTTTATGGCTTTGAGCATTCAAGATGCAGAGCCTGAACTGCTTGCTCACCAAGCCGGCAAAATGCATGTCCCCAAGGAAGTGTAGGATAGAAGGGAGGCTTGAAATCCTACCTTCTGCTGCTGCTTCAGTGCCTTAGTGAGGGCTGTGCTTAGGGCCATCTGTAAGACAAGAATTTAAAGCCACAGTCCCTTATGCATTTATGCAACAAATCTTCCCCTCTGGGTTATAAGTGCTACAGAATTTACCCAGCTCAGATCACTTCAGAGGAATCGTCTCCTTTGCCAACATGCTCACAGTGTGTTTCTAGCCCCAGTCTCATATTACTTGCTCACAGTGAATTCCTCATTATTCCAAAGCAGTGTCCTTCACTTCAGTGGTGCAACCTAATGGGGTATGCCCATAAATCCACATAGATCAAGCTGTGCAAGCTTTAGTCCCAGTGAAAGGGGATGACTCACCTGATGAAGTGCTCACTAGTCAAAGCAAAAGCGGCACAAAGGGAATCTGAAGTGTCAAAGTAGTCTTTTGTCAACAGGGCCAGATTCTGACCTCCTTAATCAGAGTGACCGCATCTTACAAGTAGTCCCATGAACGAGCTGAAACTACGTATAGGGTAATAAAGTAGCTCTCCTAGGAGAAAGGGCACTGAATTCCAGCTTTAGGTCATTAAACTTGTGTTAAAGTCTCAGTCCATTTCTTTGGTGTCTCACGGTTAATGTTCCGTGAAGTCCTTTAATACACAAGAAAACAGCTTAATCTGAGCACGCCCACCTGGCATGTTATAAATTTCATCAGTATTGACGAGACTATTGAAATTCCAATTACGATAAAAGATGTGAAATGTCACACAACATGGTGATGATCAAATGCTGAGCACTCTCCTAGCTTACCTCCTGGACATGAGATTAGGCCCACAGCCTGTTGCCCAAAACCCTGAGATAAAGGCATAAACATGGAGGGAAAGGCAAACACAAGGGGAAATTAAAAGGGAAAAGTGCAAAAATGAAAATAATAAATTAAAACTTCACTTCCAAAGAGCTTGATTGTCCAAACAGAATTGATGAGAATGTGGAAACCTCCATGCAGGACTGAGGCAGCTTTCACTATTTTTTTTAAACACAAGCAGTACAAAAAATTGAGTGCATATGAGCCATCATTCATAAAATCTGTATAAATACTGTGACTACTAATCTGGAGCTGTTGCTGGATTTTTAAGAAAATCCTTACCAGAAAAGGACTGATGACCTTAATATTATTTTATTCAATAGTTAGTATGTCAAAAACCAATTTAACTTTGCTGACCTAAATTATAAGAAAATACTTATATTGCAGATATTAACTGCCTCATGCAGTTTTCAACCTAAACAATGTAAAAAGAAAAGTAGTTTTGTCTGAGTAAGGACTTTATGATATGCCCCAGAGGAATTAAAACTCCGGGAAAGGAAATGGAAAAATCTAGAAAATGTAGCAACTACAATTTAATAGCATGTTTAAAACATATACTTACTTTAGAACATGGGCTCAACATCTTCCTTTACTGGGTTTTTAAGATGTACAAGTAAGAACCAGATGATGCACATTACTAAATCACAATGCAAAGATCGATAAACATATCTGCAAAACTTGCATTTTTCCTGGACTCCAGCCTGGATATGAAACAAAGAATTAAAATAGGGCAAGGAAATTAAAGTATTAAATGCATTTTTTTTTACCTTGAAATAGACTGTAAATCAACCTTATAGTTTTCATCAGTCTTCAGGCAGCACTTAGCAGTATAGAATATCAAGCATCTAAAGGAAAGACCATCACATCTGAGAGGCACTCACTCTTCTCGTTTGTACTGTGTACTGTAAATATACAGCAGTAGAATGCTAGTGGTCTTTGGTTAGGTTTTTAAAACACAAGAAATACTGAAGTCAAAGGGACATGCTCAGTCTGACAGTCTGACAGTTTTTTAAGAATGAACTGGAAGTGATTGCAGAGACACCTAACCCTTGAATCTCCACCTTGTGCTTTTGCACTTCTGCTCCTGAGTCTTTGGTACATTATCTTTCTCTCTACATCTGATAGGGCCATACAAGCAGAGGACAATGCCAGGCCACATGTCTGATAGCATAGTAAAATAAAGGGTTATTGTACAAACAAACAAAATTGCTGGGTTTTTTTAGAAAAGACGAAGATTTCTTTCTTTTCCTTCAGATCCTAGAATCATAGAATAGTTTCAGTTGGAAGGGACCTTCAGGATCACCTAGTTTCAACCGCGTGCCATAAGCAGGGACACCTTCCTCTAGACCAGGTTGCTCGAAGCCCCATTCTTCTGGCCTTGAACGTTGCCAAGGGATGGGGCATCCACAACTTCTCTGGGCAACCTCTTCCAGTGTCTCATCACCCTCACAGCAAAGAATTTCTTTTGAACATCTGGTCCAAACCTACTCTCTTTCAGTTCAAAGCCACTCCTGCTCATCCCATCACTCCATGCCTGTGTGAAAAGTCCCTTGCAGCTCCCCTTGTCAGCCCCCTTCAGGTACTAGAAAGCTGTAAGGTCTCCCTGGAGCCTTCTTTTTTCCAAGATGGACAATCCCAGCTCAGTCAGCCTGTCTTCATAGGAGAGGTTTGGAACGATCATCTGGACTCTCTCCAACTTACGTCCATCTCATGTTGGGGCTCCCAGGCCTGGATGGAGTACTCCCCTTTGGTGAGGTGTCACCAGAGGGGAGTAGAAGGAGAGAATCACCTCCCTCAACCTGCTGTTTAGAGGTGGTTGTCCTTGTACATTTTGCTACCTCTCCCTTACTGCTTTGTTACTCGTTACAGGATTCAGTCCTTGCAAGCTGCATGTTTTGGGTATTGGTATAACAACGATTTTTTTGGGAAATAGGGAGTATTTGGTCATGTTGTCTGCATGTCTCTGTGTGTGTGTGTGTGTGTGTTTGTGTGCAGACATGTTTGTCTTTTGAACCTGCTAGCCGATTTGTCAAGTTTGAGAGGAAGATAAAGATCTTGAAATTGCTGAATTTCTTCAACTTTTATGGCAATAAATACCTGTTCCTGCAGACACCAGAGAACCTACTCAAGAGCTTTCTGACAGTTTAACCACTCAGAAAACTTCTTTTATTTTCTGCGAACGCTTCCTTTTGAATCTGAATGCAATGGACGATTAAGTGTCTCACATATGAAATTAATTAGTTTTGGTTTTAAAAAATAAACGTTTTAAAAAGCCAGAATCACTCAAAGAAAAAGTTGGCAACCAGGAAAAAAGAGAAGTAGGAACTGGTCAGAAATTGGGAAAGGTGGGTGGTCTTAGGACCAAGTGTCTTGAATTCATGGTGATAGCAGTTTTGGCAGATGAAGTATTATAGTAGTGGTTGCTCTGGAGAGATTTTCGTGCCATGACTGCACACTTTGTCTCCTCTGGCCACAAAAAGAGAAATCACAAGTGAGAGGAGTTATTAATGTGAAGTGCTGTATTACTTTCATAGGTCTGATAGATGATGTGAAAAAGCAATTGTCAGGGAAAGCCAGAATCACTCTGAACACTGTAGATGATGGACCTGCTCTTGGCTAATTGCTATTCTAGAGACGTACAAAATAAAAAAGCTAGAAGACGTGGTGCTGTTGATTACATCAGTAGGATCCACTGATCTGAGCACTCATATGCAGCCAGCTGGCTCCTCTTTGAACTTTCTGAGGCCAGCCTTGCCTGTGGCACGTGAGCTGGGTGCAACAAGAGAAAAAGGCAAACACCATGAAAAGTGAGGGGATAAAGAGACTGCCTGCTGGGCACTGAGCTTGCTGCTCACAGGGCTGCCGATAAATATCACAGGTTTTATCTGGAAGGTTTGAGGTCTTCCCCATCATGAATTGGTAATTTTTCTCCTCCTCGACTCCTTAACATTTCAGAGCAAGCAGGAGCTGGCTACTCTGCTTGCCTAGATGAGTCACTCCTCCAGATAAGCCTGACTGACTTCAAAACTGAAGTTACTCTGCATCGAGTTGAGACAGAAAAAAGCAGACTGCAAATGAGGAAATGCTCCTGCCAAATTCCAGTACCCATCACATAAAGTAATGCTATTTCATGTGTGAGGTGACGTGCTGTTTTGAACTGACTTCAGCTGATCGTAAAACAAAAATGATGTTGTAATTGTCACATAAAGGCTTCTGACATAGCAGGGGAGAAGACTTCAATCTGTCACAACCTGTTCTCTTTGAGGAAGAAAAGGTGACTGAGAAAGTGTTATTTGGCACAGAACAGTGAATCAGAAGCAGAAATATAGTCTTCTTTCATTTTTTTGGATGCGTTTACACTTGCTAATAGGCCACTTGGTGCTCTTAAAAAACTCAACTATTCGTTTCTACCTGGCAGCAAACTGAGAATCTACTTTCCTAGGAATGTGCCAGAAAAATACAGCTTGTTCAGAACCAAAAGTTTCAGGCAAGTGTGCAATGCAACAGTTAAAACAGAGAATGTTTTGCTGACCTGTGGTCAGGATGCTCTCCATGTCCAATCACATCATCTCCATGTCATGGCCAGGGAATTCCTGCATGGCCCTAAGGGAGGAAGATTGCCTTTGTGCTTTCCAATGCCTCCACTTCTGAAAGTACTCAGCCCGCTTCTAGAAAACTTGTTAATGTGGAGACAAGGCTCAAGAAAGTTACAAAGGTGGCTATTCAGGCCCTCAGACTTTGGTTGGAATGCCTGATTTACCACTAGGGAGGCTGGGGAGGAGTGGGGAAATGTAAGCATAGGAAAGACAGTGAACCTCCCTTCATGAGAGCCTCCTGAAGCTGAGCAGTACTGCTTTATAGCAGTGCAGTCAGGCAGTCACCTCACCATAAAAGATATGAGCCAGGCCTTTTTCAAAGGAACTCTTCAATGAGTCAAAACCTGCCAAAAAACATTTGCTTGATATTTTTGTAGAGAAGTAAGAGAAAGGGTCTGTGTAAAAATGTTGAAAAACTCTTTAATAGTCTAATAAGCATAGCCATAACCAGACACCAGTATATCATCCTGGAACAGAGGAACTTTCAGGACATAGTAGTAAATTGAGTTCTTCCACCTCTGCTCTTCCTAATCCTGACATGGGACACCTGATGGGTGTG
This sequence comes from Melanocharis versteri, assembly GCA_013397845.1. Taxonomy (NCBI): domain Eukaryota; kingdom Metazoa; phylum Chordata; class Aves; order Passeriformes; family Melanocharitidae; genus Melanocharis; species Melanocharis versteri. The sequence continues at coordinate 992,868 of VZTG01003862.1, forward strand.
CTAAATGGCTCCCACCCAGCAGACTGCAATACCCTCATCACGCATATCTTACAGCACCCAGCAGTGGACATAATCCCCTGGACCCAAATGCTGATGGTAAGACGGGCCCAAGTCAAGAAGGAATACCATACTCAAAGCTACTCTCAGGCCTTTACTCCTTGTAGGCCATCTTATTCTGCTTGGCTTTGGGGCAGAGAAAATTAAAACTGAGGTGAACATTTGGGTTATTGCTAGCAATCACAAGGGCAGGAGAATTCAATTTATTGCTACAAGAGTTCACTGGGATCACTTCAATACTGGATGATGAGAGGAAAACCTGAGTTTGAAGCCCAGCTGTGGAGGAAAGGAGGAGACACTGGGCAACTTTTATGCAGTGTTTGTGAAAGAGTTACTGCTAAGTTGTAGCTGTGGAAATACTGAACAAGAAACATTCATGGATTGCACAAGACCAGAAGGCTGGTGTGAAGTGAGCACTGAGAGGACCAAAACCTCTAAGCTGGATTTTGGCCCCATGAGGGTTGATGTAGGGCAGGTAAGCAAGCATGGGGGTACACATGAAGTGGGGCTTTGGGGATGGGCAGTTCAGTTTGCTGCTGGATCCTGTATCTGTTGAGGGAGAGGCAGACAAGGCAGGAGTCAAACAAATTTACTTTTTTAACTGTTAGAAGTCTCAGGTGATAATTAAAGATATAATAAGGCTTAGGATGGTGATTACAGTTAAAATCAGGCAGAAGTGAGCTGCTCAGTCTGCTGGGACAATCAGCAGGAATTGTTGGGCTGCAATGAGGGTTTGGGACATCTGCTGAGAAGCAGATGCTTTGCTGAGTTTTATTGTCTTCATTTTGGTTGGAGTTAAGGGAAATGGGTTCTGAAGAGTTTCATCAATTTTTGGATTGTCTAAGGCCTAGGGTGGTAGGATGGCAGCAGGTTTCCCCAAGGAGCTTAGAGAAGATTAGTTTTCATTTGGGGTTTGGAAGGACTGCAGAAACTGCAGCACCCCAGATTTGGAGCTAAAATTAATCCTCAGTAGTTGGCTCATTCTTCTCCCAGCCCTAGAGATCCAGTCAGATACGGGACTTCTGTCAGTCTCATCTCTAAACCTAACCTGCGCATCGAAAGAAGTTCACGTGCCCTTCCTCACAGTACAAATAACTGCCTGCCCTTCAGCCCCAGTACCAGTTCAGTGAACTTGCTGGGTCAGTGCTATTAACACTCCCGAAGCCAGTGCTTCCACTACTGCATCCTTTAAACGTAGCTCTAACACTAACCCTCACCCTTGGTGTACTTTAGCAGCCTGTATCTACTCCAGGGTTATGGACAAGACATTTGCTGTGCTGGCATTTGTGCTCAGTCCAGCTCTGTGAGTCTCTTGAAGCTTTCTAACATTGCTCATCCTCATTCCCACCACAACATGGACACTTGTGCTGGACCCAAGACAAATGTGTTTGCCTCAGCATCTGTGATGCTCCAGCCAGAGGGGTTTTTTTATTAGTGAGATTGAGACAATGCCGGAAGACGGGCAAGAACCCTAAAAACCTTTACTGATGAGCACATCACGTGCAAATATAACAGAGCATAGAAAGCTGTAAGCTGCTTTATTCCTCAGATCAGTGATTGATGATCCCACTTTCTCATTTACTCAGAAGGAACATGTCGCTGACCAGACACTGCTCTTTTCAGCAGCAGAGACAGGGTCTCAAGAAATAGTCCTCTTTAAGGTTTCTTAAGGGGGTTTCTTAGGGCCTGCTGCCTTAAATGGTATTATTCTCAAGCTACATGTCTGCCAATCCTTGTTAGCTTCTACACAGACACAGCCAGTGCATGATAGGCCTTGGCACAATGTGTATATTTGGCAAGACTGTGAAGCCATGCTTGTGTTCAGGTCACTTTGTCCTGTTTTTTTTATCTAAGCTTTTTCTTACCAACAGCAGTTTCATTTCAGTAAGCTAATAATACCGCTGGAAAAATTCGATGTATCAGCATAAGGGCTTCCAATGGCTAAAAATCGGATTTGGAAGTTTATGCTGCAGAAGGGTGAGCAGTGAGGAAGCCGACGTGTTGGCTCCGGCTAAGGTATAGCCTTGCATTTGCTCAGAGGTTTTGCTGTTGTCTTTAGCTGGATCATCAGTTAATCCCTTTGAGATCCAGTAATTAACTCAGTTCTTTGGGTCCAAGCTCTAGTTCTACACCAAGCCATTAAACCCCAGACTAACTTAACCTCAAGCACATTATTCCCACTCAGCCCTAGAGCTGGTCGTGCTTTATTGTGCTTATGCCCTTCTGAGCTTTATAAGCTTTGGTCTTCCCATCAAAAGCACCTGCTTTTCATCCTCATCAGTCCTTAGCCCCAGTGTCAGCTCCAGCCAGAGTATTAAGAGACTTGTGCAAACTCAAGTCTCCAGAATTCATGAACCTAGATCAAATCACAGCCTTTCAGTCTGGAGGAGCCAGACGGAAATACTCAGCTCCAGCTTTTCCAAAGCCAGACACCAGCTGATGCCATTCCTAAACTTGTATTAGTGGCCATGTGGAACAGCCTGTGCTGTCTTTGAGCCACGAACCCCTAAGGAAGAACGATGCTTTGGGAAGCACTCAACAGCAGAAATGAGCTTTGTTTATGGTATCAAACTTGTCCTTTGAAAATGCCAGTGCAAGGTGCATTTTTGTTTGCCTTTTAACTATAGCCCAAGCACAGGCCCTGAACAGTGTCCTGTGTTATCTTCTAGTTTTCTTTATGCAGACATACAGCAGTAATTGCACATACGAGTCAAGAAATGCTTGTGGAAAAAGACTGCTTTTCTCAAAGCCTCATTGTAAAATGGACACCTCGAAGAAACAGACTTGTACGTCATGCTATTGTTGGTATTTTGGCACTGCTTTTGAAAAAGCTGGAGTGCAGTTAGTTTAGTCAAGGTCATGAGAGCAGTTCCATTAGGATGATGCACATTTTCCTGGGCAAATAATCATGGTACTATTTATCTCCAAGCTGTGTTTTCACAATAGAGCAGAATCAATGTATCTGATTCCTGTACACATACATCCATTTTACTTACCAGTGGAAATTGATATCACTGGTCTTTGATAAGTACGTAAATTAATTCCTTTTAGACATTTCATTTAATGCCCTTCAGCCTGATGGAGTTAAATTAGCAGGACTAACTACTTAAGAGTACTGAAAAAAAAGTAAAACATTTTTAGAATTAGATATTTGAGACAGGTTTACACATTAGTGTATTAAATCCATGCAATGCAGGTGTTAAAAAGGGCTTCAGTTACTCCCTAATTAGAAATAAACCTTTGATAAGACAGTGTGTGCATCTTTAGACGTGAGTTTCCCTGTGGTTGGGAGAACAGCATCACTATGCAGCTGCACACCGAGCTGCCACGATGTATTTTAAACAGCACTGTGATATCCCTTCTTCTAGAGAAGGTTGCATTGTCAGTGTAAGTGGTAATGAAAAGGTATTATTTTCCTTGGTTTGTTTAGGAGCAGTATTCAGAGCAGCAGTGCTGCTTTCACTCAGCAGGACCGTATTCTTTCCTGAAGCCTGGCATCAAGCACCCACAGGTCTCCAGTCACGCCAGGCAGGTCAGATATGAAGCACCACCACTATGTGGCTTTACTTGGCTCTCTTACTGGAAATTGTGGGTCTATTGGCGCCTTGATGTCTCCTGCCAGTTTGGGGGAGAAGGCCCACGAAAGCTTTCTGCTTGAAAGGCATGAGCTACTATCCCTTGCTGGTCTGACAGAATGGGAAACCTGCATGGGCAGTTCATGTTTTACCCACATCACCTCCTGCATCAGAGTCTCAAGGTGATGATTACCCAGTGTGGGGGAAGAAACAACAGGTAATTTCAGAGTTTTTACCCTGGTGGGCGCTGCCTGCAAGTGGCTTATGAGTTATGTGCAAATGAGACACTTCTAGTAAGAAATTCTGGAATATTTAAGTATCTTCCTAACTGTTTTTACTTTTACTGAAAAGGTTGGAAAATCTGAATTATTTCTTTAAAGAGAAGGTGTATTCCAGTTCTCCATAAAAACAGTGGCCTAAAGATTTCTTTGAAAGATACACAAAATGTTTCTGATGTTGGTTTTTTCCATGAAAATATGCCATTTTTCAGACAGAGAATGCTACATCACCTGTTTGGCAGTCTTCTTAATTTATATTTCATTAATAACACTTTGCACTCACCTTTGTTTAAATGTGCAAGGCCTAGATATGTGAAGATCTGGAATCAATTACTGAAATCTTCAATAAAAAAATTCATCTCTACTCTCCATTCCCTCCTCCTCTTCCCTCCACCACCGCCCAATGCAAAGTAGGAAATGCAAGGTTGGAAAACTTAGAAAAAGCTTGAATTGAATGTATTTGAGAAATATCTTTTGTCAGAATAAGCAGGAAAACGCAGTTTTAATGTGCTGAAATGTCACCCATCAAAGTACTTTCTATAAATGAAATATTTCCAGTTAAGCTACTGTGAAGTCACTATCCTGTGTTAGGTATGATATGCATATGGGTGTTTATTTTCCAAACATTTCTTCTAGGAATATGGGTTTGTGCTGTATGTCTTTGTGCATTATAGCCTTAAGTTTGCTTACTTCTCATCTCTGAGTCTTATGGAACCGTCTCGTTTATGGCTTGGTGATAGTAATGCCCTTGATTTCCATCTTTCTTATTTAATTAGTCATTTTACTGCTTTACACCTGTGTCAACTAGCAAGAAATGTCAGTAAGTACATTTTGTGCATTACATCTCTGTCTTTAGTATTGGGCATTTTTGGTGGCATTCACAAGCCAGGATTTTTTCCTTTTTCTTAGATCTACATCTGGCAGTAGTCTGTATGTGCTAACAAAATTTGGCATAATAGAGTTTTTATTCTTAAAGAAGTAAATAGAAATTAGTTCTAAAGTGAAACTGCTGATATTTCAGTTTTCCTCTAAAGGGAAAAAAAGGAAAAATCTGTTACATTTTATATTTACAGTAATTTCCAGAATATTTAAATCTCTGGGTAGACTACACTGCTAGCAGAATTCAGTGAGATATCCTTGACTCAGGATGCAGGTGTAAAGTAAGTGTGAAATTAGGGAGGAAAGTTTGTGAACATGGTGTTGCTTCTGTCTTTCACTTGTTTACTCTTCCTTGTGCTGAGAATCAAAGAAACGAGGGTAGGAAAGGTCAGAGAGAGGAGATGAAGAAAGTGAGTCTCAGGGTTTCTTCAGCTTTCTCTGCTGCTCCAGGAAAAGCTTTTGCAATTTGAAGAGCACACATTTAAACAAAGAGGCAGACCACCAGTCGTGCAAGCTCATTTCTCAGCCCTAAAAGGTGCTGTCATAGGTGTGTTGTGTGCTGTGATGTAACTGTCCTCATTTTAGGAAATGAGTAAATGCCAGAGGGAAGGTTCCTATATTGGAGCAAAGGCCAACCTTCTTGTGTGCATGAGAAGAGTTGGATGGTGCCAGCAAGGCTGGACATGCTGGTGTGGGAGTGCTCATTTGTACTGGGCAGTGGGGCAGCCGTGGTGGATAGAGAAGAAGGAAATAAAGCACTTCTGGAAACATTTTGGGGACGAAACTTTTTCCCCAATTACTCAAGACAACGTATTTTTGAAAACAACAAACCAAAACCAAACAGAAGATATTTGCATTTGTGTGACTTGAGTTAGCTTAATGCAATACTGTGTCCCCCTAGGTGTGTATCTCTGCTATCCTACAGAAACAAAATGTTTCTGTGTTTGAGCTTTTTGTTGTGTTCCCTCTTTTCTGACTTGTCGGTTGGGAGTCATTCTCCCTAATCTTCTAAAGTGTGATGAATGCACATCAGCATTGCATGGGAGGCTAAAGGAAATTTGGCGGTGAAGAGAAAATAATTGTTTCTGTGGCACTTGTATCATGCAGGAACCCTAAATTAAACAAGTATAAAATCTGGAGGCGGTGGAAGGAAGTGGTAGAATGTTAAAGCACTTAGTCTCCTATTCCTTCTTGAGCTTTTTACTCTCCTGCTCTTTCTGTTAAGCACAAGTATCTCTCAGATTTGTTGCTTTCTGAGAAAAGTCATGTCTGCATTTGTAGCTAAGGAGCATTGAGCTTGGCTTAATCAGAGTATTTTAGAGTAAGTCAAATGTTGCTTGGTCGCTGGTGCACAGCACAGCTTTCATTTACACTAGAGACTGACATCCAGAAGAAACCCAGGCCGTGCTGCTTCTGTCCTGGCTTCATTCTCTTCCCTTGCTCTTGGTGGCTGGCATGAGAGCCACAGGCTGCTCTGAAATCCAAGGGCTTCCTTGCTCACCCTGCTGTGCCACAGCCTTGTGCTGGCAAGTGCAACATCTGCACCCATGAATCACAAGCCTCAGAACGCAGGGCAGGCAAAGAGGGCTCACTCTTTTCCTGTCTGCTGTTTTCTTTAAAACTGCGCATTCCTCCACAATCGGACAAAATACCTCATAATTTCCCAGCTCTCCTGAGGTTGCATGTTCTAGTGATGGCATTTGCCATCCACATGACACGAGAGAAGATACAGGCAAGGGATGCAGTGCTTGGATTAGCTATTGCAGCCACCAAAGTGCTAAAGTTGCTTGTGCATGCTTAAGTAATGACAATGCTGAGGGTAGTGGAGAAGAGTCCCCCAGGAACAGAACATGAACATTAATTATAGGGGGGAAAATATATTATTAACATCAGACTGCACACTACAGGAGATCCCAGTGTGACTATTAAAGGAAATTAATTACCACCTCTTTTTACCTTTCAGATCAACTCTTCTTTATAATGAGAATAATTCCTTCATTGTTACCACTAGTATTATCAACTGTAAGAGAATAATTTTTTCCTGGTATTCCATTCATGGCTATTATGCATCTCTATGTTTTGAAAATAAATACTTCCAGTGGAGGTATTGCATGCCCTTTAAGGGGAAGTTCCCCAGACTCAGCTCAGGCTCTGTAAAATGGAGCAATATGCTAAAATACTCATTCCTCTGCACTGATAAATGTGAAATAGCATTCTCTTTTTAAATGATTTTCCATGTAACCCCCTACCCTAAAATAGAGCAGTTAAGGAGACACTGTATTAGATTACTCTAGCTTCACACCCCCCATTTCCAGATCCCAGTGTATTTTCCAAATACATCTTGCATGAACTCACATGAGAAATTTTTGCTGGCAAAGTCAGAATTGAGGTCAAAACTGGACTAAAAGAAAGCTCATTACAACTTTAACATCTGTAATCCACCCTGAGGAGAGAAATGAATGCAGCAAGCAGGCCATGGATGCATTGTTTCCATTGTACTCTTGATTAACTTATAATTCACAAGTGAGGGACTGTGAAGGAGACTACTGACTGATGGAAGGTCACCAATTCCAAGAGGAAATAAATGATAAATAGGCATCCCATTCATCACTTTATTTGTGTAACAGCATTTGGGATTCTGTCTCTGTAGAATAAAGCGCATTTAAAATCTTTTAATATTTTTGCAAAGGCAAGGCTGGGGAGCTTGTGTAATCTTGGTAACAAAAGAACCGTATGTAAAATCCACATCATCCCAGGGCAGCCAGTGACTTTTTCCTTGAACGGGGTGCTAATTCCCCAAATTCCTCATGATTGTTCTTGGATAGAGGCCAGTAATTATCATGATTCTTTCTATGCTGTATGAAGATCTGCTGTCACCCTATTATTTCTAGTGCAATAACAATCCTAAGCTTCGCTGTAAGGTTCACCTTTGCATTACAAGGAGCACCCACTTCTCAGAAAATCCTTTATCACAGCCGTGGCTCTAATTAGTGTCCAGTTCCCAAATTCTGGTATACGACGAAGATACGGCATCAGTTGGTCCCCTTCTTTGTAGAAAAGCAGATAGCCAAATATCTGCAAACGTGCATCAAGCTCCTGAAGCAGTATTTCCCTTTACCACATTGGAATGGAAGCAGTGAAACAGGAGCTAGTCTAAGCCTGGAAGCAGTAGGAAGAAGTCAGCATACTCCACTTGTAAAGGCTATAGAGAGTTTGAGTCAAATAAGACGAAAAACCAGAAAGTGGGTGGTAATACAGACATCAGGGCCAGATGAAGAAAAGCCCTTTGCATATATATCCCTATTTTTACGTCTGTTAAGTAATACCATGGCAATAGGGCAGCCAGACATGAATGAAATGGCACTTTATTTTCTTCTGCAGTTTATTGCAGAAATAATAAGTGCTGTGCTGCACAGACTCAAATTGATGTATGTGATCTTCTATGTTTTTGGTAGCTAATAGGATTGCTTTGGAGCAGGTCAGTGCACATTCACACTTTCAATTGCTTTGGACAAAAGCAAGCTAAGTGTACCATGAAAAATGTCATCACGTAACATGGCGTCGAAAAGATGATGTATGTCTTTACTGTGATATTTTTATTATGCCTCAGAGAAAATCCACTTTAATGCACAGCTGCAAAAAAACCCACAGGTCTTAGGGCAAAGAAGACACACATTAACCAGAATAGACTAGTATTTTCTGTCACGTAAACTGGCAAAACTGCAAAAAATGCATGAGATGGGACATCAGCTGCATCTTTCTGAGTGTTTTGGGTTTGTTTTTTTTTAGGGGTAAATTTGAATTAATTAAGTCTTACTGCTGCATTTTGTTACAATGCCTGTTTGGAAGGACTGAAATGCTAGATGAAGAAACAAGGGAAAGCTATAGCATGTCTGCAAAATCTTAAGGTGTGGAGGAATCAGGGCACAATATTAAAATAAATTTTTAAACAGCAGAGGTCTTCTTTGTTAAGCCTACTGTGCAACGAATATGACAGTCAGTATGACAAAAAAAAAAATCTTCAGCCAAATTCCATCTCTGTCATACGTAGAGCATGCAGTATGATTGGAGCTGTGCTGAGTGGGCAAATCCTCACCCAAACCACTACTCCAGTTAGTAGGAAACCTCTTCATAAAAGAAGCAGCTGCTGTGCTTGGTCATTCTAGCTCCATTTCAGTGACTCTGCGTGTAGTGCTAGATCACAATTCCAGGTCAGCTTTACAGAGCTTTAGCTCCACACATTTCAAAGCTCTTACTGTTGTTTCTCACTGATGTGAGTAAGAACAGAGATTGGCCTCATTTCTCTCTCCCAGCTGACGTGCTGGAGGATGCCAGTAGGCAAAGAGCATTTCCCCCGTACCACACCTGGATGGGGATGGCTGCAGAAAGAGGCTGCTCTCACCAGGGGTGTGAGCGGTCAGGAGGGCAGGTTCGTGCACCTCAGAGAGGGGCAAAATCCAGACTGAGCCCAAGGTAATAGGTCTGATAGTTGAAGAGTAAGGAAACAGGAGGTGTCTTTGAATGCATGTTAAGAGCAACCAGGTCAAAGACTTGATTTGTGGTGTTTAGGTTTTGAGAGAGAGAAGAAGCAGCAGCCTTTCTTCTGACACATGGCACAAAGTTTCAGTCTTTATTGGAATGTCTCTTTGGGATGACAACCTGTGATCCTTCTTTCTGATGTGTAATGTTGGTTTTTTTCCCTTCCTGTGGTTTCCACATGACAGTGGCTGCTTCGGTCTGCAGTTCAGTTCTTCAGGAGTAGACTAGAGGAGGAAAAGTGTCTGCATCTGTGAAAGAGATAATACAGGAGAAGGGGTCAGAGAACGTCTGTTTCCCAGGCAGCCTTCTTAATAAATGTACTTCACCACTGACCCAAAGGTACATTGCAAAGGTACTATCCATGATAGTCAATGCAATTCCTAGCAGCACCTGGATTTTCTTTCAAGGTTTCTTACCCAGCTTTGCCCAGTCTGTTATTGCTTATCTGTACAATCGAAAATCATCCTAGCAGCCAACACAAAATAGTTGAAAGCTAGCTATGAATTTAGGAGCTGTGCTAGCTGTTCAGAGATTTATTATCTTTTTTTTTTTTTCTGGGTAATAGGCAAGTTAGAACCTTTCAATATTTCAGCAAAAGAGCAGCAGAAAATACCCCTGAGGACAGGCTGCCTAAGCTCTGATCCTGTATCTGAAGTCCAGTTACCAATGTTTTCTCTCAAGAACAAAGTAATTCATTCAGTTAAAAGAGAGTGAGATTGACTTTGAAAATTAAAATCAATGCTTTAATTCAATACACATACAATTACCAGCTGTCAAATGGCATGTAATGCACTTTTACTGAAAAAAAACAACAGCACAAAAGACGAAAAAGGAGGCTTTGACAAATGTTAGGATTCTCATAATGATGTTTTTTGTGTGGCTTTCAAAGCAAGACTGCAAAGTTAAGCGCTGTAGATGATAGGGCATTATGCAGAGGGCGTAAAAGGACCAATGGTGTTTTTCAGAACACATATCACTGCTCTCTGTAATGCTCTGTTGTCACAAATATATGGTGATTAGCTATTTATCAGCATGAAAGCACATCATAAAACATTCCACATATCATTGAGTTTCTAATAATCTGTGTCACTGTGGAGATTGATACATTAAGTCAGTCCACACAACTTCATGAAATACCTTCCTTTGCCAAGATTTGTGTTGGGTTTGGCAAATGAAGGATGAAACACTGATGAAATGGGAACATCTACTTTTGTTGACTAGTCTGTGAAATAACACATTTGGTTTTTCACTCTCTAACACTGTTTTGAGGGGATAGTAAGGGTGCCCCTGGTAGCGCTGTCAGCTTCCGAAATATCTCACCTGCCTGCTCTACTGCTACAGTCCTCCTTAGACTGTTTTGGGCTGTGACTATTTTGAACCCCTGCAGACCTTTTTGCCATGTGAAGGCATACTAAAGACCAGCACTGCATATCAAGGTCCATATTTTCAATTGTGGATGTCAGAAGATCAGCACTTAAATCTATATTTACCCATTGGACTAACTACCCTCCCAAGCATCCACATGTCCTTCAATTCGAGATTTATCACTACCTGTCATGTGTACTTCCCAGGAGCTCCTCGCTCCACTGTGCCTGAGGCTTTTCTGAAAATCATATTTTATCTGAAAGACAACCAGTGTAATTACTGTTTCTGAAAACAAACAAAGAAATGAATCAGCATTAACATTGCAAAAGGGGAATTGTTTCAAATCACAGAAGACCTCTGAAAATCCATCCACATATTAAGACAGCTAAATATGCGGCCATCACTAGCTTAAAGCCATGTGCTTGAAAATGTTGCCCTGCACCCAATCAGTACATGATTTGGAATTAGATGGATGATGAATCCAAGGGAAATATAACTTTCTCAGGTTAGAGTGTGACTGATGGCACCCATCTCCAGTTCAGGGGAGAAGGTGGAAGTTCATTTAGATTGATTTATTAATGTTTTTTCCAGAGTCAGTAAGATACTTGATAATTAATGGCACAGAAATATGACTTCAGCTGAAATTCTTCATAAATTAAAAGTATTTAATTTAGTAGTAATTTAGAGGATTTTGCAAAGTGCCAGAGCAAGATAACTGCATTTGCAGAGGAAGCAAGATTGAGAGAACTGTCTCCTGGACTGATGCAAGTAATGCATCTTTATAGCCATGCGGGTCAGAATTCAGTAGCGGTGTTACTATCGTTCACATCAACATTTCCATGAAGAGAGAGAAAATGTATCAGGAAAACTATTCTCTCGCATTTCACTCCTTGCTCTTTAGCTGCCTAGAAATTTACTGTGTGCTTCACACAGTACTCAGTGAAGTATAGTTTAAGACTTCTCATTATTTCTCAGGATAATGTCAGTTTTAAAATAGCTTAGAACAAGACAGCGGACTAACTGAAGCACAGCTGCAACTGCGTTGCGGTTCTTTCCCGTAAAATATTTCCAAGTGGTAAAGAGAGAAGAGCAAATCTAAGGAATGACAGCTTTTTAATGCCTTTCTGTTCCAGCTTCCATGACTAACAATAGCTTAAACCGTTCTGGATACCCAGGCAGGGGCAGTTGGATGTCTGTCTGTCGTGGCCAACGCGTACATCAGGCTTTGGCTGTGGTAGCAGCACTCACGTGCATCCAGATATCCAGCGCCAAGGGAGAAGCTGTTGCTGCTGGACAGAAAACCCATAACGGGGTTCCCAAAATGTACATCTTAGCCCTATCAGCTTCCACAAGCTAGACCAAGGTAGCTGTTTTTCAAAAAAAACAGGGCAGTTAGACATGAATGGAGCAGCATTGGGAAGAGTGGGTGACGTAGACAGACGTCGCTGTGCACTGCAAATTGCTTATTGAATTTTCTGTGCAATTTTCCCATGAATTTAGGTAATATGGAGCATTTTGCTTAGGAAAGGTAGGTTTTATTTTCCTCTGCCCCATGTCCTTGAGAGGGAGGTGGTTTGAAACAGCAGGGTGATAATTTTCAAAGAAGATAGCAAAAGGGCTGAGATTTGGATGAGGATGTGCCTCTTTTTCTCATGCTTATTTGAAAAAAAGCCCTGCTTTGCTTTGGGGGATTTGAGCGACTCCCTGCAGCAGATTTTAGGACTGGAACATGTTCAATCATGGTCAGAGAGGATAAAGTGGACTTAATTCTCTGCTCTTTAGGTGGTTTACATTGGCACAGGCTGAAAGATTTAGAGTTCTGAAGTTTACACATTCACAGAGTCTTGGTGTTCAGATTTAACATCATGTACTTTTTTCACTTGAAGTAGAAAACAATAGGAACCAGCAGAAAAGTTTTCTCAGGATCTTGCCTTTTGAAATATCTAAAGAAAGAAGGCTGAGGAGGGAAGAAAACACCCACGGAGAACCTAGGATTTTTCTCTTTTAAAGCAAAAAACCCCCAGACCCAAGTACCCCAGAAATAGTGTGGCAGTAGGATGAAGTATAAATTTTTCAAAGTGAAGTGCTGTGACATCAAATTTTATACTACCTTTGGCACAGTTTCTGTAAATTGATACCTTTTCACAGACATTAAAGTTGCTGCAGTTTCAATAGCCACCCTTGAGACTGCTTTAAACCTACCCAGTGAGGAGGAGGAGCAATAGCATTTTTGCAAATGAACTTCCCAGTCCATCCCGTGACAACAGCATTTTTCCTAGGGTCCCCCAAACTGCCTTTGGGATCTCTCTCTTTGTGTGGATTTTAGAAACAGGACATGGGACTTTCCCTTTTCTCCTCATCTCAACCTGTAAGCCCTGCAGTTCACCTCTCCCAGCTGCTCAGGAGACTATGAGCCAGAGGACCCAACGCGACCCCAATCTCAGCTCCCTGCCAACTGCTTCTCTTTCTTTCCTCTTTTTCCCTCTCCCTGCCCTCTCCCAAACTCAGCTGCCCTGCACAAGCTCTTTTTGGTGACGCTGGGTAAATATGCAAATTAGCAGACCTACGGTGAGCTGCATTGATGCTTAACTACATCTCTACAGCCAGATCAGATAATGCCTCGAGAGCTGGAGTTGTAGTACTGGCTACAGAATAGATGAGATGTAAAGTACCTTATTTTCTGCAGGATAATTAATCCAAATTTTTCAGGTTATCTGCAAAATTCATGGTGCATTGAGGGTTCAAGTCCTATTTTTTCATTTGTGGTGCTCCAGTAGTGGCTATGGCACTCTACACGAATAAAATGTGATACAGCATGAGTTGAGAGCTAGAATTATGTCAGGTTTTTCCCCCTCCTATTTTTTCCCTGGTAATTATGAAAGATAGGAAACAGTGTGCAACAATTGATGCCCTTCAAGACATGGACGCACACTTAGTGTGCCTATATGAATATTTGACACAGATGGGAAACAAAATAGCAAGTCAGCTTTAGATTCTGACAGCAAATTTTCTTGCAAGTGAAAAGGGAAAATGCACATTATGAGTGGAAAGCAACACCCATCAGAGCCAAAATATGCTTTCCTCCCAATATCATTTGGCACAGAACAGAGATTATTTTGCAGTTCTAAGTCATGCAGTACATAAGTGAATCAGCACATCAGTATTTCACTGTGGTTTTCCGACTGTCTCTGTTCCTTTTCAAAGTTAATATCTGGCAGAGGCATAATTTGATCTTTTGCTGTGGGGCTTTTAATGACTTCTCTGTTTCTGAGCTGCCGCAGTTGAGTGAATAAGCTAAAATCTAAGTGCACTTTACACTCTATGGACTGTATCCTTTATTTAGCCTGTGTTCAACAGGACATTAGCCTGAGACTTCTTAAAATCTCTGCTTCATTTTCGTCAATAGGGAGAGTTTAATGTACAATATGAAGGAGGAAGATGTTGGCGTATCAATAAAAAATATAAACAAAAGCAGTTACAGTTCTCTCTTGTTCCTGCATTTCATCAGTTTAAAGCTGTTTTTATGCTAATCAGTGCTGGATCACTGGAATGCACTATGGATAAAATATAGAGTTTTTCAAGTTATTTCCTTGTGTAGGATCCTTAAGAGGATGTCTGCATTCTGGAGCCAGATCAGTTTTAATTGATTCTAAATAATCAGATTCCGAACTGACTGTATATCGATATTAATTGTTTCAGGCTCTGCACTTAAATTGAACGCACAGCTTAAGCTGTTAACGTGTTTTCTTCAGAATCCCCTTTTTCAAGTCACAGCTATCTAAAGGGATGGTTGGGATGGGGGTTATTCCCAGAGGACCAAGAGAGAGCAATTCTAGCTGCCTTGCAAGCTCCCCATGCAGCACTGCCACACACATCATGTAACACGGCAGTGTTGCACCACAAAAATAGAACATCTATCAATTACGGTTGAAGAGGCAAAAACCTCCCTCTAAAATTCAAGACAAAATCCCCTGAGAATGTTGAAGCCAATAGCAGAAAAAGGGACACAAGGTGCAGAAGAACTGACGAATTAGAGAATTTCCCATGTGGGAAGGCAATATCGCCCCTTAAAGCTGGCCTTCCACTGGAGAATGATTATGCAGAGATTTTTCCTGTTTCGGTACTGGCTTTGAGGTTGTTTCTCCACATCTAATTTCTTATCATGCTGACCCATAAGAGTTACCATTAACTAAAAATAAGAAACAGGAAATGCTTTATGCTCGGTACAATAAAGGTTTGAATTTTCATCTCATAACATTTTGTTTTTCAAATCACTGTATTCCCAGTAGCACAGCAAAAATCATTTGCTTTAATGCAATTGCTAATAATGATGATATCAACACAAACCTCTGTTTGTTCATATGTTGAGCTCATTGAATAAAGAAGCTTATCATTTATCTGTGTAGAAGCTTTTAATTAGTTTTCTGAATTTACTCCAGAGATTAATGGGCAGATGATATTCAATATATGCTTTATTGTTTCAATTTCTTTATTGAGATATCTGAATTTGTATGCTCTTCCCTCTTTGATCCTTTACTTTTTTTCTCTTTGATAACTGTAAAATATTTGTCTGCAAACAGACTTACAAAAAAATTCCACTAGGCCATTGCACCTGGGTGGTGGTGGGTGGGTCATAGCATAGGACACAGCAGCAAATTCCACTCTATCAGGGATTACAAACTTTACTCAGAAAATACTGTGTCACTGAAAAGTGTCACTTGCTGGCAGTTTTCAGGGTTTCCAGTAAGGTGGGGAGTGCTCACACACAGCACTAATAGTTTGTGTATTAAAGCATTTCTTTTTTAATTGAGATTTTTTTTGACCTTTTCCCCTGGTCATCA
This sequence comes from Melanocharis versteri, assembly GCA_013397845.1. Lineage (NCBI taxonomy): Eukaryota > Metazoa > Chordata > Aves > Passeriformes > Melanocharitidae > Melanocharis > Melanocharis versteri. The sequence goes on from VZTG01003862.1 coordinate 1,008,402, forward strand.
ATTACTGTTGGCCACTGTGGCGTGGCTCCTGCCACCCCCGAGTATCCTGCTTTACCCGTGGGGCTGTTCCACTATGGCAGAGTCATCCTGTGCAAATTCCTGCTGTCTCCACTCGACCGGTCTCTGTTTCACGCGGTGGGTCACATCCTCTGCCTGCTTGGGTGGTGCGCATGCTCTTGTTGAAGTCCACATGAGGACCCAGAGCAGATGAAGCTCAACCCTTGGGCTGTTTAGGGAAGGAACTTTAAATCTGTCCTTTCAATGGAGCAGTGGTGTCACTGACTTTCCTGACGGCAGCCAAGTATCCACAGTCTGTGGCCATCCTGGTTCAGGTGCTGAGCCCTCTTGTTGCCAAGAAGGGAAATCGAGCCCAAGCTGCTGAATCCATCTTTGCTTTTCTTAATTTCTTGTGTCTTGGGAGAAGGTGCACCTTCAAAGTGCAGATAAAAGGGAATGGAAACCCTCAGTAAACAGTGCATCGTTTTTATTAAAAATAGTGCCCTGTGTAAATATAAAGTTCAACATTATGGTTTTGTTGGCCCAGTAGGAGAGGGATTAAAAATGCTCATTAATGGGATTTAAAAGCAGGAGTTCAGTTATATTAGCTACAAAAATATAATTATCATAATTAAGATTGCAAAGCACTAACGAAGCTCTTTAATAATTATCCATTCTCCTTAGAGATTCATTTTGTAAAACCTGATTTGAATTTTATATCACACTGGAGAAACTTTATCTTAGTAGGAATGGGAACCACTGGTAGCATGAAGGGTCTGAGAAGAGCAGAACTTTGCACATAGCTGGAGTGTGGCTCAGTCTGAGACGGGGGTACAAAATACAGGTGCAGCCTTGGTCTGATGCTGTAGCTGAACTCTTGGCAGGTTTATGGACTCAGACACAAAACTGGGAGACTGCAATTGGAGAACATTCCTCCCCAAAGTGTCATGCAGTCAGGCAGGTTGTGTGTCTCTACCCTTGCTCTCTGTAGGCTTAGGGATGCCCAGGCAAACCCTGAAGCCTCCTGCCTTGCTCTGGTCAGAAATGACCTTTAAACTCTGTAGGTTACATTACCTGCGAGGGAGACAGCAAGCAGTACAGAGCAGTAATCTGTATGGTCATGGGCTTGCAGGGTCCCTTCTGAAAAGAAAGAGACAGCAAGTTCTCAAAATTAAATGACAACAAATTGTCCATTTAAAAATAGCTCCCCCAAACAGCTTTTCATGATTCATCTCCCCAGATGATTAAATATTTAGTTCTGCTGACAGGGATATGATAGTTACTATAGAGCAGAAAATTTATTGCAGTGTGTGAGTTATAAGCAGATGTGTTATCAAGCTGTTAACACAAAAGTGATGGGATTATTGGTGTTGATATCTGTATTTATTTCTGTAATATTGTACAGGGTTTTTTTTCCTGTCACCAGCAGATTTAGTCCACAGCTTTGCCTCTTGCACAGGGCAGGGAATTTGTCTTGCAGGGTCTCTGCAGGGACAGTCACATTGTCCCCTCATGCCTCCCACCTCTGGCCCCATCAGTGGCAGAGCAGCTGAGCACCCACGGGTGTCACCGTGCTGCGATGCCCATGAGGATGGGAGAGGACAAGGAGAGCACTCACTGCCTGGCTCAAGTCCCAGTCTGCTCCTTGGAGCTTGGCCCTCCATTTCTTGCTGGTTGAAGAAGCAAACAAACCCCACATGGGCACGGAGAGAGCAAGGAGACTGAAAGAGGACAGCCCTTCACCCTAGGTGCTGTTTAATGAAGAGGGAGATGCCACATCAGGATAGGCACCTAAAACTCAAAGGAAATTTGGCTTCGTGTTTAGTTTCTGCTTTCCTGCTGATATCTCCACAGAAACATGTGGTCTGTTATTTCAGCATCTCATGTATGGAGGAGATAATCACAGCTGGTGTAAATTGTGACAATTGAATAACACTGTCAAAAATTCAGAATTTCTTTCTAGAACAAAGTTTTCTGTTAGCAAAATTACTTCTAGACCCAGAGCCTTTTAAAGGAAGATTAATTTGGTTATTTGAGAGCCATCCATAAACACTTAACAAAGAAAGAAGTGGGGCGAGTGGGACCAAACTATGTCAGCTCCTGGACATCTTGCTTTACATTTAAGTGCCACTATAGCCTGTTTAATCATATGGAAAGGATTAAAATGGTCTTGTCAAGACTGTTGCTGCCAGAAAACGGAGAATGACTGATAACAGTCGCATTGAAAAAACTAATTTTCTGCTTGCATTGGTGCTTCCCAGGTAGTTCATGCCAAACAAAATAAAAATCCTTGTGTTTTTGACAAATAAATCTTTATAGTATTGTACTTGCATATTTTGCCTGTATCAGCTGAGCATTTGACCATCAGAAGACCATAGGTCAAATGTTATATTATTCTACTTATTTAGGTATTTGCAGACGAACATAAACAGATTCTTACAATTAAGAATACTTTATAACTGAGACCCTTTTCAAGGGAAGATTTCAGAACTAATAATTGCAAAATAATCTATGCAGTTCTACCTCCACATTTTGACCTGGATTTTGCAAAGATACACATACATGAAGGCCTTCTTATAGCAGTATAGAGTTAAGCACATTTTAAAGTCTTTGTACATTTGGGACTTCTGATACTATGAGGATTAAAGTTTTATAAATACCTAAAACAGATTAAGAACATGAGAAGTAGAGAGAGAAGAAAAACAGGTTTTACAGTCGAGGGCCATTGTCCTGAGAGGCCTTTTTCTTCCTTCTTTTTTTTTTTTTTTGCTAATTCTGTCATAAAGTGATTTTTTTTTTAATTAACATCTAGAAGTGGCATGACAGACACCTGACGTACAGACATACAATGTCAAGATGTGTATCTGTTTATAAAGCAGGAGGGATGTCAGTGTAGGGCAGACAGTGCACAAGCTATTTCTAGTACAGAGACCAAAAGCATAATAAAATATATTTCAAAAACATATATAATATGGGAACTAATTCAAGGGATCTGATTTGCTTAGGATATGTAGCCAGCTCAGTAGATCCAGAATCACTGGACAATTCAGGTTGAAACTGAATTCAGGTTGAAACCTCAGGAGGTTTCCAGTCCAACCTCCTGCTCAAAGCAGGGCCAGCTCTGAGGTCAGACCAGGCTGCTCAGGGTTTTGCCCGGTCAGGTCTGGAAAGCCTGCAGGGATGGGGATGGCACAGCCTCTCCAGGCAGTCTGCTCCATTGCCTGGCTGTCCTCGTGGAGAAAAGTTCCTTCTCTCTTCTGTAAACTTACTCCTGTTGTTTCTCTCCCATCCTGCACCACCATGAGGAGTCCAGCACTGGTTCTTCACTGGCCCCTTGTAGGCAGTGAGAGGACTCACAGGTGTCCCCAAAGCCATCTCTTGTCCAGACCAAGCCGGCTTCGCTATCCCAGCCCCTTCTCATGGGTCAAGGGCTCCAGGCTCCACCACTGGGGATGCTACTCACCTTCCTCCTGTTAATCTATCTTTTCTGTCCTAGAAAGCCCCAAACTGGTCACGTTACCCTAAATTTGGTATAACAGGTGCTGAGTGAAGGGACATAAACCCTTCCCTTGATCAGGCTGCGTTCCTGTCCGTGCAGCCCAGGGTCCTGTTGGCTGTCCTTATCACCAAGGCACACCACTGGTTCATGTACAGCATGCTGCCTGCTGCCTTCCAGAACTCCCAAGGCCTTTCCTGCAGATTTGCTCCCTGATCAGCCAATCCCCAGCCTGTATCAGAGTTCAAGGCTCCTCATTCCCAGGTGCAGGACTTGGCAGCTGTCCCCACTGAATTTCATAAGCTTTCATGTCTGTCCTTTCCTTCAGCCTCTCAGTCTCCCCCATGACAACAGCCCTGCCTTTGACCATGAAGCCAGCATAAATGACATCCACAGACCCTGTCATTTCATCATAACAGGCAGTCGGGTTATTTTTGGGAAATCCACGCTGGGTGTTTGTGATCACCTTCTTCTCCATGTGCCCAGCCCTGTGCTCCAACAGGACTCGCTCCATGATTTGCCAGAGACTAAAGGGAGGCTGACTGGCCTGTTGCTCCCTGGATCACCCTTTTGCCCTTTCTTGAAGGCCAGCATTTCCTGTTTCCAAACATCAGGGACCTCCCCCACCTCCACAACCTCTCAAAATGAGAGATCAGCCTTGCAGAGGACACCAGCAAGTCTCCCAGCACCCAATGAGGCAAGTAGTCAGTCCCCATCAGCTTGTACGGTCAACTTCCCCCAGGCTTCCTCAAGTTCCCTGAGTTGATCCTCACCTTTGCTGGTGCTTCTGCTCCTCCCTGCCCCTGCCTCCTGCGCAGAGGCTGGGAGACCTTGCTGGTGAAGACTGCCTCAAAGCAGGCATCAGCCTTACCTGCTTTGCTGTCAGTAATTCACCCCCTCACACACCTCCAGTACTGCAGCAGTCCCGCACTTTCGTTGTTCAACCTTCTACTACCCATGCAACAGCAGAAGCTCTTCTTGTTGCCCTTGTCATTCCCTGCAGGTGTCACTTTAGGGGAGCTTTGCCTTTCCTGCCACCATCTCTACATACCCAGTGAAGTCAATACAGAAAGACAATACCTCTGCCAGGTGATTTACCATCCCTTGCCACTTTGGCTTATGTGTAAGCTTTGGTGAATATTTGGCCGTACACAAACGAGTAATAACTAAGCATTTAGCTGCCCTGTGCCTCAGTTTCCTTGTTGAAATGCACCCACTAACTCCAATGCATCAGCAAAGCTTTGCCGAACCCCTGATCCTACAAGTGTCTGGGGTCACCATGCAGGAACATAGGGTCTGAGCCACCTCGTGTGCCCCATGACAAACCCAGGTGCTTCATCTCCTGGCTCATACAGAAGGCGAGAGGGCTGCCAGCAGACCACTGCAGTCACATCCTCCTCCGTTCATCACACGCAGCGATGTTACCGAACTGACCTACTTTCCCCATCCGCCCACGGAAGGCTAATCCTGTTTAGCATTGCTGGAAGGGGACGGGCACGCGGAGAAGTGCTCTGAGTTATACAGATGGCAGTCTTTGCTGATTAATGTTAGTTTAATTTGTTTGCCTTTCTGTTTCCAGCCGTGCGAGGGGAGAGCAGAGCAGCGGTTGAACTTGGGGATTCACAGCCTGTTCACTGAAGTCTGAATGGCTTTAGTCATTCAGTAGCAATAATAGCAGTGAGGAAGATAACGAGCATGTATGTACTGATCTTCATCAGAGATCCAAACACTGCACAAAACTTTACACGTTGCTCACAAGCTCGAGATAAAAGATGCCTCACCCCCTGGCCACGCTCCAGCATGGCACTGCTGACGTCAGTCGTCTCACTCCTGACTTGAACCCATGTGAATCACGCGGCATCTACAGAGCCATCACCGGCTGCACACCCCAAAATTCAGCTGGCACCAGGGTGGAGGGGGAAAGCTGTCTATCACATGGCAATAGGCGCAAGGTTTCTGACATGTGGAAAATAATACCCCTTCCCTCTAAATGGAAATACTGTAAAGAATAAAACCAGAATATGCTCTGAGCCTTTATTTCTATTTGTCATAATCCCTTAATACTCAGCTCTATTACCTATGAGCATCTTCTTATCATCCCCAGTTCAGAAGAGTGGAGCATTAATTTCTGTCAAATTCCATTATTTTTGTTGTCCACATGTGGATTGTTTTTAATGTCTGTTTTGCTTTAAGCCTGTTACCGTCTAAGGATTCATTGTACACATATGTATGAAACATGAAAAAGCTTATGAGGTTCATGAAGTCCATTTTCTCAAAAAGTTTTCTTCTTTTCTTTTTTTGAAGCCTCTAAACATCTTTAGTGTAAACAAAATGTAGTAACCTACTGAATGCACGAAGACCTCGCTATACACTGTCAGGCAAAAACTGTAAAGCTGGATGCCTAACAATGCTTCTGGATTTTCCCTTTACTCCTAAAAACAGTAATTCCCATAACAATCTCAGCATTATGTGACCCATGGTAACTCCAGGCTGCCATTCTCCCACTGAAAAGCCACATATCTTTCTCAAATAACGGTGTATATTATCAGGAAAGTGAATTTTTACTGTCTTAAGTTTTCTAAAGGCTAGTCTGTTTACATTTTGATAAATCATTTTTTATTGCTGTGGTTGGGAGTGTGTCATATTTAATTGTGGACTCCAGCATGTTCTTGTAACAGTTCATAGGTTTATATCTGAAAAAAAGAGAATAGAGTGGTACAGTTCAGTTTGATGTGTCTATGAATCTGTTGATTTGTTCTGATTTGTGTTTGTACAAATCCTTCTGCTGTGTGTTCACACTGTAGCCTTCCTGATGGGATATCTGAGTGCTTCATCCATGTTACAGAAACTTGGAACAAGGTGTTTAAAATGGTCAGATGGTCACTTCTTGCTTGTCATCCTGTGACCTTTCCTGCCACTTCCCATTTGCTGATCTTTGTTGTTGCCTTCCAGCAAGGCTTGGAAGGGAAATACTTCACCTGTTAATGTGATTCATTTCAGAGCTCTGCTTAGCTGAGAGGAAGCAGGTAGAGTTCCTAGCCGCAGTGGTGCTCCCCAGGGTGGGCAAGTCCCACCTAACCCACGCTGTGGGACACCCATGGGATGATGCCACTGACCAGCCAGAGTGCCCATCAGACTTTGTTCATCATCCCTGGGCAGGGGATCTGGCAGTGGTGCCAGCACAGCAACCAAGCTACACTGTCCCCTGTCCTGGTGGGTGCCTAGAAACTGTGCCCCTAGATCATGCCTGGAGCCTCTACTCTCTCGGTGCCTTCTTCCTGTGTATTGGATCCTACTCACTAAGCACAGGATGCCATCCGTGCATGGCTGGATCTGGCCTTTGAATCCTGAACCCCAGCAAACATACCCATGTGCCTCCTGTATAACACTGACCTCTTTGCTAACAGCCTTCTCCTCCCCTTCAAGGAGGGGATGGGAGAGTAACTCCCTGTTGAGGCAGAACAGGAGCAGTGCTGAGCAGAGATGGGCACTGGAGGCTGAGCGATGTGTCTGGAAGGCATGGGAGCACGTCTGCCCTACACCCTGTTGCTCTGTTCCTTCCTCCTTCACAAAGACAACAGTTGTTGGGAAGGGTCTGCCCAGAGGTCAGAGGATAGTTCAAGGTGTTTCATCCCAGCATCCCGGTTTTCCGTACAAGCCTTGCCCATCCCCTGTTCTTTGGGAGGATTGTTCTCCAAGTGCAATATCATCTTTAATTAGGATTGGTTGTATTGTACCAGCATCCCAAGTGGTCTGAGGGTGAGGTCTGAGGTGTGAGGCTCAGGTATGTCTGTAGTGGGTGGGAGCACCCCTCTCCCCAGGGCTGACCATACCTGTAGAGGTATGGCAGAATACCCAGGCAGACCTGTGGGGCGATGGAGGCAGACACCCCACCATGCCAGAGAGAGAAGAGGAGGAAAAGTCCAGTCTTTTCCTTGAGCTGCCGAACGTAAGGGCCAGGGAAGCACAAACACTGTGATTTCTCACAAAGGTCCCCCAGGCACATCTCAGAACCTCTGAAAGAAATTTACGTCTCTGATTTAATTCAGCTGAGTTAGATGAATATGGTTAAAAATGCTTGCTAAATATCAGGCTGATTTGTAGGAACTATTAGCTGGCCTTGTGGCAACTTAGTGGGAAATCAACAACTGATTACCTACATTTGAGTGTCTGCAGCATATCCTTATTAGCAGTAGGGCAGGAAGGAGTGAAACCAACCTCACCAGCCCAGAAAAGTAGTAGCTTAGCTCAATAAAAAACATGTTTCTAGCACGGAATAAGGTGATCAGTGCCAGATGATTTTTTATAGTGCAAGCTGTGTGTCCACTGGGAATAGACTGTATCAAAATAAACATGTGCAACCTTTCTTCTGGAGAGTCCCTGGAGCGAGCTGGCACTCTGCCTGAATAACTTCTTTCCCAAGCAACTATTCATTGTATGAATGAATGTGGGGGGGATGTTTGTGCTGTAATTCTCCATCTGATAACTAAGCCAGGGGTACATGGTTAACAGTTTTAGCCAGTCTTTTGTTTCCAAAATGCCATTCTTCCCGACTTGTGAATATGCAATTTTCTATGTGTTTGTCTGAGTACCACCCTGATGGGAGTACGTGAGCTTTCTCCTCCTTGTTCCAGGTAGTTCTCATCTATTTGAGTGATAGTCTTCAATCCTTGATGGTAATGATGATACTGATGAAGCTCCAAATGTAACTGTCACTGTTGAATACTCTGTCAGCAGGAGTTACATCCTGTGGTGTTCTTACCTATAGGTTTCCAAATCCCCTTTGTTACCATGAAAGGATTCTTCACATTTTGAGAAATACTTGCGCCACTTGCTTTTTTACGTTGCTTCTTTGCAGGGGGAGTGTGGCACAGAACCTTGGTATTTACTGCCTGCCTCCATCATTGCAATGAGTCAGAGTTTTCTCGTAAACCAGAGGACAGTAGATTTCCAGTTTGCAATTTGGGACCCTCACAGCTGAGGGACTGGGAGGATAACATAAAGCAAGCAGGTTGCACTCAGTGCATACCTAAGCTCCTTGCCATGGGTTTCTTCGTCAGGGTGTAAGGCAGCATCTGGTGGGGCTCTGGAGAGGGATGGCAATACCAGTTCGCAGCCGTTGTATACTCTGATGTATCTATTTTATTGAGAACAGTTTTAATTTCATATGGTACATATGTACTAGCAAACCCTGTTAGCAATGCTTATGATGCTCTAGAGATTTTGCCATGTGAGCAAACAGAAGCAAAATGACAATTAGATATTGTTTCACGCTAGCAACAGCACAGCAGGTCCAGAATTTCATGTCAGTCAGTGAGAAACCTTGTTTACTGGAAGCTGGCCATGAATTGCTTTACAGATCTAGCCAAATCCTTGGCAGAACAGACCAGTTAGATCTGTTGCTCTCTCTCAAGAGTAGAGGCTTCCTGGCAGTGTAATTTCTTGATGGGTTACGGGGTACAGCTGTAGAACGCCCCTTTCCGTTAGGTGCATTGTGCTTCTCCTAAACAGCCAGGGCTGAGCAGCACCAATGCTGTTTGTCTCATCCACCTCCATCCTTCCTCACAACCACTCTGCACATTTGTCCACATATTCGTGCTTTTTATTGGGAATCTGTTACAACCAGAGGAAGCCTCACTGCAGCAGAGGAAGACCTTTAGGGATTCAGGGAGAGTGACTTGTGCTGCTGATACTGCCCCATTTTGATTGTCACACCCTAGATTCAACAAGGGTGCATGCAACAGAACATTTTGTGCTGTGCTGTGCTGTGCGGGCAGTGAAGCACTGGCACAGGTTGCCCAGGGAGGTTGTGGATGTCCCAGCCCTGGCAGTGTTCAAGGCCAGGCTGGATAAGGCCTTGAGCAACCTGGTCTAGTGCAAGGTGTCCTCCCACCAATGGGAAGTCCCCTTCCCTTTATGGTCCCTTCCTACCCTCTAACTTCCTATGATTCTATGATTTTGTGCAAAGGTTTAGCAAAGAAACACTGCAAAATCCTAAATACTAGTCCTGCCATATTAATGATGCCTTCTGTATTCTTGAATAGCATAGGTTTCAATAAGTGAGCAAATAACAACAAAACACACTGAATATTGTCACTACATTTTAGCCTGAATTATTTGAAAACACACTGATTGGGATAACAGTTTCATTATGGGACTAAGCAAATAAACACCTAAAATATATGTAAAACACCAGTTAATAAAATTTTGCTGGGCCTATACATTTTCCTAATCCAAAATATGGATTATGATATGGCTCACTTGCAAGTCAAAAGTCATGGCTGACTATATCTGTTTTGCAAGTGAAAACAAATATCTGAAAAAAAATCTGAAAAGCTACATGGTATTATTTGTTATTTTGTTCTGTATAATGGAATTCAGCAATTTAAATTCACCAGTTATGAGTAAAAAACTAGTCCCTGGGCTGTCATATTTCCTATTTAGGCTTCATCAAAGAGCTGAGTGCCATTAAGTAGTAGCTTTACCCTCCAATCAGTGACCAGTGGCTTTAATTCCTCATGACTCATTTGATAAAAAAGTTATAGGGTACTTTTGTGTTCTTAGCTAACTATTGAGTAATAACCAGGTAGAATATTGCTGTAAGAGAACTAGTAACAGAAGCACTGTTTTTACTATCATCACATTTTTACTTTATTTTTTTCATAAAATGTTCTTTAAACAGGCAGATTTATGTGTGACTCATATGTGGAAAATAACATGGGCTTAAATAAAGCCTAGCAATTAACTTCCTTCCTCCTCCCTTCCAATTTTATTCATGTCTTACATGTTGAGGACTCATTAAATGAGAAACATTGGTTGCTGAAAAAGACGGTTATCATTGCCTGTCATTACACCACTGCTTTGAAAATGAGGCTTTGACAATATCCAGTGGCATTGTGCTGCTGTTTCAGAAAATATTTGTGTGGGATGCAGCAGCACACGGATGTTGTACCCAGAAGGCATGCCAGGTGCGCTGAGAGGTGCAGCAGCACAGGGCTTCCTTCTCGGGCTGAAGTGGTTACAGGTCAAGTGTCACTTTCTCATAAGGTCACAGAGCAAAGGAGGGTGGGCAGTGAGCTGGTGGCAAGTGTTTCTGAGGCACTCAGCCTTCAGCTGGGCTGCTTTTGTATTTTTGCCTTTGCCTTGCCTACACAAATTTACTTAATTTACCCAATTTACCCTTTCCTCCTTACAGCTCAAACTGCTGGAGTAATTGAACTGCAAAGCTGAGGTCAGAACATTTTGGGGAAGATTAGCAAAAAGAGTGATGGGGATGAGACAGTCCCCACATGGTGCCAGCATGGCTGGGCAGGTGATCTGACTGGGCTGCAAGAGGGTTTTTTCAGTGTGGCTTAGGCAATGGGATTTATAAGGACACTTTGAATTTGAGGTGTAATTCAGTAGAGTTACTACCGTCTCTTTTGGCTTTGGGTCCAGGTCCACAGAGGAGGATGAGGAGCCTCCTGGTAGGAAGAGCAGCCTGAGAAGTCAAAGGCATCAGTGATGCTGGCTCTTGCATTGGAGATGGTTTTGGTGGGAACATGGGGGCAATGAAAATGCTTTTCAGCTTGAGCAGACCCCAGGCTCATCCAGCCTAGAAGTTTGCAGAGAGTAACCTCCACAGAAAAAAATCCCCAAGAAGTGGCTGTTTTTGTACTGTGCTGATGCACCACGTGGTGCCTGGGAGCCTTGATCCCTGGCTAGAGACCCTAAGGCTAGCATAATGCTCAGGAATAACATTACCCACAATGGATATTTCCTAAAATCAAGGTCTGTGGCATAGAGCACTGCTGACACATTTATCTGACCTGGATATCATCACTGTGTTATTAAAATGAAATAGAGTGACTGTGAGATTAACCTGCAAATAGAGCTAACAAAATGACAATTCATAATGATTCTTGCATTTCTTCAACAGAAAAAACTGCTTAGACAATCTAATGGATGAAGATGAGAAAGACAGAGCAAAGAGGTGAGCATCTTTTCTTTTATAACTCTCTGTGATGAGATTGATATTGTTTGTTGCTGCAGAAGCTGTTTTATCCATAATCAATTAATCAAAGAGCAAGAGAGTAAAACACAGTCAAACACAACTTGAAAAACTGCCATCTCACAGACTCCTACTCCTGGCTGCACTGTAAGAAGAAAATAACCTAGCAATGTTTCCTGTGGAAAATGTTAAAAAAGCCAAGGCATCGATCGTTTTCTTCACATTACTGCAGAACATCAGAACTGAAGCACCAACAACATACTTCTGCCACTACAATACATCATCTGAGCTTCCAGAGTGTACAAAAATGTTGTGGTTTTTTTCTTAAAATATATTTTGCAAAAGAAAAAGAATGTAAAAAGTGGGGGTTTTTTCCCAATTAGAGTGGTCATTTATTCACCAATGCCTATCTCACAGCAATGAAAACACCCAGAAGTTACCTTCAGAGCAGAGAAAGACCACGAAAAGTCAGTCTTAAACTGGCACAAACCTATATTCACATACAGTCTGTACTCCATCGAGTCCCGGTTGGTGGGAATTCATTGTGAACCTTTTGTTGGGAGAGAAAAGGTGTGTTTCAAGGCAGAAGACCTGTGGCAATGAAACTCTTAATAACTGTCAGAGCTGACCGGCATCTGCAGAAAAGCAGCTTGGAAGCATTCAAGGTTATCAATGCCTCAGCCCGCAGTTTAATTACTTTAGAGAGAGCCAGGGGTTGCCCACATTTTTCCCCTTGGTTCCGTCTAATGAGAGTATTTCCAGTCCAGGCACAAGCAGTTGATCCAGTTTCATCTCTTTTGATTCCTTCTCCACTTCTTTCCCTCCCCGCAGCTTTTTCTCACCAATATAGGTCAGCACAGGCTGCAGCCAGGCTCAGCTGTTCCCCTTTGCTTCCTTTTGGAGGGTGCAGAAAGGAGCCCACCTTGCAGCACTGCTTCACCTGCTGAAGGCCTGATCATCTTCAAGATACTTGTGTAGTAATTGTTCAGTAAAAAAAAAAAAAGTCATTAAATGAATGCATATATGAAAAAAATAGGATAACACGTATCCTTGCTATCGGCGATTGTCATCACCATCTGGTATGGTTTTCATGCCGTTTGTTCCCAGAAGGAATTTTTGTCGTACCCTGGGGCAGGCCTCTATCAGGGTGCATAAAAAAGTTATAACTTTAAAAATTAAAAAAGGAAACTGCTTCTTCAGATTGCAATTTAAGTTCATTCTGCTTTTTAGAAGTAAAGCTGAAGTTGAAATCGAGTTTGAAATCATGAGATGCTTCATGCAGACCTAAAGTTAATACATTACACTGAAACCATTCAGATTCATTTAAAAGCTACAGGTTTCATTCCAAAGAGAGTCAAACTTGGGAGAAGCTATTTGATGAATATTTTGCTGCTGTGTCTTGTAAACTGAGGGCTCTCACCTGTCCTGTACCACAAGGGAAATGCTTTTTTTTTCCCTCTATTTGGTATAAGGACTGGGTCCCTCAGGACTGAGAAAGCACAGAGGGGATTAAAAAGCCCAGGAAATTGTTCTCTCCTTTTGTTTTCTCTGTTAAAAGTAGGTAAGACTGAAAATTTCTGGACCTAAGTCCTTGGGGATGGACTCAAGCCAGGAGCTGAGTTTCTCAGGGTAGGTGTGTGTAGAGATACACATACACACCACGTGTATCTGCTGCAATTTATTAGGCACGTACAGGTTGTATTACACAGACATGAAAAGAGGATCCATCCTCTCTTGAGAAGAGGCACTTGCACTCCCATCCCTCTGCCAGGTGTTTAGTATTTGGCCAGGATATACAACTCTTCCTCCAGGAAGAACACTGGTTAAATTGAGCCCTGTTTTGCATCATCTGACTCTCTAAGGCACAACTTCACTCCGAAGACCTGAGGACTAAAATGTGGATATGATGGCACCACACTTGGGAGCACTGAAGACCTGTGTGAGGTTTACTGATCTTCTGAGATCAGAAGCCATAGTTTCATTTTCAGTTCTTTGCTGCTAGATAAGGGTTTTTTTGTTTCATAGATCTATTAATTCTAAAAAGGTGTGCTTTGTGCACTTTTTTCTCTGTTTGCTCTTCTTTCAGTTTGCTTTAATAGTATATAATTTTAAAATACTTTTTTTGCAATTCAGTTGAATTCCAAATTCCAACCAAAACCAGCTTGAAGTGAGCCATGAGAAAGTGCTTAATCATGAAGACTACTACCTGCCATTTTCCACTGAAATAAAAAGTAAATTTAAGAATCTGAATGAAGGTATGTGGTACAGTTACTTGCATTGATGCATATATAACACACTCCACTGGACAGCCAAAAGAAATCTGAAATTTAGTGTGAAGTCACATTTCATTGTAAATTAGCACTATGTAGCATCTACTAGTCAGTCAGTATCTGTCTGTTCAAGACAACAAGCTGAATATATGTAAGCGACTAAAAATGGCTGTTAAATCGTTGATTTTGATCATTCTGAATTCAGGCTGTTCTGTATTGCCTTTAGCTGTATTCACTAGAAGTCCTGATTTTATTCATGCTGTGTCTCCTCCTTCCCCTTGAATATGCTGTAATCTTTGTGGAGTAGCAAGGAGGTAGAAGAACTAGGACAAGTAATATGGAATTAAGACAGAAGTTGTTTGGGCTTGCTGTAATTGTATGCCCTAGCAGTGAAATAAGCAAGGCTAGGAAATAATCTTCAAAGGGAAGTGATGAAAACTGTCTTATTTCATACATTTACAACTGTTCCAAACAAAGTATTTTCAACTGTGCAGGGATAGTTTTTTATCATTTTTCCCCATCTTTTCTCATTTTTTTTCCTTTCTAAAATTTTACTGTGATCATTGATTCATATCTTGGTAGAGTTATTTCCACTAGAGGAGTTTTTATATTTCCTTTGTGAATAAAATGTCAAGTGTTAAAAATAGATACTTTATATTTTTGTCAAGGCTTTTTTTCTTTTTTTTTTTGAAGCAACACATTCCCTATTGACAGTTGGTGGTTTATTTTATTTTCGGGGAAATCTGGACTCTTTAAGCTTAAAATGAACTGAGGATTGAATTATGAGGAAGTAAAATGTTGATATTCTTAACGTTGCCCTGAACTGTAGAGAAATGGGATGAGGCTGGAGCTTTTCACATCTTGTTCTGACAGCCTTTTGCAGTGTAATAAGAGCAGGCTGAAATCAGTCAGGCAGTATCCACCCAATCTCTTGTGTTCAAAGCTGTAAAATAATCAAGCATTGGCTTCCATCCAGTGTATCTCCAAGTGTGTTCAGGGCTGAGAGCAAGACAAACAAAAATTACCCCTCTGTCAGTAGTAACATCCAGAAGCCTCTGTAGTGATTTCTGTGTTGAAAATGTTTATTGCCATCCTGGTCCTTGTAGGGGATGTAGATGCTGGGCTAAATTCTGCTCTGATTTTCATCAGTGTGCATCCAGAGCTGCTTTGAGGCACAGCAGAGTTAGCTGGGACTGAGAAACTCAGGGTGAGAACCGGCCTCTTGGTTTTTCTTTCCTGTCTGCGTGTAACCAGATTTTTAGATCTTTACATAATTGACAAGGCAAATCTTGTCTGCTTGAAGACCTTTCAGAAGAACAAACAAACCTACTGGGCTATTCTTATTTCTGTTTCCACATGGATACAGAAGTCCAGGTGATAACCTCCGAGTCCAACAGTTGTCGTATTCATGGGAACAAGTCAGAAAATGCGTGTGTACAGATCGACATAGAGTTAAAAAAAACCAAAGCGCACATGCTGAAAAGATTATCAACAGCCTTAATGACAGTATTATGATGGTGCCAAAACACCCCAAATGAAATCAGAGCCTTTCTTCCTGTGGGCTCTTCAAACACAGCAGCAGAAGCAGGCTCTCTCTGAGGAATCTGCAAGCTAAACAGACAAAGACTGGTGAAGGAAGTTGTAGAGTTTTCATTTTACACCTAGAGACTCGGGGCACTGACACTGATTTTCCCAGTGGCTCACAGAGATTAAGGGCAAGCACTGTTGGCACATCCAAGACCCCAGGTCTGGCATCCCAGCCTCAGACCCAGTCCATGCTGATGCCCTCTCTCCTGCTTATCCTTGTGGCCTTGGAAAGGAGACTGAACGAGGTGGCATATGAACCAGATGGGAGCTGCAGCAACTTCTACTCAGGTCTCTGATCTTAATGACTGGAAGACAACATCCTGATTCTTCTCTGCCAGCCTGGAGGTAGGCAGAGCACCTGTGACCAAAGTCAGGGGCAGGTCCCTCTAGATCAACCCAGCTCCAGTGCAACAGCTGCGGGACTGGGGTCTCTCTCTTCTGTTAAGACTGCACAGATGGGTATGATCCAGTCTCCACTCTTCTTCTTCGTGGACAGTTTTACTGTCAAAGTATTCCTATTCCTTCTCACTCTGAGTGCCTCCCCAGAGACTGCATGAATTTTCAAGATCCTACATATGTCTAAGGAAATGGACAGAGCTCTTTTCAACTACAGGCTCACTGCTGACCTGATAAGCTCAACCAGAGTGTCCAGAGGCAGCACATAGGATTGAGCAGCGCCTCCATCTCCCCACTGGGCACTAAAGGTGGCTCAAAGACAAGAGCAGGAGTGGGAACTGTTGCCTTCTACTTGCCTCTGCAGCTTTGCTGGAGTCCAGTGTCAATCTTCACACACTGACGCATGCAGCAAACTAATTTTATGTATATACATTGCAAAGAGCAGGTACCTGATCATTTTCCTTCTTGGTCTCCTTCTTTTCTTGGCTCATCCTTTTTTTCTTTTCCCCTGTCTACAGGGCTTCGCGTAACAAGTCTGAGAAGAAGAGGCGCGATCAGTTCAATGTTCTCATCAAAGAGCTCAGCTCCATGCTTCCAGGCAACACTCGCAAAATGGACAAAACTACTGTGCTGGAAAAAGTCATCGGCTTTCTGCAGAAACACAATGGTAAGATTTAGTGCAGCTCTTCCTGCACTTGCCAGACAGTTACTATAATATCGCGTTTCCTTCAGTGATTATCAGAATGGCTCGAGGGACCTAAAAGTGCCAACATAAGGTATTTGAGGTTTTTTTCTATCTCATCAAAAAAGATCATTTGCAGGCGCTGTGCTGCCCAAATCCATCTCCTTTTTTGCTCTTCAGTTGAAGATGACTCTCAGCCTGCTAGAGAAGGGGGCAAATGGCAGCAACTGAGGGAAAGAGGGCAACAGTGCCCTGCAGCACTCATGAAGAAGACATGCTTTGAACGAGAGAGATGTGGGAGCAGAGGGAAGATTCCCGTCCTTGAAATTTGCAATATTCTGAGCAGAAGAACAAAGCATTTGCCCCAGTTTCTCTGCAGAAAAAATGCAGGGAAGCAATCTGTTCAGCACCCCAGCTCCTCAGTGGTCTGTGTAGGACTCAATTTTCCACACTGAGCAGAAAACTCAGACCAGAAAGCGCCTCAGTTTTTGAAGCTAGCATCAGCAAATTGCATCCACACAGAGTTGACATGCTTCACCCAGTTTGCACAGGCAGAAGGTACATCACATGTGCACAGCATCCAGTTGCAGTAGTGAAGTTCAGCGTCGGAAAGCCGGGAGTTTATTTTTTAAAATGCTCACACCAGTGACAGTTGAGTCCCTTAGGAATGTACCTTCACAGAGGGAAGAGGAGATTTCTGACCCTGCTGATCTACTCTCTTTTTGGTCTAGTTTCTACTCAATGGGAGGAAATTTGCGCTGTGGCCTTCCTGATGCTTTGACACCCACCAGCAGTGGTCAATCAAAATGCTTCTCCCTTATAAATCAGGGCACTGGTTCAAAATGGGCCTCTCCTGCTCTGCCCCTGTGAGGAAGAGGTTTCAGTGGGTGACTGTGGGGAATGCCCCTGGTCCCATAAAGCAGAAAGGGATCTCACAAGATCATGCACTATGTCACCTGGCTTACCTTTGCTCATCCAGCACCTCCCTCCTGCACTCTCTGGAGAACTCGGGGTGTAACAGGAAAGACCATGAAAACTCTTCTATCATGACTCCCAACAGAATAGAATCACAAATGTCAACCTTATTGAGGAAATAATTATAATGGTTCTGTCATTAGCGTGCAGTTTCTCCTTAAATGAATTTTTGCCACAGACAAGATAGAATCATAGAACTTCTTAGGTTGGAAAAGACATTTAAGACCAGTGAGTCAAACCATTAACCTATGGTTTATTACAGAAGGGCATGACTAGGACATCTCAAGGTTTAATAGTTATATAGACTTCTAAAAAAATTATAGTAATAACTTACCTTTTTTTTTTAGCTGCACAAAGCAAAGGAAGATGCAAATATGCTCAATTATAAAGCTAAGCAAAGAACAATCACCCAAGATTTGAAATAAGTGTGTAAGTGTAGCTGAAGGTCCAAATAATTTACTCCAAAAGGTGCTTTTTCTTGAAAAACCGCTAGGTAAAGGAAAGCTAACAGTCACAAATCTTCCACAGCAGTTCGGTCAAAATGTGACTGGGGTTTGTGCACTTGCTTAAAAAAGCAAATGTTACCTATTTTTAAACCAGATTAGCAGTCACACAATATAATACAAAGCATCAGCATTTAAAAATGTTGATTATCTTCAGCATACTTTGGATCTGGTTTATTGAGTCATATTTCCCTTCCATTTGGTAGGCTAAACCAAGATTTTAGTCGTAACAGAAGAGAAGGTAAATTTTCAGATTTTTTTCTTCATAAACAGCCTCCTTCATTATAATCCACAGAATCTCCCAAAATCTCAAGTAATTCTCCCAACAGTCACCATTTCATGTACATTAGCTTTTCCAAGCCACAGATCTGCTGAAAGTATCCTATATTCTGAAACTACCTAAAAAAATCTGACGGACTCTCTTTCCTTAGTCTGGTTTTCAAACCTGTGTGTAAAACCACAGGGGCTGTGGAGAGTTGCCACTGACAGCCCCCAGCAGTGCAGAAAGCGAGTTGAACGAGCTGGTAGGAGCAAACAGCTGCATCTCCGCTAATACAGCCTGAACAGAGGCTTTGATTTCTTTCTCGGTGACAAAATGCACAGGCACTCGTATAAATTTACTGTCTTTAGTATTGTTTATCCATTTACATTTCTCTGTCCAGTTTGCCTATGTGCTCTGAATATGGAGCATTGGGTGTTACATGCTCTGGAAGTGTTAATCAATAGGATTAATTAGCAGGAGGTGCTGAAAAGAAAAGACAGTCTGTGCTCACCGTCCTCTCACTACTAGAGCTGAGTGAGGGGGACTCCCAGAGAAGCAGAGTGAGCAGCAAACTAAACCAGCTCAAAATTCTCTAAATTAGAGCTGTCCCCCAGAATCCTGTCTGACTCAGAGCTAACATAAGTGGCCGTTTTCCAAAGGAAAACCAGCTATCCAGTACGGTCCCCAGTTTCAGTGCAAAGCTGTGAGTTGTTATCCTGGTGGGCCTGCACCCCTCCATGGAAAGCCCTCGGGGAGCAAACCTTCTGCAGGCTGCCATGGGATCAGGGTTGGACAACACTGGGGCAGATCTCTTCTTGATGCCTTATGGGCTGACAGCACAGGGGACCCTGCCCTCCAGACGGGATTTGGGATGAGATGCTGGTGCTCCATTCCTTCTCCTGGGCTACTCTGCACCATGTGTCTGAAGGTGGGCATGGGAGAGAGTGGTGGCAGTAGCACCAGTGTAAAGCTGCTGCAAATGCTCTTGATTCGCTCTCGTTTTCGAAAACAGAGCTATAGCTCTGCAATTTGGGGTCACAGCCCTTTGGAGCTCCACTGAAGGACCTTTCTTGCTGTTCCCTGTTTGGCACAGAAGCAATAGCTGAACCCTCTTGAGCATCCTGATTTCGAAGCTGTAAATTGTAAATAGCAATTTGACACATACTAATCCTTGCCTTGATTTTAATTTCATGCAAAGTGGTTTTATCTTTTGATCAATATCCCAGTAATGCTCCTTGAGGCCAATGGCCTTGTGAATGCAGGCTCCCACAGAAGTCAGTACAAGTTGACTTGAGTAAAAAATGAGGAAAACATTTTAGGCTTGAAAACTGCAATTTTTGAATACAAAGGTTATTTCTCTCTTTTCATAGCAACTCATATGTAGTATTGCAAGAAAGAAGTTAATTTGAATTTTAAAGGTGTAAATGTTCTATTTGTCTAGAAGTCTCAGCACAGACGGAGATTTCTGAAATTCAGCAGGACTGGAAGCCTTCATTCCTCAGCAATGAAGAATTCACCCAGCTGATGTTGGAGGTAAACATGCCTATATACCTTTCCTAATTTTGTCTAGCACTCATGGAAACGCCGATGCATTAGAATAAACTGTCATCTGCAGTTCCAAAAGAGGAGGTTTTGAGAACTGTATTTGACCATGAAGCAGAGCTGCCACTGGGACAAGGGATTAAAGTCCCCACTTGTTGCTCTTCCCTCTCAGCGGTACCATTGCGCTGTGCTGCCGCAGCCTGCAAAGCTGTGCAGAGACTCCCAGGACGAGCGGTCCAGGGCAAAGATTCAAATCACAGGTTATATTTTATTTTTACAAACAGAGGTGAGGTGAAGGGCACATGGCCGTTTTTCTCCTGTTCTTGGAAGGCGTTATTATCATCTAATATTTATGCAAGACTAGCACCTGAAACGCAGTGGTGTCGCGTCCCTCTAGTGCTAGGTGCTGTACAAGCAGATAAAGCCTGACAGCTCCTCTTGGCTTGATACAGTTGGTACTTCCACTCTGATTTGCAAGGCCCTTATCAAACACTTCTTATTCTGGCATTTTGCAATCATAGTTTTTAAATTATAGCATAGGTTCTTTTAATGCTGGCTGGGATCTGAAGGGAGGCAACTCGATGATGTTTATGTAGGTTCAAAATGAAAAGCAAATGAGTTGCTAAAATGCATTTTTCTCTCTCAGTAATAGCTAGAACTGCCTTTAGCAAGGGTCTTCTCCTGTACTAAACACATAGATGTTGCATGGCCCCACAGTATCCTTTGAGAGCAAGCTTCTTCTCCTCCCACAAATGATGTGAACATGGCACATGATCCAGGCTCTGGTGGAGGGCAGGGAAGGGTGTTGGGGAACAGCTTCACCCACCAAGGAGTGGCATAAAGCTGGGGCACGTTGCTGGCTCCCAGGGGCTGGCAGTCCCTTGGCCATTGCAATTTGTTGTGATGAGACTCCCCTGGACCAGTTTTATGAGACACTTTGCTCCCATTGCTCTGACAATCGCCCATTTCCATCTCTGTGCACAGGAACTTAGCACACATAACTCCTTCAGTCTGCACTGAAATATGTCCCTCAGATAGCAGTAAATTGGCTGTTGTTTTGACAGGCTGGGCCTTTGTTGATTCTACTTGTATGCTACACCACTTTAGATTAAAACAACCACTTTTTGTTTCCCAGCTTATAAATCACCTTCTTGCTACTGTGATTTTCCATGCCCTTCAAGACAACATTGGATATTAGGATGTCCTGTTGTGCCAGATGTTCATCATTCCCTGCTATTTTGCCTTTCTACTAATCTTATTTTATTAGCATTTGGACAAGACTGCTTGAAGTTTTTCCCATCCTGTTATTAAAAGATGGGAAGGGTTTTTTCCAAGCACTAATTCAAAAGACTCAAGGCATAATTGACTGCAGTAATATATCAGCTTTCCTGAAAATGGCCTTTTCTTACCCTGTTGAAAAGGCTGTCACCAAATTGCAGTGGGCATTAGGCTCTGTTTGTCCATCTAGGACTGATGCAATAGTAAAACCTTTGGAGAGGAAAATGCTTTCTTAATGTTGGAATGTCCAGTCGCAAGTAAATAAAAACAGAATTATGTATGCACACATTAACTTGATTTTAACACAAAATTCTGATATGAGTCACTGTGTATAATTTGCATTGGATATGAAATAAAGACTTGATTTTTTTAAAACTAACAACCTTCACCATAGTAACATGCACAATCCAACTGCCTTGTAAAACTACTACTCTCTTCTATGGGTTAACAGCTATCATGCTTTTTTAGAAAACAGCTTGAATGTACTGCACTAAAGAAAAACATATTCTCTGCACCTAGATTAACAAAATCAAACTAACTATAGCAGCTGGAGGGTTTTCAGAGATGCTAAACACACACTCTTCTACTGGGGTATAAGTTATTGACTTGCTTTTCAAAGGATTGAAGCACCAGCAGATTCCCATTGACTTAAATAGTTGTGGGTGCTCAGCATTCTCTGGAAAAAGGAACATATGTTTGTGTCTTTATTCAAGGCTTTGTGTTTTCTTTTTTTTTTTTTTTTTTTAAACAATTAGCATTTTCCAGTGTTCTCAGAATTCTTTCCCTTATTGAAGTCAGCAGGGGGGAAGGATGTGCTGTGGCTTACAAGATCAACTGCAAGTCTGGCTTGGAGGCAGGCCTGGATTTGCAGTATGGTTTTGTAACGCCGTGGCTCTCTGATCAGGCTGTTTGCAGTACACCTGTCTCCTGAGCAGGTACGGCCACTGGGGTAAAGTGAAACCCTGCTCTGATTCAGTCGTGCTTGCAGTGCCTTTGCTGCTCAAACACTGCTGCCAACGCTGACTCCCAAACAGCAGGGAACTGACAGGAAGGACCCAGACTCGCCCCATTTGAAGGATTGGGAGCCTCACCAGTGACTCCCTAATGACAATGGGAAGTTTTTAATATGTTTTCTGAGCACCTACTGTTGTGTCTTAATTTTTTGAGGTGTTCTCCTTCTAGTGATCTAAAGATCATCTAGCTTTAGTTCACTCTGAGGAGAATCCCCCGAAAAATTAAGTTAATCTTGCCTTAGATCTCAAAATCTACCTAGGTTTAATTTTGAACAAAACTTAGCTCAAAACTTGCCAGCTCAGACTAAAGAAGAGACTCGTTTTGAAGGTGAAATTGCTTCTGTGCAGAGGGTGGGGATAAGGCTGACATTTCCCTTCAGTCCTAGGAGTGAAGGGGCTTACCACAAGATGTGACCAAAGTGAGGAAGAAACTCTGCAGAAGGGTGAATTTCTCTTGGAATGAGTAATCTAATACCATGACCTTTAAAATAAATCACTCAATTAAAACTCAGGCTAAGGATTATTTGATCATTTGCATTGCTTTTACTTACATGAAAGCCCAGTAATATACAATGTTACATTAATACAAACTGAGATTTATGGAGTTTGCAGAGAAGTACCATTTTGAGATAGGACTGCATCCTTTCATCGTCCTTTGATATTTACACAGAGCTCAAATGTTCATTTTAATAACTTCCAAGGGATCCAGTCTTAGTCATTTTGCATTATTAAAATGTGTGATTAATTTAAAAACTGAGACATGAAATGTTCCTGCAAGCCCTTTGTTGCTTCAATAGTAGGTTTTACTAGACTACAAAGAGTCTTGTAAAAGTTAAATCAGACTGTAAAATCAGAGAATTACTGGTCTGCAACTTGAGATAACATTCCTACAACTCGATAACAATATGGTGCCGAAGCCAAACTGTTTTGATCAACACATGATGAGATGTCCTGTTTACACCACTCATTCCTATTAAAGCACTCTCGACTTGTCTGTTTTCCTTAGGCATTAGATGGCTTCATTATAGCAGTAACCACAGGTGGAAGCATCATCTATGTGTCTGACAGCATCACACCTCTTCTAGGGCATTTACCGGTGAGTAATTCTGGCATTGGCTTTTCTACTACACGTTCTAGAATTGGGCACTGCACTTTTAGAAACAGATGTAAAATGGTGCCGGGGGTAGTGTTTTCCTAAAAATGTGGTGAAGGCGTTTGTTCCTGCATTATGCTGCCTGCTGCTGTTGCTCAGCTCTGCACTCTCTCTGTCTGATTCATACCCTTCAGGTTTTTGTTGCTATGAGGCACTTCAGCCTGAATGGAAAAGCTCTGCAGGAATAGTCTGGCCAGGGGAGGGACAGGGTGACCTGGCTGATCTTTTCCATCTCTGATTTCTAAGCTAGCAGAGAATAGCACCAGTGCTGCTGGCAGCCCAGTAAGGAGCTTGTTAAGGGCCTTATTCTGCTCCTGGGGAGGTAAAGGACAAAAACCCCATTGAATGTGGAGTTAGCTGGAGGCTGCTGACGAGCTTTCCCTGCAGCTCTGCTGTGCTTTGCCAAGGGGAGCGCATGGTGCTCCCGGGAGGTGCTGGTGGAGCTGGTGCTGGGTGCATCCCTACACCGATCCAGCTGATCCTCCAGCACATTCAGCTTTTTCTATCTATGTGCTGCTCTGGGAGACACTCCCGTGTGTGTTGGCTTAGGCTGGAGGAGCAGGGGAGAGGGACTGCTCCAAACCCTGCTCCTGTTGCTAAGGCTGCTCTAGGAGAAATGGCACAATAATTATGGATTAATCCTCACGCTCATTTTTAGTATCCTGGTCTCAAATAAATACATGCCCAGGAGAAAAAATGAGCTGCCAAATCATTATTGTACTACCTCCTGCCATGTTCTTAAGAAAATTACAATTCTTTTTCTCTCATTTAGTTTTTCAACAAATATGTATTATGTTTTCCACCCAGACGAATGTATTTCACAACACTACCTTTCTGGAATAAGAACAAAAATTATTTTCTTCTGAGACAAAAGGAACTTGATGAAAGGCAGCAGCTCCTGGTAACTGCAAAAATATTGCTATGCAACAACAGATTGAACTGAGTCTATCTATTTTGGCTTTCTTTCATCCTCAACAGTTGAGAAGACCAGTACTTGACTATTTGCTGACATTTGCCTCACTTCAAGGGTGGGGAGAGCTCTGTTCTACACACAGGCTGTGGGGTTTTCTTACACTTACTGATTTCCGCAAAACTTCATTGTCTTTCATCATTTGGAGGTTTCATTGGTATTCCTTCCAAATACTGATTCTTAGTGGAGACAATAGATCTGCTGTGGGAAAGTATTCCTCTTCAAGAAGACACATTTCAGACCCTGTGCCTAAAATCTGAAGCCCTGACTGAACATGGATAGATTCAGGTTAATAATTCCTGAGTTGGATCTTCAGAAACTAAATTGGTTTTCTCTCCCAAAGACATGCTTTGTGTGATAACCTTACATGGTATCCAGCCCAAAATAGGGATAAAGATGGACATTACTTTTTATTTGTGTAGAAGCAGCACATGGCAGTCCAAGTCAGGGACCAACCTGACAGGGCTGGAGGTGGAGCAGACCTTCCTGGAGCTCTTGGAGTGGCAATGGTTAACAACTGCCCCACCAGCCCACACATGCAGGGGGAGCGTCCTGGAGGCCACAACTGAACAAACAATAAAGGCTTCTGCTTGCCCCAGGTTGGCAAATCGCTGTGCCCATGAGCAGGGGCCCAGCTGAGGGTGCATCTAGGTGCACACTGGGTGTTTTAGTCCTCTGT
The DNA here is from genome assembly GCA_013397845.1 of Melanocharis versteri. Lineage (NCBI taxonomy): Eukaryota > Metazoa > Chordata > Aves > Passeriformes > Melanocharitidae > Melanocharis > Melanocharis versteri. The sequence goes on from VZTG01003862.1 coordinate 1,033,195, forward strand.
TGTTGCCCTTGCCGTATGGTTTTCTTAAGTTTTAAAACTGATCAGAGTGCTATCTGGAAAATCTCTGTGGCTTATTTGGTTTACCTCTAGGGTCTATTTGTAAGCTAAATTCAGTCACTGTTCGAGGGACAAAATACCAATTCTTTCTCCTCTGTGACAACAGGGAAAAAATAGTCTGCAAATCTTCCGCTTTGAGCAATGAAAGGAAAGCAAAACTGGGCAGAACACAGAGCAGGGCTCTCTGAGGGCTCCCGTTAGGAAAACTGATGTATTTTCTTTCATTAAAATCATGAAAGTCTCCAATGCTGAGAGCAAATATATCTGGTTCTCTTTAATACAGCTTCCCTTATTTCCATGGAGCATTTTCAAACACAAGCTTCCCCTGTTGTAATTCTAAATATTTTTTTTTCAACAAGACCTGGAGATTACTCCTAGGGTCAGTTCAGGTGGAGAGGTCTAGCTCACATGGTAAGGTTGACTCTAACTGAAGTGAGCTCATGGAAATCTGATCACAACTCATAGCATTAGCCGGCCAGATGGTACACTGTGACTCCAAGAATATGTAGTCTCTTGAGAAGGGTCCTCCCTGTCCCTTCTTGCCTGCCTTTCCAGAAGGTCCCTGGCAGGGTTGAGATTTCTCCTCAGGGGCTACCCAGGGAAACTCAAGGAGCTGCTCTGCTGTGTTGGGTGCTTAAGGTAAACGTCAGGGCGGAAAAATCCAGGACATAGCACCTTACAGTGTACAGAAGTTATGCATGCTGTGTTGCTGTTACAGGGTAACAGTGGGAATCAAAGCAGGACATACAGTTTGATACAGGGGCCAAATCCCAGCCCACAAGTGCATAGCTGTCTTTATTTTTTGTGTTGATGGGAAAGAAACCTGTCTCATTTGCAGCCCTCCACCATCCCTTTTCTAGTGACCATGTTTGCTTAGTTCTTTGCTTTTTTCTCCCTGCAGCAGGAATTTTCCCTCCTAACCACTACCCCCATCCCCCGGTAAAAGCAATGAAATTATGAGGAAGGAGTTCCATCTTGGAGTGCAGCTGTTTTGTTGAAACTGCAGAAATATTTTAACTATGCATCCCATTATTGCAGAACTTGATGTATTGTATTTAGAACAGACCAGCATCCATACAGGCAAAGGTGTTCTTTGCCTGCCTTAGCTTTCAGGACTAAATGCTCCAAAGTTTTGCTTAGCAGGATCCATAGATTTGAAGATGCAGAGTAGGTTCCAGGCTTAGCAGAATAACTGTGCATTAACGTAGTTCATCTAGCAAGTCTACCCACAGTCACTGCAGTTTATCTTTTAGCTGCTTTGCCTAATTCAGCAATACTCTGTGGTTGTCTCAGCCAGTGACACAAAGCTGCCCACTGCAGAATAATTAGAGTTGCAAACCATTCCCCTTTAACTGGTCCATTTTTATCACTGATGGTCAAATTTTGTCAATAGAATCAGGTCAGAAAAGACCTGCAAAATCATCAAGTCCAACCTTTGACCTAATACCACCATGCCCACTAAACCAAAGTGCAATGTCCGCTCATTTTTTGAACCCTTCCAGGAATGGTGATTCCACCACTTCCCTAGGCAGCCTCTTCCCATGCTTAATCACTCTTTTGTGAAGAAATTTTTCCTGATGTCCAGCCTGAACCTCCCCTGGTGCAGCTTGAGGCCATTTTCCCTTGTCCTGTCACTGGTTGCCTGGGAAAAGAGACCAACCCCCACTTCACCACAATCTCCTTTCAGATAGTTGTCAGAGTGTGATAAGGTCTCCCCTGAGCCTCCTTTTCTCCAGGCTAGACAATTCTAACTCCCTCAGCTGCTCCTTGTAAGACCTGTGCTCCAGACCCTTCACCAGCTCCATTGTCCTTCTCTGGACACGCTCCAGCCCCTCAGTGTGAGGTGACTTGAGCAGCCCAGAACTGAACACAGCACTCGAGGTGAGGCCTCACCAGTGCTGAGTACAGGAGGACATTCCCTGCCCTGGTCCTGCGGGCCACACTATTGCTGATACAGGCCAGGATGCCATTGGCCTTCTTGGCCACCTGGGCACACGCTGGCTCATGTTCAGCTGCTGTCACCAGCACCCCCAGGTCCTTTTCCACCAGGCAGCTTTCCAGCCACTCTGTCCCCAGCCTGTAGCACTGCCTGGGGTGGTTGTGACCCAAGTGCAGGATGTGACACTTTGCCTTGTTGGATCCTCACACAGTTGGTCTCGGCTCTTTGGTCCGGTCTGTCCAGATCCCTTTGCAGAGCTGATCTGTCCCACCACTCACCTTTTTGCAACGACACCAGATGTCTGCTCTTTGGGTCTGGTGCAGAATTAGCTCTGAATAGCTTGCTTGACATTTTCTACAGCTCCAGTGAGACTGTGGAATATTTGCTTCCATCTCTCTGTTTAACTTAGCAATGTATTCTGGATTGACATATTGATTCAAGAGCATTGTTGGAGACTTGATATGTACAAGATCCAGAAATTCTGTTCTGTGCACTGTTTTACAGGTGTGGCAAACCTCTGCAAGAGGCAGGATTTGTGAAACACAGTAAGAAGTAGAAACCTTAGCATTTTTTTCAAGCTCATTAAAAAAAGTTTGGTACTTCCTAAGAGCAAAGATGCAAATATTAAGTTGTGGATAGGGTACATGATGGCAGCAAAAACTGTAAACACCAGGACTTGCAAATCAGTGAATACCTGGTGCTCAGGGCAGGAGGTTGCTCTGAGGAGTTGTGTGGAACAAAAGTCTCTTGCAACTCCAACCGTAGGTGTAGTCACAGGCCTCTGCAGCTATCACCTGAAACAGAAACAGCTGTGCAGAACTAATCAGAGGTTTGGAATTAGAGCTTGGTCACAGTACGGAGACAAAAGGTTTCAGTTAGAGCAGTGGTCATGGCTCACATCTAGTCTTCTTGCAGTTACTGCAGAGTAGATGGGAGATTAATTAACCTGGTTGTATCATTGTCATTTACAGGTAGAAAGGGAATGAGAAAGAAAAACTCATTTCTGAGATTGCACCTAAGCCTTGAACAGAACACACCTCTGCAGTTTCCTGTCAAAGGCTCTTTCTTCGTATACACAAAAGCACATGAACAATGTACTATATTTTGTGAAGTACAGTATGTGTATATAGATGTGTGTATGTAAGTATTTACACATACATAAAAAACTTCTATCACATACTGTATCAGTAGGATTCATATTAATAAGATACAAACTAAAGCCACAAAAATAATTTTCAAGTATTCTTCACAACAGGAATATTCAAGTAATGAGCATATATAATACTTACAACTGAATCATCTAAAGCGATATAGGCTCATCAAGATGTGTGTATAAAGCATAGCACTCTGATTTTTAAAGTCTGATCCAGGAGTTTCACCACTCTAAACAGGAAATCCACCCAGAAAAGCTAGCATGAATAGAACGCAGATGGAAACCAAAGTGCAATCTTACATAAATAAATGATGGTTAATAACTTGCCAGTCTCGTACAGAGCTTACATGTTTTCAGCATGACTGTGCAGTCTGATAGAAGCTGCTCTGATGACACAAAAGCTGTGTCAGTGTGCCAGCTCAGCCTGAGGTAGTCTCAAGTGGGACGGATGTAAGTTGTTGCCATTGGAGGGTCACTTTATCTCAGGCTTCCTTTCAGATAGACTCTGCTGGTGTTGGGTTAGTCACCATGCTGAGCACAGGGAGACCTTCCTCTTGGCAGCCTGTGACAGGCTCTTTGTCTTCTCCACGCTGGGCCAGCCATGGCCTTTCACACAAATCCATCTCCTCTTTCCATTCCCAAATCTCAGTTCCTAGATTTTGGATGGATTTCAGGTTCAAGCCAGCTGATCATGGGGCTGGATGCACATGGACATTCAGCTCATGGCTGGCCAGAGGGAGGGCTTGTGTTGGTGGCACTGTGAAGTCCCCCTCCCTGGAGACTAACTGCTGTAAAGTCATGTCCAGACTTGGAAGCCCCCTTCCCCCTGCTCCTACCTGCCAGGATGCGGGAGTTGGGAACAAGGCCTGCCACCCCAAGGGCATTCCCCAGGAGCTGAGAGGATCTCCTTGGGAAGGGGCTGGTTCTGGGACTGACCTGGCTGGCTCAGGGTGACCCTCAGCCTCACTGCTCCTGCAAGTCAGGCTCTGTCAGAGAACAAATTCCAGTGATCCACGGCAGGCCTGTGCATGGAGCTTTGTAGCAGTGTGGGGGGCCAGACACTCGTTTTCCAGCCCTCTCCCAGGTCTCGTCATTTAATTGCGTGGACATACCTGCTGCATCTGATGGTCTCTGAGAAACAGTAAATATTGCTGAGTGCTGAAAATTAATCAAAAGACCAGCCCACAGAGAAGTGGACACTCAGTTTGTCCAACAGGTTCCCCCCTCGTTTTAGACTTTGTCAGGAGTCCCTGGAAATCAGTGAGGAAACTCCTGTCAAATGCCACAGGCTTTGTATCCACCTTGTTGCGCATCTCTGCAAGTGGTGTTTGTTGTGATATTTCTGTTTGTCTCAAAAGTTATTTCTTTTTGCAGTGTGATGTCTTGGATCAGAATTTGTTAAACTTCCTCCCAGAACAAGAACACTCAGAAATTTATAAGATGTTATCTTCTTGTATGCTTATGACAGATTCTGCCTCATCAGATTACCTAAAAAGTAAGTTTCACTTTATCTTCCCTACTACATGAAAAAGCATGGGCAGGATAAAAAATTTTCTCTCAGAAAGAGTTTTTTATGTGATGTGCAATAAAAAAATTAGGTTCATAGGCTTTCAAAAAGATCTTGCCACCTGGAATGACCCTTTGGTTCTATTTTTAAATGAAACTCTTTGCCTTTATTTTACTAGGCTAAGACTACTTGCAGTTATGTTAATTATTAAATATCATATCATTTGAGACAGCTAAGGAAAATAGGTTAGCCGATGGAAACTGAGAGTTCGCCTGAGACAAATCACATCTTAATTGATATTTCAGCCTATTCAAGTAAGATGTTGTTCAGAGATAAGCTAATGTGGCATACCTTTGGTTTGCCTTATAGTCAAAAAATACCTCTAAAAACATTGTAATTCTTTTTCAAATTGAATTTTGTTTTTCTTAGAAATGTTTTTACTTCCTCGGCCTTACTCACTCTAGGAAGTAAGATGCAGAAAACCAAAAAACACACGATAATGTAAGATGTACAGCTGCTCAGTCTACTGTATCATACAAAACCTGCAGCTGATAGCTAATATGCCAAAGTTAATTTAATAGATATTTTGAGGTAATTAAGCATAGATTTCCAACACAAGATGTAGAACAGCTGTGAGTTGTGAGAGGCCTAAATAGAAAAAAGCAGTAAGTGAAGTACCCAGTTCTCCCCGGTGCTACGCCGAGGCTGTGGCTGGGTAACTCCTGTGATGAGGTGGTGTCAGAGAAGGGCGAGTTAATCTCCAAGGCTGTCCATGAGCTGCAGGCAGGCCTGTGCACAGCACTGAGCAACCTGCATTCCCTGCAAGGCGCTTCCTTGCAGAGGCTCTGATCCTGCAATGTATAGCACGTCAGTGTTTAGGACTCCTGAGTGGTAACAAGCTGCTCTTGTGCTGCCAGTTGCAAGATTGGGGTTGGAAGACACCATTGGTTGTGTTTAGCTTAAATAGTATATTTATTTCTTCTTCTTCTTCTTTTAACAATCCAGCTGACAATGAACTAGAGTTTTATTGTCATCTTCTGAGAGGAAGTTTGAACCCAAAGGAATTTCCAACATATGAATACATAAAATTTGTAGGAAATTTTCGGTCTTACAGCAATGGTAAGCTTTAATTGTTGTATAAATGTTGCTTTAGCTGTGTAAAATAAAATATAAGTATTGCTCCATTGAACAAGACAGGCTTTTAACTGACAGAACTATTTTTAACATTACGGGATAAATTTTGCTTCACACGGATCTCGTGGCTGAGTTGCAATAGCTGGATGAATACATGTGACGAGTGAAATTGTGTTAGTTGCTTTTGTTACTGCCCTTCACTTGCAGTGATCCTGGACTCCGGGTAAGTTTGCAGATAATGATGGATTTAGAGGAGGGTTTATTTGTGTTCACAAATACTGTGTGCTAAGACCCCACCTATCAGCAAAATTATGATCTTGCTACCTTATCTGCTGGTTTACATTAAACACAAATTCCGTGCCAGAACTGATAACTTGCCATATCTGCCTTCTCACCCTTCTCTGCAAAACCTTGGGGAAAGGCAGCAGTGCCACGTGGCATTAGAACGGCTGAGGACACTGCCACCCACCTCCCTCTCCAGCTGCCATTTTGCATTCCTCTCCAGCACTGCAGAACCCAATACTCTCCAAAAAAAAAGGGAAGAAATGCAGTCAGCATAGTCGCTAATGCACCCCAGTCAGTCCAGAGAAACCATCTTTCAAGAGATGAAGAGCAGATTTCCACCTCACCGTTCTCTAACAAACAGATTGCTGCACGACCATTAGTGTCAGAAATGAAATACTCTTTTATTACTTTCCTTCTCCTGCCTGCCCAAGTTTGCTTTAGTTACTTGCCTGACTGAACTCCAGAGTGGCATTTCCAAAGTTGCTGGTATTGTTCCAAATAGGTCATCCTCTGCAAAAAAATTCCCCACCGTGCTTTCCAAAAACTGCACGCCACACTGTGAAAAAAAATGTCCCTGTCCCCATTTAACTTTCTGCTTTTTCTCCACAATACTAGAATAGAAACCTACGTGCAGGATGGAGATATGTATTTCTTGTTTGGTGCCATCTGATTTGAGGCTCTATTTGTATAAAAAAATGTAGCTGCCTGTATGCTTTCTAGTTTGAATGAAGTGAAATGCGCCTGCCTGACAGACGCGCACACCAAGCTGTTCTGTTTTCTAGAGCAGAAACCGGATTTCAGGTGCTGACTCATAAGGATACATTTCTACCAGGGGAATTTCTGATCCATTTTCTTCAAGGATTTTCAGCCCTTTATTTTGGCGTGACCTTAATATTGCCCCCTTACCCGTTAGGATTTCACATCCCAGCAATTTTATCAGTGGCTATTTCTCAGAAGAATGATAAAACTTACATTACAGATATCTTCCCTAGCTTAATGCATAGAAACTAAATGGGAACATATTGATTTCAGAAGACACCATGTCATTTTCCAAAGACCCCATCTTAATAGCTTTCAAACAAGTCATGTGCTTTCTGCTTCACACTTTTTTCCCCTTGTGCCACTTTTTTCTAAATCTTCCACTTCATTTTGTCTCTTCCACTTTCTTCGCATCTCTGCTGCAGTCTGACCCTCTGGTTGACAGGGAGGGGACAGCCTTAGCCTGGCTCTGTGAGATGCTTCCTCCTGGCCCCCTTGCCATCTGACTTCAGTTTTGCCAGTACAGTGCACAGCCTGATGGAAATGCCTCACAAGTGCATGTCCAGCGCTGCTCCCCTTTGGCTGGGAGTCACCCCCATGGCTGCCTCCCAGCACAGGTGGAGGCAAGTGCACCAGACTCACATGTAGCAGCAGCAAACCGTTAGCTTGGGAGCTGGTACCCTTGGCTCACAGGGTGAGCAGCCGGAGGAGGGTGCAGCCCTCCGAAGCGGCTGCCGTTGGATCCACCGGGCTCCTTGCACCCGCCGGCCGCACTCTGAGCAAGGCGTGGGAGAATCAGCTCAAGCGAGCACCCTATGAATGCAGCTATCCTTTGAGCAAGCCACCCGAGGGCTGGGGACAAGCACCCGGGCTTTGGCACAGCGACTTGTGGCACAAACAACTTTGAGCAGCTGGTGGATGCACTGGTGGGCTGGGTTCCTGCCTCTGCTTGGGCCGCAGTTATCAGGCACCATCCCCCCAGCCCATGCACCTCAGGGCTGTCACCTGTTGGACCTGACAGTAATTGCTCTCTTTTCCTCCTGTTAAATAAATACCCATTCTCCAGTCATCCTCACATCCTCCAGGTGTGAGGCCAAGTGGGCAAGGAAGAAAGTGGTGGGAAGGGCTGTGGGAAAAACACATATCACTTAGGGCAGCATTTGTCCTATATGCATAGGATCAGCTGGCCCCAAATCCTGCTTTTTGGAGGTGTTTGTGAAGGAAGGATTCTGAGCTAAAGATAAGAAAAGAGTTAGCTGGGAGAGAAAGACAGAAATTGCAAATTAGGCTTAATTAGCAGGAGACATTCCTTATGAATGTATTGAAGAATGTTTTTCCCTGTAGCTTTTCACAGCAGTGGAAGTGTGAGCATGTTTTTACACATGGGAGACTGATACAGGATGTTCTTTAAATACAAATCCTGCCATTCTTTTCAGCCACCCAATGCCAACTCCTACCTTTGTTTCCAATGGTTTGCCGAGCAAACTCTGAGCCCACTCTGCCTGCGTGTTCCTGCCACAGGGTTGCCAGAGCCTCTATGGCCTCTTTTATCCCTGGGCAGGCTACATCCTGTCAGGATACTTAGCTATTCCATTGTCATTAATGTAGGATCATAGCAGCAACAGTCCTAGTAAATCTGTCACCATTCCTTCTTATTTAACCTTTGCTAATGTTTTTAAGAACTGGTAGGTCCTTCTTCACCCTCTTTAACAGAAATGTCACTATCTTTATTCTACTTCCACATAACCTTTTATGTAACCTCCTTTGAATTATCATCTCTTTAGGCTTATTTTATTACTGTTCATTGCTCATACGGTGGTGGTGCTTGGGGCAAGGAGGTCATGCGTGTGGGTTCCCAGTCACCTTGCCCCCCTCCCTTCTCCTTCATACCTTCTCCGTTAATCGCATTGTGACTTATGGCTGAGAACATCATATAGGGATGGGTTTGAATGGATTAATTTGAAGGATTGCGGCTTAGAAAGCCAGTTAGGGGCTTAGCTGCTCTCCCTAACTTTAATGGGACCTCTGGGGCTTTAAAGGCTGTTGTACTGAGATGCCTAAGATAATTTTTTTCATGCCAAAGTAGAACAAATACCTGATACCTGCCAAGGTGACTTGTCACTAGAATTGCTGTCAGGGAGCCAGATCACACACAATCTACATCGAACCCATGCTACTCCCACAGAGGAGCAGTCGCCGGCATCTTCGATGATCCCAGAAGAGGCAGGGACATGCATGTACAGGGCCCAGAAATTGCCCAGGAAAGCTCTCATAGTTCACAGCATGTATTCAGTCTTTCAGGAGATCACTGTCCCTGGAGCTCCTGGGCTCAGTTACAGCTGCGGGCTAGAGAGGCTGCACAGCCCAGTACCAGGGTTAGCAAGAGCATGCACACTTGGACTGGTCCTGGGGAATCTGTATTCTGCAAGCCCTACTGCAGAACATTTCTGCAGCTGTATCTACACCAGGGATGTGACACGAGCTGCCTGCACGTGAGTGAATCCCCGTTGCATTGGCCGTGCCCAAGCGAGAGCATCCGACCAGCGAAACAGCAATGCAAGCTGCGCAGAGCGCCTGCATGAGTCACTGGCTGTGCTAAATCAAATACAAGAGATTTGATTTTCCATTTGGGAGGATTATATAATCATCATTAATTAAGCTTCAATGAGAAAAGCAGGACTTTAACCTGATGTGGAGATTCAGGAGTCCCATGAGAGGAGAGGAGGTGGCCCATGGGCCACTCAGACGAGGAAGGTGGAGTTCCTTTTTGCTTCTGTGAGAAATGCCTACTTGCTGTCAGATCATCAGGGTTGTTTTTGTTTTATTTGCAAATAGGAATTCTGTCCAGTATTTTTATATATTTCAGGTTCTGGGTCTGCAGCCCAGATTTTAACGAGAGACATGAATGTCTGCAAACATCTGAGGGAGCCAAGTGCATCACTTTGACCAGCAGTACCTGATAAGAGAGAGAGCCATATCAGCATCACCAATGAACAATACAGTAGCTCACATCTAGTCTTGTCTGAGGGCTGAGGGGGAAGGCGAGTAATAGAGGTAACCCTCCCCAAGTCCAAGGAAATGCTTAGCTCCCAGTATAAAATGTCAAATCGAGTGAGAATGAATTATTTTACAAAGCCGCTTAATAGCTCACTCTGATAAGAAATGATAAGAGGGCTGGATTTATCCCTGCTGTGAAAATTGTTTGTACGTTTGTAAACAGACAAAGATCTCTCATAATTATATATCCAAATACTGGCTCTGGTGTCCTCTTCCTGAAGTGACACACTTGTTTAAAAACTCCTGAAAGGGACAAAACTAGAGTCCTCCCTTTCAAAGAGTTAACTAATATAAAAAAGGACCACCAGCATCTTTTAAGTGATAGATCTGCCCTTTCATCCAAAATGCCTGAAGCTTTTCTCTTGAAGAAGAAGATAACCATTATGTGAAAAGAGTTCCTAATCAAGTAACGTAATATTATAGTGGAATTTAAAATTGTGCCTTTTTGTTCCCAATTACATGGAAACTCAGGAAGTATCTGGTTACTGAATGCTAATAATAGCGGATACTCTACTGTTAGCTGATACATCTCTCAGATATAATAATAAACATCAAGAAAACTACTACGCTGAGGAGAAAAAAAATTTTAACTCCCAGAAAAATTAATTGAATCTGAATTTGTTTTTAAAAGAAATAAATAGTTTATGCAGAAGATACATTGATCTTGAGCCTCCATGAGTGTATGCTGGAACATCTGAAACAATAATAACTCAATCCAAAATGAATGTTTTGATCAGAACCAGCAGCCACATATTATTGTTTGCTATTAACAATATCATAGAAGATGCAGCTAACAATATGCAGCATTCATGCTTGGCTCTCTATGCAAAGACAAGACACCATTCCTGTCTTAAAGAATCTACTTGGGATTCATATCAACACAGGATGGCCAGGGGAGAAACAGGAGGAGGGAAGAGGAGAGAGTAGATCAAAGTGGAGAGGTGATGTATGGACACTGTCACTGTTACTCATCTACATAGCTACTGAGAGCAGTCTGGCTCACCACCAGCACTTTAGAATTCTTCATTATATCTATTAATTGCTAAATATTCTGTTTATCTGAGGCCTGAATTAATTTATATAAAACAATTTTGATTTTACTCTGGTGTGTTTGGCTTGTATTTTTGAAATCACTTCAGTTTGTTTGACAGTCACAAAGACTGGTTCTTTAAACATTAACATCTCCTGACAAAATAGGAAGGAGGGATTTCTTTTTTCAAATGGCATAAGTGGGAGGTTTGCTATCTTAGGATGATTATGTTTTACACATTCCAAGTTGAAGTAAGATGACCGAGCAACTGACTGCTGTACTATTATTAACTGAATAAAGTGGCATCTGGGGTTTTTTAAACATGTTTTCATTCATTTCATGTGGCATGATTTCTATCCCTAAGGATAAAAATCCTTTTGTCTGTGATAGTTAAGGGCTTGGTTCCTTGTGCATATTACTTATTTTTAACATTCTGTCCCTAGTGTCCTGGTCTTAAAAAAAAAAAAAAAGAAGAAAAGAAACTAAAGAAAACCAGACAAAAATCTCTATATAAGTAAATCAGTTTCTTTCTATCTTATGAGATATTTGCAGGTATTTAATACTTCTACAGAATAGTTTTGTGGTAGCGCTAGAAGCAGCAGGTGTGATAGGTAACCACAAAAACTTAAAATTCATGCTAAGGAGCATCAGCCAGCTGATATATATGAGACAACTGTTTCACCTTTCTGATTATGTATTTAGCTTTGTCACATGACCTTCTGATTCCTTACTCAAGATATTTTGTCTCAATCATTTAATTGTGAAACATGCGGGCCCTCATTTACCCAAGCCCACCTGTTTATGGCCAGCCTAGCATTTTCATTAGGTGTCTTCTGACAAAAGCACTCCAAGCCCTATATTTGACTCATAAATATTAATATCACCATAGCCTCAGGTTTAATCCTATATTTTCTGTTTCACTATTTTTCTGTGGTTCTCTCAGAAATTTCGCAACTGAACCTTGCTACGTCAAGATGTTGTGTTTCTTTTAAAGAGACTTGGAGAATCATAAAGTATGATTTTTCAGAAGGCATGCGTAAAAGGTTATACTAGGGTTGTATTTCTAAAAAAATTTGTGTCATGATCTCTTTTTTTAACTACACTTCAAAATTCATCAGCCAAAAAAGGCTGAAATTCACTGACCAGCTGCAAAAGCAGAGCAAAGCAGGCTGTGCAGATAGAGCTGCAGAAAGAACAGATACCAACAACGTAAGTCAGGCGGCAAAATAATTCAGAAGCAAATGTGGGTGGTTTTTTCTTTCAGTTATTGTAGTTGTCGTTTTCAGATGGAAATGTACTTTACAATGTGGTGGCTACCTGCCTGCATCATTGAGGCTTTTAATGCTCTGGACTTCGTCAAAGGCAGCTGAGTATGAGATGGCACAGTAGCTGTTCAAAGACAGGATAACATCCAGCCAGGCCAGCTCTGTCTCATCTCTTTGGGCTTATTCATTCACTGCTGCTTAAGTTCATAATTTCCAAATGTTGTGAGGAAATCCCAAATTACTGCCTAGCTGTCCTACACAATCATTTTTACCCTCTTACTACTGCATTTACCTGTTGGAAATACAATCCTATTTTGTAAATGCCCCATTCAGGGATGTGTTCTGCTGTCTGCTGGGAATATGTCTCAGGCTCATGGCTGTTTACATCCAACAGCTGACATAAAAAAGCCATCTGCTCTCTTCGGTGTGACTCAGTCTCCGCTTCCTTCTACAACTGGTGTCATTTGCAAGCCCATGGTTCGCTGCCTAGGTTAACTTATCATACCTGTGTTTCAGAGGGTAAATGTGCTTCTCTTATCTTCATATCTTAGAGCCCAGACTGCAAGAATTTGCTACTGAACTTGGCTATTACAGAAAGAAGCAGCCCCACTGACTTCAAATGTTACAACATACTACATAGCAAGCTTGGAAGTAACTTTTCACAATCTGTGATATGTGGGTTTATAGCATTCCCGTTAATTTTTAAATGGGACCAACTACAGAAATCAACAGATTTGCACTAAATAATAATATCAGAGATGGACCAATAACTCTTTACTTAGGCTGCTCATGTGTCCTGTAGAACTTAGCTCTTCTTTTTTTGAACCTTTTGTGCTAATAATCCCATAGAAGCCTACATATATGCACATAACCCCAGGATCAGAATGGGAACACATATTCCTAGGAAGTCCCCCAGAGCACATGTGCTCTGCTGGTGAAAGGAGGAGAATTTTGCCCATATTTTTTATCTCAATATTCAGTCAGCCATGCCCTCCAGACTCAGCTACGAGAGAGGACTTGATCTCTGTAGATGTTCACGTCTGTGCTGTCTTCTCAGATAAAGAACCTTTCTTTTCCTTTTTGGTGTAATATATATTGTGCACACAGTGGCCTAAACCAGTTAATCACAGGTGTGAATTCTGCTCAGCATACTTACTTTTCTGTCTCATACCCTGTTATCCTTGTTACCAGTAATGCATCAATATTCTAAGGCTTTTAATAGGTTGAATTGGGTTGCAAAAGCACATGTGATAAGTTGAGACTTCTTCCATCTCTGCAATTTGTGTTATTGAACGAAATCCCAGTGCAGAAGCACCCCAGGACAAAAATGGCTAGTTATCTTCTCCTCAGATAGATACAGAACTTCAATTTCACACTAATGCTTTGCCCTGTGCAGAAGAGACGAACTGTTGGAATCTTCATGAAGTTGGATATAGGGGCCTAATAGTAAAGAAAGAGAGTTTCATATTAGTATTAATCCCTGTTAGCATTAAATTAGCTCATATTGGTGAACTCTGGCTGCTAGATAGGACCTTCTCTGCCCCTATGGGAGAAAGTCAGCTAGGCAGGGCAAGAATCCAGCCCTGTTCCCACTGCAGCTTGGCACACCGTTTTCTTTCATAGCTGTGGGAGTGGGATTACTGTCTCTAAACAGCTTGAACTTGGAGGAATAATTTGCATGATGTCATTCTAACACAGGACTGTGGGCTAGTTTACAGCAACACGTTCTTTCGGCAATGCATCTCTGTGGCAGGAGGTGCTAGTGGGCTCTCAAAGCAGCAGGAGCCATGCAATCATGAAAGACACAGGTAAAAAAACATACACAAAATGTGCAGCCACGTCACATCCAGTTTCTCCTTCCGCCCAGTGTTGGAGGAGACAGAAGGCCATCTGCAGAGTCGCCAGATGTGCCCATCTCTGGAAGCCAGTGCCATACGTGGGGTCCCTTTCCTCTTCTTTAAAACAAGGATAACTTGAGCATACTGGGGACAGTTCTTTCGATGCAGAAGGGGAAGGCATTCTTCAGCAGCCAAGAATCACAAGCATCCTCTCGCTAGTTTGATGAAGCCTTGCTGGCTGTGGGCCCCGGTGTTTTGCCACTGATGACTTGACGAACTCTCTTCAGCTACCTCCTTTGCCAGCACTTTTTTTCACTGCATCATGGAAGTTACAGCACTAGGCATGCTGCAGCATATTTTTTTTTCTCTTGTGAGTGGTGAAAAAGAGCAATTGGATGCGTGGGGTTTCTTTCCAGAAAACTGGTTTATGCTCTGTAATAAGGTTTGGCCTTATTTTTATCAGGATTAACCTGTAAAATTCATACTTGAAGTTAAGCTCTGATGCCTTTCTGCCTAACATGACTGACTTGGATTTAAATATATGCATATCAGCTTTAAAAGCTTTTAGAGCACTTCTCTGAATAAAAATAGTATTAGTACACTTGGAGTGTGCAAAATATTCAGGGAGAGCAAATCTTATATGAGGCATGACTCCAGGTCCCATTTTTTTCCCCAACTAGTGCCTAACTCCACTTGCAATGGCTTTGATGAGGCTGTCCCAAGGGCTTACAGAACATCCCCGGGAAAGCAAATCTGCTTTGTTGCGACTGTTCGTTTGGCAACGCCTCAGTTTTTAAAGGTAAGTGCGCAGCCTGGGTCCCCATGCATTTCAGAACTTCTCAAAACACTTTCAGACGGGGTGACACAGAAGGTTCTTCGTTTTGCTAATTGAATGAATTACAGATATCACATTTCATGCATAAAAATCCAGTGAAGAGGATTATCAGTGCAAGCCAGGATCTGTGGAAGCAGTGTCACTTCTGCCCCCATTGCATGGGAAATGGAAACCCTCCTTGCATTAGGAATTGCAAAGTCACTTTGAAATTTGGTTCCTCGTTGCTGCTTTCTGTACCTGTGGTAGGACAATGTACCAAGGTCTCAAGGGTCTTTTCCAGCCTAGTTAATTCTGTGATTCTGTGATACAGATGAATACCAACACTTTCATTTGTGCTCCTCAGCATATTTGGTAGACTACTGCTTGTTTCCCTTCTCCCAAATCCTGGAAGTAAGAGAGCTGCTTGTGGTTATAAGGATAGACAAACCAAGCTAGTGCCTAGCACTGCTGTTCCCTAATAAACAAATATGAACTACTGCATCAGGTGTCCTGTCCCTGGAGTTTAAGAGATTTTTTAATGTAATTGAGATGTGACTAATATGAAATCACTGCTCCCTTGGCCTGGTTCCATTACTGCTCTGGAACTTGCAGGGCATTCTAGACTGATTCCTGACCCTGCAGGCAAGTAGAGTCCCTTCTGGGTAAGTGAGGACACTTCCCATGAATCCTCACCACAACAGTCATAATAGCAGATGGGCAGGAGTTAAGGTTCTCTGAGAACCCTAAAAGCAAATTCCCTTTTCTTTGGGTAGCTAGCATCTCAAAATAAACAGGGAAACAAAATGGGCTAATCGTGGCAATGAGCTGCCAGCTGCTAGGGAGGAAGCGGCTGCTGAACAGCCCAGAGAAAGTTTGAACTGCCACAAAGTCCTGAACACCCATCTCTTCAGTTCACCTGGGTGACTCCCTTAACCCCCACTCTTGACTTCCTACTGTAAAATGAAGATAAAAAGTTTATCCGACCAGCTAAGGAAGACAGAATCCGCAATTTGGTTGCACACAGCAGTGTTTGCACCTTGAATTTTAGTGTATGTTCTTGGCATCAGCATGGATTTTGGCCTAAACTGGAGAGAGGGGAAGAGAGGAATTTAAGATGTTTATGAAGCATTTTGCCTCTGCACAGCCAGAGACTTCAAACAACTTTATCAGCATTGATATGTATCAAAGAATTGCTTGATGGCAGCACACCTCAGCTTGTTCTCTGGTCGGAACAGGGTTTAAAACATCAGTGGTACCCTCTGCCTGAGGGACAGCAGAGAGAGAAGCAGCAAAGGAAATGATGGGAAGGTGTCACTGAGCCCACAGCACAGGGGGATGTGGCATCAGGGAGCAGGGGAATAGCAGCATTGGGGACCAGTGGTCAGGCTGTCCTTACCAGTGATGATAGAGACCCTCCTGCAGGAGAGACATGAAGGACACAGGAAGCCTGGATGCCACAAATCCAGAATGCTGATGCTGGCAAGTCCCAGGCCAGGAGCCTCCAGGCTGACTTTAGGCAGCTCGTGGAGCTGCAGTTGCCCCTGCAAAGCACCCAGTGGGAGAGGAGAGGTTGACAGAGGAGAGCTTGGAGTGGACAACAAGGTGGCCATGAAGTGTGCAGCCAGCCCCAGCCCATGCATGGGTGTGCACTGTGCTGCCATCCTTCCCTCTACCTCCCACCTCTGGCCAGCAAGTGACCACCACTGACTGCCTCCTGATCCTCATCTCTCTGGGGCAAGGCTGTCCTGCCTCACAGACAGCCCTGTGCCCTGCCTCCCATAACTCATTAATTGTTGTCCTCCTGAACACTGAGGGCTGCTGTGAGTCTTAAGAGCCAGCTTGTTCACTGTGGCAGTGAAGTGCAAGGCAAAACTGACCCCTTTCACCCACCGGACAGGTCCCCTGCAGGCTGGCTGCATGAGAAGGCATTTACTCCTCTGCAGCTACTCAGAGAGAAGGAGTGTCCCCCTTTCTCCGAGAGCTTGGAGGGCAGACTTCCAAAAGGACCAAGCAAGGGTGGTGGGTATCTTTAGTAACACAGAGGGAGTGAAGCAAGACATGGCAAGCCCTGGTGGGATCAGGCACAGGCTGGATGCTGGGAAAGCCCACGGCCATCACACCCCAGGCACCACTTCAAAGCCAAAAAAGTTTTGGCACCCTGAGGCGCAGTCTCAGCTCTTAAGTACATGTGCATTACAAGTTCTTCTCCCTGTCTCCAGGAAAAAATGTTGGCATTGATAGATACAATAGATTGCTCTCTGGAATTGCCAGAAAATGGGTGAATCCTCTGTTTTCTCCTCTTATGCATCATGTATTTATAGCTAACAAAATCTAGATGAAGCAGAGGGGTGAAGCTCCAACTCTCAGTAAGTCAGTTTTCTCCATTGGACAGGAGATGTGCATCGTAGAAGAACCTCTAGAGGAATTCACATCAAGACACAGTCTGGAGTGGAAATTTTTGTTCCTGGATCACAGGTTGGTGACATGCCTTGCTGGTTGTGTTTGGTGCTTTTCTACTACTATTTCACCAGTACAATTCTCTCAAGTAGTGTTCCATTTCACATCTAAATCTCATGAACAGGAGGGCTGCCACTGAAATTCCTACAAAAGCTGATGTTTACTAGTTTACATTTACTTTTGCTTTTATTTTTAATGGGCTTTTAAAACAAAAGGACTCTGTTTCTTCAGCTGAATTTGTGATTAGCTTGTTCTTCCTTCCTTTAAAATTATCAACAGGCCAAATTCTGTCACGTGGCAAAATGATCTAATTATTATACAGCTGCAGAAATCCTTCTTTCCAAATCCAGTCATTGATTGCGTGTGTGCAATTCCCACTGAGTTATGGAGGGAAAGTCTATGCTGGCCTGAGGCATCTGTGCTGGCAAAGGTACAAAGCAAGTGCCTCAGCATGCCACAGATGAGCTCTCCAGGCACCCAGAGGAAAGCAGCACAGATGATTTCCCCTTCTATCCCCCCAGTCCCAGCAGATGATGGCTTCCAAACGCCTCTCCACGCATTTTCCCCTGTTCAAGGGCTGCAGGAGCCATCGCAGAGCCCCTGACCAAGCAGCAGCCAGGGAATGGCTCCCTCACAGCAGATTTCTATGTAAAGGTCCCTGAGAAGCTGGACTACTTTCCACAATCACATTTTCCCTGGAGAAGGGGTGTTGTCATAGTCTTGTCCTGGTGGGATGGTGCCTGCCGGTATTGCTGTGCCCAGCTGGGTATCCCGGGCTCGAGGTGGGGGAAAGTCAGGATCCAGTCCCCTGAGGTGAGCAACTATACACTGATAAGTGAAAGTAGATCTGGTCTGTTTGCATCTCTGCATCAACATGCGAAACTGCTCGTTCTATGTCTTATGGACTCCTGTTGTGCCTGACCGCAGAGCACCGCCGATTATCGGGTACTTGCCTTTTGAAGTGCTGGGTACTTCTGGCTACGACTATTACCACATAGATGACCTAGAGCTGCTAGCAAGGTGCCATGAACACTGTAAGTATCACGTGGCCCAGGTTCCTGGGAAGTCAGTGGGACACTTCTTTTCAGTGAAATGTTGTTTGGAAGGGGAGGTTTAACTCTTGCCTCAGCCTGTATATCTTAGCAGAGCTGTAGCAGACTGCGGCCACTGCAGCTGATTGGCATCTGGGACAGACTTATCAAGCTCTGAAAACCACAATTTTACCTTCTGTATCCCTAAAAGCAGTCAGTGAGACTCACGGAATGGATAAAATGTGTCAGATTTGACCCCTGTTCTATTAGTAAGGAATATGCAGGAATAGTTCAAGCAATTCTTGTGGATTATTTCCCCTAATGTTGTTCACTGTGTATTTGGGATTAGCTGTGATTATTTAAATACGGTCTATTAGGATTTAATTGAAAAACTTTCACTAAGTAAAGAAAATAAGGTAATGCTTTTCAAATATTTGCTTACAGAACTGGCTGTAACATCTCAGCTTACCACCTCAGCCTGTCTTGAAAGTATCCTGTCAGCATGAGTTTTTATATGTTGACATTGAAATATAGAAAGACTAAATATGTGGATGTTTGGGAACCCCTTAAAATCACCAGGGGAAAAAAGCAGAGATTAATTTGGTTGGTGAATCCTCAAAACCTTCAGTACACCCTGGTTTACTGTAGTTTGAATTCTTGTCAGTCTGGGAATTTTCTTTCAAACTATTTTTGTCTTTGAACAGTGTTGCCTCCTGTGCTTACCTCATTCTAAATCCATCTGTACACAATACTCATCTTTTCAAGAATTTTCATCCTGTACTTTTCTGCTCTAGAATTTAAGATGATCACTCTTAGAAAATAATCCCAGGTGTCTAATTAAGCAGTATGTGATCAGCACAAAAAGCAGGGAAAGATCTATGTTTAAATTGTAGCAGACACTAATTCATTAGTGTCCAAAGTTAAGGTTAATTGAACTGTGTAGGAATGTACCATTCAAAGTGTCAGAAGAAGATACCTACTAATCATGATTTTTGTTCTGTCAGAAGGCTGAGAGGAGCACTTACTCAAAATTGGTGCTTATACGCCTGCCTACCTATGACAGATATTTTTGTCAGGTTTATTTCGCATTTCATGTCATTTTCACGTGGGAAATTGTGCTACAAGCTGTGTGTATTTTCTGCCGGCAGTGATGCAGTTCGGCAAGGGGAAGTCGTGCTGCTATCGGTTTCTGACCAAAGGACAGCAGTGGATCTGGCTCCAGACCCATTACTACATCACCTACCACCAGTGGAACTCCAAGCCAGAGTTCATTGTGTGCACACACATGGTGGTAAGGTATGGAAAATCATATCAACCGGCCGGGACATAAAGGACAGTGAGACAAGAGCATCCTCATGTCTGCCAGCATTTTCTTTTAAAAATATGACATTATTTACATAACAGAAAATTAAACCTGAACTTTCTGAAGGAAATAGGGTAATTATAGAAAAATTATCAGACTGGACCTTAGTTTATGTTAAGCTTAATTTTTTTAGTTTAGGGGCAGATGAACTATAGCATTTTTCCACTTTGTGCAAGAATAGAGAATAGACAGATACCTCAAATATTTACTTCCTCTAATCCTTATGTTGTTTTTAAAGAGATGTGTAGAAACTTTCCAGTGAAGTTATAAAGTGGTTGTAGGATGTCAACTTGACCTTTATATATAGTTCTTTAGTATGCATCTTGACTTCAAGAAGATAGGAACAGACCAAAACCTGAAAATTAACACTCTCAAATATTACTCAGTAGCATTTGACTTAAGTCACTTTTCAGCTGTTCATTTAATCTGTAAAATGTACAGTAATTTCCTCCACTCTCTTAAAGCACATTTTAAGAAATATAGCACTTCCATGTTGATACATAAAATTATGTTTTCCATTCAGTTATGCAGATGTTCGGGTGGAGAGGAGACAGGAGATGGGCTTGGAAGAAGTGTCCTCAGAGGTTGTGTCCTCAGCACTAAAGGTACAATGAGAAAAGCTTTTTTCATGAATTTATGTAGTAATCACAACTCGTTCCTATGTTAATGTCACTGAAGACTCCAGCATTGTCTTTCTCAAGTGTTGGTGGATTCTCTCAACTTCATAATTCATTGCTTACTTGAATAATTTATGTCAAAATTAGGTGAGTTTATGAAAGGATAAACCTGGAGATAAGTAAGAGCCACAAATTAAGTGGAACATGGGCAGGGGCAGTGTGAGATATCTCCACTTTTCCTTGGCAAGGCACTACAGTTTAAAGGTTCATTTGGACAAGTTCTGGCAATCAGCCCTCTTGGCTGCAGCTCAGTGATCTCTTGGGAAAGACAGCAAAGCTCCTCCTCAGTGCACGAGTGTCTCACAGAGGTTGCAGTTGCTGTCACATCCAACTGAACACAAAAGAAAGACTCAGAAAAACATCTGAAGGCACAAAATGACTATGGCAGTAGCTTGCTACTTACTTCTAACTCAGTGATAGTTTGTAAAATGCATTAGTTTGATGCTGTTTGGAAGGGGCATTGACGCCTCTGTCCAGGTCTTCTGCTGGCCTACCTGAGATTAGTTCTGCTCAAGTCATTTTATGTCTACCAAAGAACTAGTGTGCAACCATTACTAAATTTCAAAATGCTTTACCTTTGACAGATGCAATAGCTATTCTCCTTTTCTGGTTTGTTTTAGGACAGTGGCGCCAGCTTGGATCCTGAACAGCACTTTAATGCACTTGATATTGGTGCCTCAATCCTCAGCGCTAGTCGGACACCCTCAGTATCATCCAGGAGCTCGCCAAAATCTTCCCACACACCCAAGTCAGACCCAGCATGTGAGTGGCATTCCTGGATTGTAGAATTATTTTTGATTTAGCCAAGTTAAAGAATGTGTGCTTATATAGCACAGCTGCTAATTTAACAGTAAATTATGAGGTATCAATGATCTGCACTGACAATGAAGTGCAAAAGCTGAAATGGTAATGCATAGGAGGGAAGGTTCTAGTACAACCGCCTAAATGCTGGAAGATGAGCAGTGGGATTAGACATGAAATGTGCTGTTTCAATCTGTTACAAAAAGGAGGATTTTGTATTTAGGTTTGAGGGCACCAGTATGAGCAATATGAGACTTCTTTAGACTTACATGAGTAATAACAGCTGAGGGGTGACTCTCCTCTGGCCAAGATTTAGGATGCTCCAGTGTTGACTTGGGTATTCTGCTTCCCAGTCTGGAAAAAAAGCCAATGAGCTAACCTAAATTTACAGTTGTTCGGCCCATATAAAAGCAGTTCCAGCTGGTTTAGAACAGTTCATGGGTCCTTTTGCACTGCTCATTGGAGCACAGAATCATAATCTGTCTCATTTACTTTTATCTTTGCCCAGACCCTCCTTATCAGTTTAATTTTACTGCCGTTGAAGTCAACAAGAACAGCCTTGACTCCCACTGGAATTTAGCCAGGCCATTACAGTTTCTACCCAGGTCTTGTCATATTACCCACTTCAAACGGGGTTGATTTCCAGCATGTAAGGTCTCACTGGTACTTTTCTTGCAGCTACACCAACAAAGATGATTGCAGAGTCCAACACTCCCTTGCCAAGAACACCAAGCACACAGCAGGATTTATCTGTGCATAGACTCAGCCAACCTACTGCTCTTCAGGTAACTTCTCAAGGAATCATGGAAATAGGCAGAGGGTGTAAGAGCATGTGCCACATACGCAGCTTAGCAATTAAAAACAACTTACACAGAAGCCATGGCATTAGAAGAAACCTAAAATTTAATGGAGCCAAACTTATAAATAAAGTTTTGGTTTGTTTTGTTTTTAACCTAGGTTTCTTTGCCTTCTCAGCTTCCATGTGAGCTTCTCCCACAGCAGTTGCTGCCTCAAGCAACTCTGCAAAATCAGCCTGCACCTCTGGCACAGGTTAGTTGGGGATTTGGAAGTGGAATAGGTCACTTGCTTATCTCCTGATATTTGCTCATTTTGGGGCTTTTAGGTTACCTCTCTAGTAACTAAAATCTCCAAATACAAAGTCTCAAACACATAAAATATTGTGGGAAAGTAATCTGAATTGTACACTTGTATGTTTAAATATATAACTGCATGCAGGTGTTCAGGTGCCCAGGTGCATGTAGGTTCAGGTGTGCACACATTCATTTCACAGGAGGACAAAAAACAGATGGAAGAAGACTTTTCAACTTTGCTTTTACAGAACCAGGTCACATCAAAATCAAATTCACAATGAGAATTAAAACCAAATACTAACAGAGACACCCAGTCCTGCTAAAAACACCTTTTTGGCTGTGCTGAGGCAGAACTAACCAGCGGTAAAGGACATGCAAATTCAACAACATCCACATTTTTGTGAGTGTGCCAGTAATGGTGAGGATGCCACTGAAGACAAATTTCAGATTCCTGCAATCTATTAATCCATATCTCAAAAGTGAGCAATGGCCCAAAAAGTCACCTCAGGGTTACATTTGCAGTGGTTTTGAAGAAGCAAATTTGAGTACCATGTTCCCAGTACATTGTTTTTCTCCTGTGGTCCTGCTGTGATGATGCACCCCATCATCCTCTGATTTTAGGAATGACAGAGTAGACTTAGACTTAGACTGCTTCTACCACTGATACCCTGTACTCACTCACAAGATCCCAGAGTTTATTCCTGTAGCATATAAAACATATAAAGTCCTGAGGATCCTGGCTTTAAAATAACAAATTCTCATTTATCTTCCATGTTTAATATTCTTTTCATGACTCCATGCTAGCACACAGTGAAGAAACAGCATATCAATTATCTGCTCTGAGCATTCATTTTCTTTTACAGATACTTCTCTCCGTTATTCATTAATGCACTTTCAAACATCAATTAGTTTATGTATTATAAGCCTGTGTGTGTTTTGTTTGACTTTTTTCTACCTCCCTTTCTTCTCCATCAAAGCTCTTTGTGAAGAGAAGCTTTCCAGTTGTTTACCAAGAGCCTTGCTGCCTCGTCCCTTCCCAGTAAAAGGCTCTTACTGGCACACCAACTCGATTTCTTTTCTGACAAATTAGAGTGCTGTCCAGTCACTGGTTAAGCCTCTTTGGGCCACCTAAATCTTGGTGAAAGGAAGAGGGCTGATTTGAGTCTGTCTACACAGGCAGCCCTCTGGCAGCAGTCACAGCAGTGCTCCTGGGAAAGCTCAATATGAAGCTTGGGTGATTTTCATAAACTATTATGAATATTATGATACTACCCTGTATGTCCCACTTTAAAATAATTAACATGTCAGCCGACAGCAAGATAAGTAATTACTTAAAAGACAAAGGTGCCTGCAGCACTCAGTGAGTGAGGGACAAAACCCAGGTACATGTGCGTCCCACATGGAACATTTCCTTGGCTTCCTAGCTGGCCATTTCCCCACAGTTTAGTGGCAGAACACAAGCTCATCGCTTGTAGAAGTAGTGTGGCCAGGTGCCCTGCTGCCAGCTCGCAAGGAGGAGCTGCACAGGTTTCTTCCTGCTGCCTTTCTGCCACTTGCCCTTAGCTAAAGGTGACCAGTGGCAGGAGCTGGAAGGCCCCAGGTGTGCTTGTGGCTAACATTTGGCTACAAGGTGGCAGCAGCAGGAAAAACATTATAAGTGGCCACAACTGTGTCTGCAGCGAGCAGCTAGCTGCTGCCTCGGGCACCATCTGCTTGAACTTTGCATAGTTTTATTTCCATCAAAGGCTGTGATGGTTTTGTCTCCACTGAAATGTGATTTTAGCTTCTGCCTTGCTTGTGTGAATGAACAGACAGCACAGTGCCACCCTAGATGTCACCTGAATGTAAATGGTTTACTTTAAACCAAGTGCTCCCAATTAGAATATTTGTTTGTTTGCCTTCCTCATTGTCATAAATTAAAATCCCCTACAACACAGCGGATGTTGATGACTGAATAATAATTAACACTAATAATCCGTTTGGGATTGAGCAGGTGTAATTCAGACGACAGAAAGAAAGAACAGGTTGTTCGGTGAGCTGCAAAACTAATGAAACCCAGTTTCCCAGGGGCTGTGCCTTGCAGGGCTGGTGCATGGAGCCAGCCTTTCCCACAGGAGGAAGGGATGAGTGGATTCTTCTCTCCTTTGCTCAGCTAAAGCTTTCATGAAGTTACAGCAATCTGGTATTTTTGACACTCTCACAACTCTGTTGCCTGTCTCCAGCAAGAAACATGGCTCATCTCCTGGGCCAGAAGGATTGAAAGAAAGTTGGAAGATAGGCAGAAAAGAAAGTTTTAAAGGAAACTGAGCTAAAAAACAAACAGGGTCTCTTTTCTTTACCCAACTTCCTATTGTCATGAGACTTGTAGGAACAGAATGTCTTGAGACACTCATTTGAAAGGAGGAACCATCCTGACAGACACAGGGGNAACAAACAGGGTCTCTTTTCTTTACCCAACTTCCTATTGTCATGAGACTTGTAGGAACAGAATGTCTTGAGACACTCATCTTTTTGTTCATCACATTTGAAAGTAAGAAACCAGACGACAGACACAGGGGTCATAGGTCCCCTCCCCTGGCTGCAGCTCCCCAGCACCTAGAGAGAGGGAATAACCCTGGCACCCGGGGGTGAAGTAAAACATCTCTCCTTGGTCATGGTCCAGCTGGTGTCTTGCAGATGCCCATGGTGGAGGAGAGGAGTCACAGCATGGAAGTGCCAGTCCCTCTCCCTGGGCTGTAGAGTCTCCCTGGACCATCAGCAGCGCTGCTGCATCGAGCCCCTCCCTACCAGAACATCTGCTGACATGATCCCAAATGCATCACTTTACTTTACTTTTTTTTTTAAGAAACCAGACTAAAATTACTGCTGTGGGTTTTGCTTGTCTGTTTGGGGTTTTTTTTGCTTGCATTAACAAACCTTGATTAAACTGCTGCAGCTATAAAGATCTCACAGGTTTAGTCTCCCATGTTTGACTGTGTCTAGGAAGATGGCACTTTTCTGTGTATTACATGCACTTTTCTAAGGATTCTGTGGACGTTTGTAAATACCTAAGTGAGATGAAGAGCAACTTCATCTGATGCCAATGGCAGAGTTAAAGCTGGGCAGTGTTTTCTGTGGAACGTTTTGAGTTAAGCTCTTTTAATTTATTATACAATTTGAGATTTCTCCCTTAATTAGTAGAGCAGTTAATGATCTTGAGATAAATACTCCCTGGTGCAGGTCAATTGCTGTCAGTGTCTCATTGTGCAAAAACAATAGAAGCTCTGTAAGCACAGGGGTCATGGCTGGAGTTATCAACAATTTGGGGGTTAGAGTGGGAAAAGGAAAAAAGCAAAAGAGAAAGTTCCTTGTCTTCATCTCTAACAGCTTTCACTCCAGTATACCAGCTAATTGTTGATGTTAAGTATATTAATACAAAAAGCATGTGAAAAAGAGAACAAAAAGACCATATAAGATGAATATGCTAAATATAAGAACCTGCACCAAAAAAAAATTGAGGAATAACAATTTTAAATCAACAGCAATATATTCTTGTGTGCAACTTTACAAAGCAAATTCAAATTTAAAACTAAGGCCTGGAAATGGATCTTCTTTCTTTTTGAAGTATAAAGTGATTGTGAAATTACCTGGTTTAAAATTCCTTACATTGATCAATTGAAGAAAATCAGGTTCCTTTCTCAAAGGGTCTTCGAGGAATTTGCATGTTAATCAAAAGTCTGCCATCACCAAGCTGGGCAGTTAAAATGAAGCTCTTTGCTAAAACTGTTTTTAATTCCTTTCTAAGAAGGATCCTTTTAAAAACTTAAAAGCAGTCCTCACTGAAAGAGTTCATATAGAAATAATTAGATTATGAGACTTGTCTTTTTAAAAGATCCTTCTTTATAGACCCAGGTTAAAGCAGGAATTAGCTGCATCTCGTCCATGATCTGTTGCTCATAGCATCATTCCACTCCTAAAATCAGGATACCTGGCACTCTTCAGAACCAAAAGGCTGGGCTACAACAAGCAGCACTGGATTCCCCTTTGAGTCACTTGTTCTTAGTCCCGAACATCTGAGATTTTTGCTCAACCATTCCTCAGGTTAATTCTTTATACATGGACAAGAAAGGAGACCCTGCTCTGGCTTCTCCTCTGTAACACCAATTCAAAGTAACACGAACTTCCCTTTGGGAGGTTTGACACCATTTTCCTGCTCTGGGAGAGGAGCGGGTTGCAGATGATGGCACTGCTGTTTGCAGGCACAAGCACCATGAGTCACAGCACAGGCCGAGGGCTCACGTCACCTCCTTGGGCAGACAGCGCAAGCTGCGAGTGCTCACAGATGCCTCTGGCAGCAAAGAGGGCTCTGAGGGCCTCTGCCACCAGCAACTGCAGGTGCCACCTCAGCAGCCTTCCTTGCCCCTAAGCAGGGCTGGCTGTGAGACTCACCTCCACCTGGCCACCACTCTGTGCAGTGACCTCCCAGGCTGTGCAGGAAAGCCACCCTCCACCTGATAAATGGAAATAAACGCTCTGAAGTTCTTGCTCTTTCTCTGCCAAAGGCCATTTACTTGGAGATGTCAGCTTTGCTAGAGGGAATGTAAAGGTATTTTCACATACTTAACTGGTTTAAGGTGAACTAGTTAACTGATACAAATCTGTTCTGTCACATTTAGCTTTCTCTAAGTAGCCAAAAATTTCATCTGAGTAAGTGTATAGTGCTGCTAGCACCAGAGTGATCCTTAATTCCTGTCTCATTACCTTTTTTTTCCTACTAAAAAGCCAGAAACAATGTAGGCCAGTGCACCATGGAGCAGGAAGGTTCCAGCAGCGTGCATCAGCTCACTCACTAGCACAGAGCCACTGGAACAACTACAGGGACAGGGCAGCATTTTCAAGTCACAGCAATTTTTTTTTTTTTTTTTGCCTGTACACTCACAGCCCTGCATGTTTTCAGGAAGATCTTGGATGCCTTGATTACATAAAAACTTAAAAGATTTTTTGAAGGTTTTTTGTTCTTTTTTTCAAAGACTGTTTTTTACTTTTGGAATATGAGCTTATGAAAAGCAATTATTCCAAAGCCTATTAAGGTAATAATTAACTTCAATGAACTTTGAATCATACCTGAAAACAACAAATAGTAAGGTTTTATTGCTGTTAGTCCTCTCCACAATTCTTGAATGATTTCAGTTTGTGCCAGTATTTCTGCTATTGGAGGTTGCACCTGCTTCTTGACCTTGATTAATGATCTCCATTTTTTACTATTATTTAGAAGAGCCTTTCTTCCATTGAGTTGAGCTATTCATTTTACATCACATATAAAAATAACTTAATGAGTATTTCTTGTAGCTTAAGTACTACTCAGCTGTATAAATCTAGAAAATGTTTATTGTGGTCTTGTGTGATGCCATAGTAAGTCATCAGCAAAACAAAACATTGCAGAACTGCTTTTCTGTGCAGAAAAAGGAAAGCATTAGTCAAATACATCTGGATTATACTGTTATGCCACACTAACGGCTCCAAACTACAAGCTAATGAAAATAATGCACTCATTTGCCATCCAGTTAAGATGCTCTTGATATTTTAAAGTAGCATACTCTCAAAAACAGTCCTTACAACAGAACATGGCCAGTTGTAAGCAGATCATTCTAGCTGAGGCAATTTAATATATGTGTAACCCTGAAAATAGATAAGATCTATCTTTGCCTAGATGTTAGTATATTACAAAGACATTTTATTCTTTGGCTGTGCTTTACAATCAAGAAACCACTAACTCCTTCCAGAACAATGTTCTATTGAGGCCTGTTTGTATTATAATGACTGATTTTTCCCCTCCATCTTTTTTTCCCTCCCAGTTCTCAGCACAATTCAGCATGTTCCAGACCATCAAGGACCAGCTAGAGCAGCGGACACGGATCCTGCAGGCCAACATCCGGTGGCAGCAGGAGGAGCTCCAGAAGATACAGGAGCAGCTCTGCCTGGTCCAAGACTCCAGCGTACAGGTGCGTTACTGCTGGCAGGGGCAGAGTCAAGCATCCTCTCTCACATGGCTGTTGATAGGCTTGGCAACTTAAAATTGCTCCAGGGTCCAGGGTAGCTGGACAGGTGGAAACCAGCTCATCCGAATGAGGATGTTGCCCTCTAAAAGCCTCTTGAGTAACCTATGTCAAGAAAGATTTAAGAGCTCTCTGGAAGATAAGGAAGGAATACCTCAACCTCAGGAGGAGGAGAATAATTTGGGGCATTTACAATAGCATTTTTTTACTTTATCTACTGAGTCTTCAGACTGAGCAGCTGTAGTCAAAAAAATGTTGAAGTTCAGACTTCCTTGTCACATTAAAACCCTCAAACTTCTGCTGATGTTCATTTGTTCACACCTGGGAGATACCTGAATTTGTTCTTGACTGGACAGGCTTAAGCCTTTAGGGTGAAGCTGACTGAGCCTGCTCTTCTGCCTTTGACACCTGCTACACAGAGGTAGAATTCTCTAGTACAGTATGTGCTTTGTATCCCTTATGTCTACAAAACCTCAGAAATAATAGCAAGTGCAATTTAGTAGATCACAGGTTTCCTTTAACAAAAAATGGACAAATCATCCAGTTTTATGGAATTTTTCTAAATGTGGGGTGATTACTGCTATGTTCCTCATAATTTAACTATAAATGCTAAATGCCAGGTTAAATGATCCTTGCTAGGAATGTGGCACTACGGACTTTGTGAGTATTATACAAACAAGATGATTTTAGAAGACAAGCTCTGTCACGGAAACAAACATTTCAAAAGAGTATTTTACAAACAGGATGAAAACATGGGACGTACTGAAGTCAGTGGGAATTTTGCTTGCAACTTCCACACAGAAATAGACTCTCACCCGTCATCAGCATCTGTGAAATGCAGTTTCACACATTAACAAATTGGGATTGTATGTTTAGGCAATTAAGAGATCACTGAAGCCAAATTAGAAACTTTGCCACCTAAGTTGCTTCATGTGCACTGCTGTAAGACAGCACAGCAACTGTGGGTTCCAAACCCAGGACTCTCTGTTCCTGGTGCCATACAATCACATAGGGAGACCAGGTTTAGCTTCAGTGTGTTTCTTCTATTAGTTCTCTGCTGACTTTGATTAATGGAAAGAGAAGGTCTCTCTGCAATTAACAGGTGTTCAGAATCATGTCTCATATGTCTGAAAGCTATTATTGTTATTATGAGTATCAGGAGACATGATATTCTCACTTCCTCTCTTTTTAATTGGGTGACAACAATTACTCTCTCCTAGTGAAGTCTTCAATAATCATACACACTCTTTTTTTTCTTTCATCATTCAGGCAAAAATAGAATTTCAGAGCACATTCTTATATGCAGGAAACAGATTTTATTTTTAGAAAGCTGTCTCCTGTATGCACTAGGGTACATTTAACAGCACAAAGACCACGGGACAGATTCTCAGATACCCTCAGAGGGAGCTCAGGCAGAGAGAAGCAGAGGCCCAGAGGCTGAATGGTGGGTTGTTCTGTACTGCCCACCCCTTACCAGTTTTTAGCCCTGAGTTACACCATTTGTGTGATGCCCTCTCCCATGAAGACTGCACCAGGTTGGACCAAGTATTTTCAGACCATTACAAGTTCTCTGGTGTCACTACCTACCATTTCCCAGCTTACTGCAGATGCAGAACTGAGAGGCAGGGAGAATGGAAAGAGCTTGGAAATGCAGGGGGTTGCATATTTGCCTGAAATGGCAATGCTGGATGGGGATCATCTGGCAGTGCTGGATGGGGTTCATCCAGCAATGCTGGATGGAAAATACATCCTCTGTATTTTGTGTGCTTTTTGGTCTCCTCAGAGCTATCAAACAAGGTGATGAGATGCGAGTGGTCACACTGACTCCTGGCCAGGGCCTTTTCTTTCTCCCACTTCCTCTAGGTAAAAAAATATAAAACATAAAAAGAAATTACTGTGCTGTTGCAGGGATAGATTGAGACCAGGAATTAATTTTGTCTTACTTGGCTATGGGCAATTTGAAAGAAAGCCTCACACTTTTGCATGCAGCTCTTTTGTGACTCACAAGCAGCGAGGAGTAAACTGTTAAATCAGAAATCCAACCACGTGCTCTGCTGCACAGATTTCATCATTCAGGGAGCTGGATGTCTGCAGACATTGATCTGTGTCTAGTATCAAAGCTAAAATGCATAGTAACAAACAGGCTACTATCAAGCACATTGCTGGTGTCTTTAATACACTGCGTAATAGAGCTGTAAGTGTGGGGGAGTGATGTAGGCTGTCTGAAAAGGGGGAAGTGTTCCCTGCTTTTCCCTTATCAGCTGATGTATTAGCATATCATCCCCACTGGTTCACTCCTTTCCACACAGAAGTGTACAGGTAGCTCCATGGAGAATTAAGCTCGATTTCCATTTCCTTCAGAGATCTTCAAAACTGAGTATGGCAGTCCACCAAGAAATGCTTTCCCAGCCGGACAGATGTTGAGAACAGTAGTCTGCATTAGAAACTGTTTGCAAGAGCCTTGCGCAGAGAAAGATGAAACTATCGGGAGGGTTGCGGGCCCTGAATAAAAGTGTTCAAAACCCCATTAAATCCCTGTTACTGCTTTTCCCAACAATGAAGGACAAGAGCAGAAAGAGTAACCTCAGAAGTCTGAAGGATGCTGTGTCTGCTCCAGTTTGAACAGTCTAGCTAATGATTCACAGATGCAGAGGAAGGCAGAAAGGCTGAGCCTGACCAGCTTGCAAGAACTACAATCAAGACCATCCACAGCCACCCATCATTTGCAAAGTAGGCTCTCTTCGAAGTCAGTGAATCTCAGCTTCCCAGTGCTGTGCTTCTCATTTTTACATACTTTGCATAAAGAAAGAGTCTTGATGCCTGTAATGATGAGCCCAAGAGCTATAATCCCCTGATTATCCAAAGGACAGGTAGAGTCAGAGGGATGTTTTCCTCAGGATGCCTTGTCAGTGTGATTCAGCCATTAGCTGTAGGACCCATCTATCTTGGAATAAGGGGGCAGCAGTGTCAGAGGGTCCCTCCTCTCCCTCGCTGCTTTGCTGTGTATGTTAACAATCTGGCCAATTAAAAAATGTTTGTAAGATGCTTCACTGACCTTGCAGTCCACAAAATCACCAACGAGACATGTCATTAGCAGCAATACAGTTAGGAGGCTGATAATTTATCTACTTAGACAGGGAAAGATTTTATTTTTTATGAAAAGGTTTCTCTTGTTATTTAAAGCTGCTGTATTTCAGTGTTTTGGGGAAATTCAGACAGGACTATCACAAAAGAGGCACATTATGAAAAACCACCATTAAGTTTTGTACAAATTAAGCTTTTAACTAGCAGGTGAAAATTCCACGCTTCGATCCTCTGTCAGGTTAACTCTCATTTTGATAAGACATCTTGAGTCTTCAGTTCTGCAGGGACATGGGCACCATTGCTTTCTGCTCTGAGCTTGTTTTTTCCAGGTCATTTATGTCCAGAGGGTAACACTGCTGCTTTGGCCATTATAATGGCAACAGAGGGTCCCCAGGTATGAAACACTCAGAGCCCTCTCAGGGTATGAACATATGAACAAATGAAATTGGCCTACTGGGATAAACTTGGTTCTAAATTTATAGTGTGTTAGCTGCCAACCGTTAACTGTGCCCGTTCCGACCCAGTGGCACACTCTGGTAATTGCGAAGTAGGTTACTCTGCTTTCTTTCGAGCTCCTCAGCTTTCATCTGGAAGTGAGCTAAGCACACAGGGAGGTCCCTGCTAAGTAAGGAGTCTGATGCAAGTTCACACCCTGCCTGACATTCGCCTTGATACATGTTGACTTTGCATTGGGTGAACTGTTTCTCCAGTGCCATGCACCATGTCCAAGGTGGACACTAAGCTAAGCCTCCTAAAGGTGGTCTTAATTTGCAGTGATCTGTCCAGTACCAGTGGGCTCACACTCCCCCATCACTTTTTTGACATGAACCACTTGCTTTGCCTGTTCTGAATTTTATATCAAATTTTACATCACTGGCAACCCATTTCACTGCTAGGGCTAATCAAGTGAGTTCATGTACTAAATACGTCCAAGCTTAGCTTCTATATACAAAAAATAAACAAGAAAATGAATTTTCATGATTTTTGTCTTTGATTTATTCATAATAAGACCTATTTACTTGGCAGAAGTTGTGAGACCATCTGTCTTTCTGATATGTAATGGCTCCAAACTCAGTGAGCAGTGTTTTTAAAAGAAAACACTCGGAGCTAGTTTCAGACCTGCTGCAAGCAGCAGCCCCAACCCTGTCACTTGACCCATTTATTCCTATCAGACATCTCTGAGATGTGGTTACAGCACCTGAAACAAGCTGTTGCTTTTCCTTAATTGCCCCCCTCTCCCAGCTGATTAATGTAAGCTTTGTCTGTACCTTTTTTCCTGGGTAAAATCTTGGCGCACAGAAATCAATTAAAAATTTATCATATTTAAATAAGCTGTGTTTTTAAAGCTAGATAAATAAGTACAAACATGATGGATCAAGCCATACTTTTGCAAAGAAAAGCAATACATTATGCCGGGCCTTTGGAGAAAGGTATGGGCTTTTTCCAGGAAAAATTAGAGGGGACATGATTGTTTAGGGAATTGTTAATATAGCAATAAGCTGCAGAAAGGTGTACTAATTACTGGGCGTACCTCAGATGTACTGCTAGGCATGAGACTGATGGATGAATAATGAAGAGAATAATTGGGATTCTGATTTCATTTAAAACTTAAGTAGCTCCACTTAAATTAATGGAGTTCCACACATGTAGCAGTGGTGTGGAATCAGAATCAGATCCAAAAATTACGTCAACTGTGTGGGATGTGTATCTCCATACAGTCCTTGGTGGCAGGAGGCTAGGTTTGAAATACTGCAAAGAGAGCTTGTAGCATTAATAATGCATAGTTTTAAAAGATTTTCCCTTTTCCCTCTTTACAGCTGTAATAAAAGAAATAGCCCCTAGAAAAGCAAAAATTCCCAAGTCCTATAACTTTTAAAGAAGAAAGCCTCATCTTGAAATGCAGGAGTAGAGAGGACATCATTTACAGAAACACTAAGAGAGGAGCTGCTAGCTCTTTTGCACAAGTCAAATGCACGGCACTGTTAGGAAGAACACCAGGTGACAGTTACCTGATGGGAAATCAGATAAATGACAGCGACTGTCTGTTTACACATCCTCTCAATGATAAGGACACGGCCATTCAGCTTGGAGAGCTCTGGCCTGACTGTGGCCTCATTAAAAACATTCGACAACTCAGCTGGGTGCAAAGTGTTGAATTTCCAGAGACAAACTCAAAGACAGCTCTGTCTGAAAAGCAGGTGGATTTTGTTGAGAGGAGAAACAAAAGGACTGAAAAGACATGGAGTTACTCTCTTCTCTTTGGTCAGGATGCCCCAGAACACAGTCAATGTACTGGGAGCTGCTCTTAAGAGGGCTGTGCCTGCCCCATGGAGAGAGGACTTGTACCTTCAAGACACATTTCACAAGTAATGGGTGCACTTGCAGAACAAGAAACCAAGAAACTAGAGACAGCAGAGCTGTTAAATGTAGGAATAATAGGTGATTTCCAACTAACAGTAAATGTG
Organism: Melanocharis versteri; assembly: GCA_013397845.1. Classification (NCBI taxonomy): domain Eukaryota; kingdom Metazoa; phylum Chordata; class Aves; order Passeriformes; family Melanocharitidae; genus Melanocharis; species Melanocharis versteri. The sequence continues at coordinate 1,067,037 of VZTG01003862.1, forward strand.
TTATGAAGCCAGAAATGTGATAACTTTATTTTAGAATGTATCTTTGGATTTACTTTTGTCACCTTCATTATTCAAGACAGCTGGGCTACGTAAATAAACCCTCCCCTCTTCTTTTCCAGATGTTCTTACAGCAGCCGACAGTGTCCCTGAGCTTTAGCAATACTCAACAGCTGGACCCACAACAGCTACAGCAGAGGCCAGGGGCCATTTCTCAGCAGCAGCTTGTCCCCAGTCCTCAACTTCAAGGGCAAATCACATCTTCACAAACAACGAACCAGCAGTCACTGAGAGAAGCAAGTGTGATATCGAGCCAGGTAATAATTTCTTTGAATAGAGAAGCATTTAGATGGAAAGGAGACACTGAGCTGTTATTAAGAAAGCAAGTAAAATCATGTCAGTCCTGTAACTGTGCCTTTGCCTTCCCTTTCTTATTCTTCTGTATAGGGGCAGCCTATAAAAAGGGTCTCCCTACAGCATTTGCCTTACTTTAAAGTGTTTTTTCTTAATACCTCAGCTAGGAGGGTTACTTGAGCAGCTATTTCAGCTTGAAAGTGGAGCAGGGGGCATGCAAAATGTGTAGGTGACTTACTGTTCTTCAGGTGGCCCTGACAGAAACCTGACTGACCACACTGGAAACTTGAAATAGTGAGACCTCTCAGAATACTTGCTCCCCAAGTCCAGTCAGACACCACCAATGCAACAAAGGCTGTCTGCTGTGGTGGCACACAGAATCCATTGAGATTAGTTTGAGACCCTCAGGCTATGAAAGTTAACAGGTTCCTGCACAGCAAAATAATGTTCGGCCTGAGCAATAACTGAGATCTGTGAAAGCTATTAGGTTTGGCACTGTATTTTTTGTTCATACTTCTGGTTTCTCAGCGTTTCCAGTGTTTGCTCTTCTGCCCACCTGTTGTACCTCCCTTCACAGCAAACTGAACTCCTGTTTCTGCTTCCTGATTGTGTGGCAAGCATAGCTGCATGGTTGCCTACAGAGCCCCCAGCTGCAGCTTTTCACCTCCTACATACCTGTGTTAAAAGGGCTCTATTAAAGTAGAGAGTGTATCTGTATAATAAATATAAGACAAAGGGCAAGGGGCAGAAACGGATGCACAGAAGTTCCACCAGACTATGAGGAAGAACTTCTTTGTCACTGTGCAAGTGACCATGCACTGGAACAGGTTGCCCAGACAGGGTGTGGAGTTCCCGTCAATGGAGATGTTGAAGAACCTTTTGGACACGGTCAAGTGTAATATGTTCTGGGATGACCCTGCTTGAGGAGGAAGGTTGGACCAGATGTCCCACTGTGGTTTCTTCCAACCTGACCCATTCTGTGATTCTGTGAAATAGAAGGAAAAAAAAAAAAAGAAAAAACAAGACACCACATTTTTTTTCTTTGATCTTTTCCTATCATGGGGCTTGGCGGCAGCTCCTCACGCCTAACTTTGATCCTCCGTTCACGGGGGGGTCGTTTGGGCAGTGCCGGGTTTGCCGGACGGCGGGAGCGGGCCGGGGGCAGCCGCGGGCACGACAGTCGTGTCGCGTATGGTGACAGCAGCCGGGTGGCGGCACCGCCAGGCACTGGTGCCGGAGCCGGGCTGTCTCCCCGCTCTCTCCTCTTCTCTTGCAGGGCCCGAAGGCGGCGCGGAGCTCGGAGCTGGCGCCGGGCGGCGGCCGCGCCCCNGAACCAAAGTTGTTAAAATATTGTTCAAGCATCCATGTACTTAGCGGATAATAATGATAAAAGATGTGATTCATTAGGTGTATGTCAGGCAGCCAGGTCACCCCAGAGGGCAGGCGCTGCCCCAGCCTCCACCTCGCAGTGCCCAGGATGCGCCTGCCACAGCCAGCAGCTGGGTCGGACCTCCTCACACTCAGCCTGGTGCCGTGCCTGCGAAAATGCCCTGATTCTCTTTGCACAGTATGGTCCTTCTCTTCCAGCAATGTCACTTTTCTTTTTTTTTTTCTCATGTGCCAGATTGTTGCTTAGCCAGCCTATTCAGCCCATGATGCCTGGGTCCTGTAATGCAAGACACCCTTCAGACCTCAGCATGGCGGGATCCCAGGCTAAGTACGTGCCTTGTCAAAGATAAAAATCAATGTTGCTTTTGAGGGGAAGTAGCCTTCTTTTGTAAGATGACGAAGTAGTTATAAATATTGGGAATGTGTTACTGTGCTGAGCCTGCCTTTCGGCATCAGGGTCAGCCTTACCCTGCCTGGTCATATCAGGAAGAATGACAGAGAGAAACGCAATGTGCCAGTGGCATTTTAACAAGCCATAGCTGGGGAATTTTTGTCCCTCACATGCTGCCTGCTTCAGCATTAGAACTTCTGACCCACCAAGGTAAATGTGAGAGAGAAAGTCAGCACTGGCCCAGTTAAATAACTGGTGCCAAGAAAGCCTCAAAACTTAGATGAAGGAAGCAGAACACACTGGTCAAAATACACCTTTTTTGAGCTGTTTTTTGTCATTGTATTTAATTGTGAACTGCTAAAATAATAGGCAACTGTTGGCACATCACTTCTTTAAAAATAATTCTTTTTACTAAACAGTATTCTTCTAATGTTATCTCAGGAATGTAGGTATTCAGTGCGTCTTTTTTTTAGTATCAGTATTGTTGTTTAAGATTATCTTGAGTTAATTTGTCAAATGTAAATATTGTAGCTCTGCTTTTAAGTATGTGAATAAAAGAGGCCTTATTTGCAAAGATGCATCTCCCAGTTTATGTAGACTTCCTGACTCATGGGACGCTTTTATAGGAGCTCACATCCTCGTACAAGTACCCAGACTGTAGCATTTCTGACTAAACCCTAATGTTGAACAGCTGTTGAGTGAACACAAGCCACACTATGATCTCATCACCCTTTACAGGATAAACAGAATTAGGCCGGGTTGGCAGTAGTTCCATTGTGGTTTTGCCCACAGCCTTCCACAAAACAACACATATTTAAGTTTTGCTGTGCAAAAGCAGTATGGCAAGAGGAGATGAGTATTTTGTTTCTGTCCCATCCCTTGTTCCAGAGGGTTTCTAGAGGCTTCTTCTGTTCCTAGAGTGGGGCTCATGGTGATAGGAACTGCTGATCATACTTGGCAATATGTGTATGAGCAGTTTAAGAAGTAATCAACCCTAGCCATGTTTCTGCAAGAGATCACCACCCCCCAGGCAGTCACAGGGGAGCACAGGCAGCAGGACAGGAGATGCATTTGCTTCTCTCTTGCTGCAGTTCAGGACTCAGCATATTAAAACAGAATCAAAGGCCGTTTGGTTTAATGAGCCTGGGATGTGAATGCTGTGGCTGAAGACAAGACATGCATAAACAAGAATCTTTAATGAATCTAAAATGTGATCTGGATTTTCAGGTGAGATGCATTCTTCCCTCCAAGTCCAGCTCATGCACAGAGTAAGGGAAAGCAGTGCTGCCAATAGTACTGTTGTTCATATTAGCACGTCCCATGCACAGGAATCATTTATTGGGAATTATTTAGGGAGTTTCAGCTGCAGAAGAGAAGGCCCAGGGAGACTTTACAGCAGCCTTCCAGTATCTAAAAGGGGCTGCAAGAGAGAAGAGAAGGGACTTTTTACAACGGCATATAGGGATAGGACAAAAGGTAGTGAATTTAAATTGAAAGAGGGCAGGTTTAGATTAGATATTAGGAAGAAACTCTTTACTGTGAGGGTGGTGAGGCACTGAAACAGGTTGCCCAGAGAAGTGGTGGATGCCCCATCCCTGAAAGTATTCAAAGCCAACTTGGATGGGGCTCTGAGCCACCTGGTCTAGTGGAAGGTGTCCCTGCCCATGGGAGAGAGGTTGGCACTAGACAGTCTTAAAGGTGCTTTCCAACCCAAACCATTCTGTGATTCTATGAATTAGGAAGACTAAGGATTGCCATCCCTATTCTAATAGAAGACCTTTGTTTCCAACACTTTGTTTCCAACACAAGTGTTGTTTCCAACACTTTGTTCTTGATTGTTTTGCTTCTTTCTTCCATAGGTATTCACAAAACCAACAAATGTTTCAAAGTTTGGAGGTGCAGACTTCCAGCAGCAGCTCTCCAATCGTACTGATGGGACAAGCAGTGTTAAACCAAGGGTTCACCACTACCCCTCCTTCCCAGCCATCCTCTTTGCCACCTATGCAACTCCAGCACCAACAGCATCAGCAACAATGCTACCTGCAGGTAGGACAAAGAGGATGATATATAAAGTGTACACACAGAGTAATAAGGTGAGTGGGCTGTGCAAATGGGGTCCCAGGTTTCTGCTGGGGCCTGATCCTTGCAGAAATGTCCATTGAAGAGATTCTGATGTGTGACACGCTGCTACGGTGCCCGGTGCCAGTACAGCAAGGGAGCAGTGGGAACAGTCAGAATATTTAAAAGGAAATTACTAATTTTGTACATTTGAAACCATAATCAGATTATCTTGGATATATTTAAAGTTTATTTCCAGCTGGAGAAAATCAATGCCTTAGGATTTGTTCTGTACTCTTTATTCAGTATAAAATTTGCTTAGTTTACAAGTCAAAAGATGATTTTTAATTACCAGCATCAACATAAAATAGATCTGGATCAGATATCTGGATCCCTTCAGGAAACTAACATATTTTCTCAACTCCACAAGGCAAAGAAGATAAAGTGGAGCACGTTGCCTGGAAGAACCAGGTGATTTGCAGATGTAAAAATACTTATTTTTTGACCTAATTCAACACATAGTAAAGTAAAGGGGAAGGGGGGAAATGAGGTGTCTCTGTATTAGTTCAACAGGAGCTGAACTGAGTCTGTAAAACCTGGCCACGTATCCACTGGCATCATTGAAAGAGTATAACCTACCTCAAATGATTAAACTCTTGTTATTGAAATGAAATCCTTATCGTGGCCGAGAATTAATGAAAAAAAGTATGACAGATCATGTTTCCAATAACGCATCTGCAAAATTCATATCAACTTCAACACTGCAAGGTCACACCCAATTGTAAGCTCACGAAAAGGAAGGGCTAGAAGGGACAGCATGAGGCACATTAGGATCCTGTTCCATTTCTGCCATCCATCCATGTCACTTCTGATATGTTCACCCACGCGGTTCCCAAACAGGCTTTTCAGGGTAACCTGCAAATCCCAGGAAGCACATTCTTACGAGAAAACCTTCTCAGTGTCTAATTGGAATGTTCTTTGTTGCAATTTATGTCCATTCCTTCTAGCATTAGTTAAGCTAACCTCATGCCAAACAGCTCCAGAAACAAAAGCCAGCAAACCAGTAGTATTTTTAAGCGTCCTGTGCACTGAGGACAAAGAGCATTAACACGTGAAAGAATCAAACACCACAATAAATTTTATTTTATCTGTAGGTGCAAACACCAAGTTCTTTGCACAATGAACAACCCGATTCTTTGCTCCTGCCATCTTACTCACCACAGCAAGGAAATATGGGGTATCATCAGACACAGCAGCAGCAGCAGCAACAGCAGCAACAACTAACATCAAGAAGAAGGAATAGTTTATCGGAATCATCAAATTTACCACAGCCACTGCGATAGAGTCCCACCAGCACAATCAATGCACGATTAGCTTTAACCAATGGGCACATGGGGCAGAAGAGAATGACTTTGTACTTACTGTTCTGGCTTTTGCACAAGCATTTCTTTCCAAGCTCTGTGACAGAAGTACACCCAGAGTGCAGACTGCCACGGACAGTGCATTCACGGCACGCTGGCTTCCGTTAGCGCTGTGTCGTGAGCACAGGATGTACTGACAGAGCAAAGTAAAAAGGAGCACTATCCTGTGCAGCCTCCATCACCACTGGGAGCATGGGAAGAGGCGCTCAATCCCGGCGTGTTGCTCTGGAAGCCATCTGGCAATTCCAAAAGACTGTCAACAGACTTATGAGGTACTTGGCCTTCACTGTTTCAGTTCTTCTTTTGTGTATGAAAAGCACTGCGTCAAAGGTCTATCGAGGAGAGAACAAGAGATTATTTTTATTATGATTATTGTTATTATTTTGCACAACTGCACAGAGGACAAAACCTAGGCACTTTCTGTAAAGAGAAGTTTGTTTCTTTATTCTTGTGGCCAAATTAGCACATCCAATGGAGGAAAAAGCCCAGCCATTGGTGAAGATGGTCTACAGCTCATAACCCTTGATTTAGAATCTGAAAAGTATTATGCAGCTTACCCTAACTGTTCTTCATTACTAAAAACAAACCAACCAAAAAAAAAAGCCCACAACCCACACTGGACTGTTTCCTACATGAATTGTGATTGCAAAGGAGAACTCAAATTGTAAGCACAATCATGCAACTCTCCAGTAGTACCACATGAATCCTTCTTCAGCCTAAACTCACCCACTCCAAGTCTCTGAGAAATATGCACTGTGTTTTGGCCCATTGACTTGGGATGCTGCAGACTATTACATATCTCTTTCATTATAACATTTAGGATTAAATTTTCCTTTGGAGGAAATAAAAAAGAAAATGCACTTTTCGCTTTTTTTGTATGTTTTTCGTTGATATGTTTCTAAGAAAGATTTTATGTAATTATTAAATAAAAAGTAGTGTATTGTACAGCTGTTGTAATAATGACCTATTTCTATATAAAATAAAATTATATGGAATTATGTGGAAATTATTTTGTATATGAAATATCAACTCATTTCACAAGTATAAAGATTGTGCTTGTGCTTTTTTGTGAGTGGGTATTTTGTAATAAACTAATGAATTAGAAATGTTTTTGTGAAGCGAACTACTGTTTCATGCTATATACAGCTCAAACTATTATTTTTTTCCATTTAATGATGGACAGTTGTCTTTATTTGTAGAATAAAATAAAATAGCCAAAAGGCTTTATTGCAGGACTTGCACACATTTTCCTGTGACTGTTGAACTATGTCATTCACTTTAGACTTTTAATCTTAGGCACAGACTTTAATGGTGTTTGGCACCCAGTTAGCAAAACCAAGTATTGTCCCTTGGAGTTTTTGTTATGGCATAGACACTGAGAATGAAAGCTCAGGAAGTTATATTAGCTGCAAGGAAAGACAGCTCGTTTTAAGCACCTTTAAAACTTTAAGCACCTTTAAAGACCTCAGGCAGCTTTGTACTTCCAACCAAAGAGTTTTATGTTAGCACAAAACAGATGGTTTAAAGAACGGTTTGACTCAGCACACACCAAAGCTTTGACCCATGTCCAGCTTCAGTGTTTTAAGACACTGCTGTCCTGAGTTTTGGGGCACATCTCTTCTGGAATACTCACCCTGTAGACAGTCTGGTTTCCACTTTAGCATCCTTGTGCAGACTCCTTTTCATGTTAAATTCAAATTGACTACAGGATAGAGCAGCCAAGGTACAGGCTTGCTTTCCCTCTGCAGAGAGGGAGAGCCTCCAGCACAGATTGAGGTGGGTAACTGAGCACAGGAATGTCTTAATTCCCCTCAGTAAGACTGAAAGGGGATGGCCCCCAGGACAGCTTGCAGCCACTGGGGCCAGCATTAGGTTCAACAAAGTGCACACATGGCCTTCTCTCCATTGAATACCAAGGATCACATCAGCGGGGCCCACGTGTTCTGGTTTATATGCCATAGAGATAACTGGGCTAGGAGCTGGAAATTGTGAAAGTAAGCTTTCATGGAAATGGAAAAAAGCTTATTTGCCCTGAGTTCTGAAAAAGCTAAAAATCTAAAGAAAATCCATTGACAAAATTACCCCGATGCTTCAACTGCAAGACTGGGTGGTAGCACTGACAGGTGCATGTGTATTTCAGTCCACAATCCCTCATTGAGAGAGGATGAGGGAATCAAGTATCTGGTCTCTAAGGAAGTGTTTTTACTGCTGCCTTTAGGTACCAGGGTGAATTACCCTGCTCATCCCTTTAAATTCTTGTGTTCAGTGAAGCAAGAGTGACCCCACCAGATGAAGATTAGAAAGCTAAACGTGAAAGTTTCACTTAATGTCTGAAGGAACCTATATCTCTTTCCATTAACTATAGACAAACCTAAGCAAAGGCCAGTTAGCTAAGCTAGAGGCTAACTTCATAAATCCCAGCCACTCCTGGGAAAGGAGGGGACAAATCTGTAATCCCAAAGTTTATGCAGGAAGAGGTAATGAAGGAATATGAGCTCCTCAGAGGAAATACCTGTGGAAGCAGCAGTTGACGGATCTCAACTACTATGATAGAAGACACAGGAAGGGCAAATTCCTTTAAGAATTTGTTCTACTCTCGGGGATTATAAACTCACATCTCTCCCAATTGCCAGTGGTATGTCCAAACTAAACTCGGCCTTGCAGCAAACACTTAACTTTCTAAAACCAGTGGCACTGTAAGCTGTGAACAGGGAGATGCTGTAAATAGGGTGGGGTTGCCTTCTTCTAAGCTGGTTTAATACATTGTTTGGAAGGATACAGATGGCCCACAAGAGCAGATTTATGTCAATACCTAGTTTTTCATGCTCTTCCCCATACATACATTCCAGTTTGGGATTATTGTCCTTGTTCTCTGTTGCACACACGAAGCAACGCCAGTCCTCACAGAGCTGGGCTGTTCTAGTTCATTATAGCCGAAACCCAGCTTGTTCCAACATAATCCCTCAGCTCGGGTCGGTTTTCCGGGCAGGCGGCGTGGTTACATCAGGCTACTGCCCCACGCCGGGGTGCCTCGGTTCTGTCTCGGGAACAAGAGCTCCAGATCTGCAGGGGGTAAAATGCGGGAGGCACCACTGCGCCAAGCCGAGTTCCCCACACACCACTCCAAGGAAAAGAGAGACCCGACAGAGGGAGCGGACGGGCGAGCACCGAACATCCCCGGCCCGGGCACACCCAGATACAGCCCCCAAAGAACACCCCTGGATCAGGCACACCCAGACACCGCCCCCCAAAAAACACCCCCGGCCTGGGCACACCCAGNTCTCGGGAACAAGAGCTCCAGATCTGCAGGGGGTAAAATGCGGGAGGCACCACTGCGCCAAGCCGAGTTCCCCACACACCACTCCAAGGAAAAGAGAGACCCGACAGAGGGAGCGGACGGGCGAGCACCGAACACCCCCCGGCCCGGGCACACACAGACACCGGCCCCCACTGAACACCCCTAGTTCGGGCACACCCAGACACCGCCCCCCAAAGAACACCCCCGGCCCGGGCACACCCAGACACCGCCCCCCGCGCCAGCCCCTCCCGCCGCCGGCGCAGTCGCTTCCCAGCCTCATCCCGGAAGGGCTCCTGTTTCCCAGCGTGCCGCGCGCGCTCCTTTCCGGCCTGAGCCCGGGCAGGGTGAGTGTGGGCCGCGGCTCGTCCCGCAGAATCCGCCTCCCTCCGTCCTGCAGACCGCGCGGCGCGGCGGGGATACGGCGCGGGCCGGGCTGGG
>VZTG01003862.1:1076859-1100678 GCA_013397845.1 Melanocharis versteri
TTGTGGGGGGCTGGGGACGGCGGGAGGGAAGGGGACGGGGAAGGTCCGAGGACCGCGTTTGATGTGTGCATCATGCCTTTTAGCGTCGCTCAGATGGCTCCCGCAAAGAAAGGCGGCGAGAAGAAGAAGGGGCGCTCTGCCATCAACGAGGTAGTAACTCGGGAATACACCATCAACATTCACAAGCGGATCCATGGCGTGTAAGTTCTTTCTGTCAGCGAAATTGGCTTTCTGTGAAGTGGCATTTGCAAGTGGGTTCGTTCGGTTTTAAAGGGCGCAGCAGGACTGTCCTTACAGCGTTGTGTTCGTGGTCCCTTATGCCTCGGTTGTGTCCCGAGGCAGCAGCTTTGTGCCTGTGCATCCCCAGACTTGGCTTGTGGCTTTCAGGAATAAGCCTGTTTCTGTGATTGTGAGTGTTCCAGAACTTAAACTGAAGTTGGATGGATTTACTTCTGTGCACAGGTTATCATTCTTTCCCAAGAAAATGCTTAAACTTCAGTCCACTGAGAAAGTTTCAGAAATTAAATACTGCTGTAATCAAATGGTTGGCTTCATTTTTATCACGAAATTGTGTGAGGTGTAAACTGGGATATGATTGAGGGTAAAGGATATTTGTTGTGTGTAGGTAAGAGTAGCTTTTTAACCGACCAGATGCTGAACCTCATGGAACTGTGTAGTGGAGAAGTGATTCAGAGAAAACTGCATTGGCTTTGCATTCTGTGTATGCCTGCAAGCACATGGAAGACACCATCCAAATCCAAGCAACTGGTGCAGTGGCTAAAGTTAACATGAAATAAGAGAGAAATGAGGCAGTTGAGCACTGCAAAACCGTGGCTGAGAATGGGAGGCAGTGGTACACTTTAAATGGCATTAAGATATTCTGGCCTTGCGTGTTGATTGGCAGTTCAGTCTGTTTTAATGTTGGTGATCTTGCTGTCCACCTTTCTTTTTGGGAATGATATTCTAGAGCTGAAATGTTTTTTATTTAGTGCTTGTCTCACTCATGATCAAGTACCCACTTCCCATTTCTAGCACTGTGTATCAGCACATAATATAACTGGCACATAGTATAACTAAATAGAACCCACTTCAGGACCTCAGGCACTACTGGCACAGCCCCATATAAGAGTGTGGGTATAATGTATATGGCAAAACACTCATGGTGCAGCTCTAACTTGTATTGTGAATGCCCAATCCTGCAGGACCTGGCCATAATGGGCATGAGACAGACTATACTGGGAGAAAAAAACCAGTTGTGACTGTAGTATTGGTACAGTCCTGATAGCATGAAAGAAAGTAACCATCAAGTACTGTTCAGCAAAAGCTGATATTCAGGATAACATCAGTTTTGTTCTCCTGCTGGTTTTTTCAATACTGATACAGTTCTGTCATGTTTATGTTATTATTGTTGCACTGCTTTTCTCATAGGGCTTTTATTCAGAGTGACTGTGACACCTCTGAGCTCTTCATTGTTACTGAGATATTCAAATACGCTGACATTAAAACTGAAGGCTTAAGATCCAGGAGATCCCGTGGTTGCAAAATTTTACTGAAATTATTCTACCCGAGTATAAGTGGTTTCTATTAAAATAAGCATCTCCCTGCCAGGGTAAAAGTCTAGTCATGCTGGTGCAGCTGTTTGCTGTTGAGCACAATGCTTTGGGGGGTCGTGTGTTTGGAGAACATATGCAGAAGTGTCTAGTGCTGACAGTGTCCTGAAGTTAAAGAAATGGCTCTTGTGTTTGTCCCAGGGGCTTCAAGAAGCGAGCGCCGCGCGCTCTCAAGGAGATCCGTAAATTTGCGATGAAGGAGATGGGTACTCCTGACGTTCGCATTGATACCAGATTGAACAAAGCAGTCTGGGCTAAAGGAATAAGGTGAGTTTTTGCAATTTTCCTTACTGGGTGTGGAAGGACATTAAGGATTAGGAAAAAACTGTATACTTCTTGCAGTATTTGCATTCTCTTTGAAAATGCTTCCTTCTTGCAGCGTACACACCAACCTAATCTTTCTGTCACCTCTGTGTTCTGGTAAGCTCTCCTGGCATATTTGTAACAAAGCTTTGGTAATCTCTGGGGTTGAAAGAATTTCCTTCTAATAAGAATAAAGCAAAGGGAAGAAGGAATGCAGGTTTGGGGGTGGAGGGCGGGGAAGAGAAAGGATTGGGCTATTGTAATACTGTAGTACCTTGATCCCTGTTGCAGCAGACAGTTTTTATAAACCTGGCCTTTTGGTAATACCTACAATTCTTGGCTAAGTGGGATTTGTGTAGTGTGTCTGAACTGGATTTTGAAGCATGCTGAACAGATAAATGCTGCACAAAAGAAGATGTGTTTTAAACAGGGCCGTTAATCTTTTCTTGAAAGTACAAATAAATAAGTAGTTCGGGGATCAAAAACTACAACTTCTGTTGAATCACTGCTGCAAAGGCAGCTGATTTTGACATGTGTAAAGATGGTCCAAAAGAACTCCTGTGAGGAATGGGACCTCTTAAACTGTAATTAAAGGTTAACTCATCTGGATTGATGCTTTGAGAGATGCTCTGGATACACGTGGTTTTAAACCATGTCTTCTGGGAATTAGATCCCTTAGTTTGATCTATGACATACATAGAATGCTTTGCCTGGCATTGTGTGGCCGACCCTTCCTTCAAAAGCAGAGTGGGAGGATGAGAACGACTCTTACAGGCAGGGGTTCTCTGTCCTCCCTGTTGAACTGCCCAGTTCATAGGGAGTGAAGAAGTAGTACTGGAAGCAGGAGACAGCACAACTCCAGAGCTTCGTAGGGAGGCTGCTAACCAAGACTTTCTTGTATTAATTGGTACAAGTGCAGTCTGTGGAGCAAGGAGTCACCACATCTGTCTTTCCAGTGTGAGTCTGCAGTTTTTGCTAGTTAGAATACATAATGTATGCAGAGTAAAATATCTTCTTCTGGAAGCATCAGCAGAGGCTAAAATCACCATACTGGCTGGTACAGTAGTCAGTGATCTACATAAAGTAGTGAAAAATGCTTTGGACTTTGACAGGAAGGGAGTAAAGCAAAGCCAGTTCCTGTATCTAATTGCTATGTCCACCTGATGTAATAAATACGTTCTTGAAAAGGTACAGCAGGGAGGAGGAGGTTCCTTCACATATTCTGTGGAGCAAAGTACTCTGACCAGGAGTTTCCTAAAATCTTGAGTTCATTTGAGGTGGCAGGTTATGTGAAAAGCAGTGTGTAGAAAAAATTTTATGCCTCCCCTCAACAGCATATTTTGGGCATTATTAGGTGAGGACACTAAGCTGTGATTTGCCAGTTACAAACAAAATCATCTAAACAATTTAGTTATGATTCCATTGGCTTTGTGAGGAAGAAATTACCAGTTTTGTGTCCATAAGTAAGATGTTGGTTCAGGCTTGATGCTCACTAGAATTTCCATGACCTCTGGCATAAAGATTAGGCAATAATCTGACTTTTGACAGAGGCCTTGGGCTTTCAGGGTAGATAGTTGGGGTTTTTCACTATTTTATATTGTAGTAAGAAATGCTTGTTAGTAACAGCTGCTTGCTGATCGTGTTCACTTGATGATCATCTGCATGGTGTATTTCCTCAATAGTGGATTGATGATGCACTTCTGACTTTATGCTCCTACTGGATTATGAATTCATCTTACTCAAGGCTCAGTTAAATCTTACCTGCTAACTTTAATAAAACCAAACAAAACAAAAAAATAGCTCCTCTAAGGCAGACAGTACAATCTCTTAAGGTACAAGATTTTGCTCTTGCTGTAATGCTGAGAAAGAACTTTCATATTAATTCATGTGTTTCAATACATGCTTCACTGAAAATTATTCTGCCATCTTCATTTTAGGAACGTTCCTTACCGTATCCGTGTGCGTTTGTCCAGAAAACGCAATGAGGATGAGGATTCACCCAACAAGCTGTACACTCTGGTTACCTATGTACCAGTCACAACATTCAAAGGTAAGGAAGGGTCCGTGCATCTCCCATGCCGTGTTTCTCTGAACAAGAAGCAAAGCAGGACAGCTCCTCCTGCAGGGCAAAATTCAGATGAAAAGCACGCTACACTGGTTTGGTTAACCTAGCTCTGCTGTAGAGAACAGGGCTGCTGGTTTGCCTGATCCACATTAAAAAGAAGTACAGGAGTTAGTGAAATGATCATGTAAATTTTGAGATTGAAAAACACTGGCCATGGTTGTTAGGGTAGTTCTGCGGTTTGTCTTCCCATGTAAAGCCCATCCTCTGATGTCAAAAGCTCAGGCAGGTTAAGCCCTTTCTGCTTGTCATCTGAGAAAAATCAATTCTGTAAATGCAAATAAGTTTTTGTTTTAACGTTTGGAGAAATACTTGTCTATATAGTTTGCTCTTCCAGAAGTAGATCAGCAAATTAGCCTTGAAACTGTAGGTGTACTTTTTTTGGAAGACTTCCATATATACAACAAGTGTTGATAAAACGTCTTGTTTTGCAGGTCTACAGACAGTCAATGTGGATGAAAATTAAACAGATTTTCATTAAAATAAAAAGATAAAATTTATTCTAAAGTTGTTTTTAATTGTCCAGTCTCTTCAAGCTCTCAGCTGTGAAGCATTGAGTTGAACAGGTACCAGCCTTTTAAAGTATCTTGCTTTCTTTGAACTTGAACATAATGGTGTAATTTTCTTAATTAAAGATACACTAGACTTATGTAACATGTCAGTGGAATAAGGAGGAGATTCAAATGTTCTTTGTGGGTGGCAGAGTCCCGGTGGGTTTGTTTTGTTCTGGGTATTAAAGAGCCTTTACACAGGTATTTTAAGTTAAGGCCAAGTTGGTTCAAAAACAAAACAAGAAAAACTCAGCCAAAACTGATAGATCAATATTTCATGTCTGTAATATTTCATCTCATGTGGATGATGTGCCCCACTGGCCTCTTGGGCAGACTCAGTGGGCTTCTCCCAAAGCAGCTCTGTGTGCTGCATGGGAACAGGGTTCTGATTAGTGGAATAATTGTGATCATGCTACCTCAGTGTATTTGGTTAAAGCAGTAGGGACTAAAGGCACTTAGATTCCCTAAACCAGTAAATACTGTCAATGCCAGTCTTGTACAAAAAAGGTTTATTGAAAAGTGCATGTTTTCACAGACCAACATCAGAAGCACAGTCCATGTACACTTAACATTTCACAAGGCATAAAAATTGGAATACAATCAAATATATTAAAATAGTTTCAATTACCAGCATTGAAACAGTTTTCAGTATTAGTGCAAAAAAAGGCAACCAAAACAAACCGTGGACAGCAGATGGGAAGTGTTTTCCCCTGCTTAAAAAAAAAAGACAACTGGAGCCAGCCTCTGCTCTCCTAGTGCGGAAGAGGGCTTCAGTGTCTTCACACTGTAGACAGATGTTTCCTTTTACATTCAAAACAAGAACATAGTAAGTCAATGGCACAAAACAAACCTACACACCCTTTCAGCTTTTAAAGCTCTTAAACTGAAAACCACAGACCAACAAATTGTTTACCAGAAGTCCACTGCTAACTGAAAGCGTTTTACAGTATGTCCTTTGGCATAATTTCAGTGCATTTCATTTTTGACATGTTTGCTGCTACTGCGTGGTTGGTTTTGCATGTTCACTCCGTGACTGGCAGCTCATTCCATTTGTTCTGAGACTGTATTGATTTAGCTTTGCATTCTCAAGCTTTGGTTTCAGTTCGAAGGGTTTTTCAAAGAAGTTAACTAATGATTGTTCAGTCAAGAGGGAGGCTAAAATATGTTCAAAAGAGACAGTCCAGTCCCGTTCAGTCACTGGTGAAGATTGAGAATCTTTATGAGAGGTCTTCAAAGTGTCAGTAAAAACAGCATCCTGGTCTGAAGCAGAGGCCTCGGGCTGCAAGTCCTCGGTGAACTCATCTGATCCGCTCCCCAGGCTGATGCTCCTTTGTCCTACTTCTCCAATCTGAAGTAACAGTGTGGTCACAGTGGCAATGGCTTGATACAAATCGTTCTCCTCTGGATCTTCATGAAACATGCTATACAACGTTTTGCAGAACTGAATGAACTCCCTCTGTAAAGGAGGAAAAACCAGCATCAAAGTCCTGAACAGCCACGCTAAGGATCACTGCAGGAGTCAGGCGGGGCACGGTAGTGCAAAGGCGGGTGGAGTGCTGTGTACATTTATATGCTCTTTTATAGCTTCTGCCTGCTTTTAAAAAAATGTTAGTGAAGGGGTTTTAACCCCCCCTGGTGCTAGAAAACCTTGTGCTGAAATCAAAAAGGGAAGAGGGCAGTGGAGTATTTTGATGCCCTGATGAAGAAAATCAGGACCTGCCAGATGATACAAGGGCAAGTGAGATACAAGGCAAGGGATAATCCCTTACTGGGATCCCTCTGCTACACAGAGTGAGTTACAACCAAAGTAGCCATCCACAGACCTGCAGGCAAACTTCCCTTCTGCTGTTTCTCTCCCCTCTTTCCCCAGCTCTTCTAAAACAATTCGGAGATATTCCCTGCCCAGCCCCTTCCTGTCTCTCCCTTGCTCACCCATCGCAGGTGATTATCAGGCTAGAGAGGATGTTTCCATAGATCCTGTTAGGAAAGTCGTGAGCCCTCAGTGAAGTGATACCTTGATGAGACCATGAGCCCCTGCAGAGCTCACAGGGTAGGTACGTGCCACCCATTTAAAACTTCATTGAGCAACACGAGCACAGAAGGGATTCTGGGGGTAGTCCCATCTTTCTTTGCATGTCCGTACATCTGTTTTATTCATATGGGGCCCTTTTCCCTCCAGCAGATTTCCTTATGCTAACAACACAGAAAGCTACTGGCATTAGGAAACATGGTAAGATTGTGGCAGCCTCCAGCAGTTTTCCTGCAGTTCTAGTCAGTGTTTGGCTAAGACAGGGCAAGTTCCAGGTGTGGTAGACTAAGAAGTTTGTGATTTGGTGCAGCGGAGGTATGGGAAGATGGAACAAAAATATGCATTCCTGGGAATTCTTGGGCTTAGGAGAAGGAGGACTTTTTCCAGCCTGCATAAGCCTGTTTGCTTGAATGTTCTGCTGCAGGTGAAGGTGAATCTGAAATTCTATTCACCAGCCAGTCTAAGCAGAGGGAACTGCTAGGAAGATAGTTTCTTGAAAGTTTTTAAGCACCCGCTCCCTGGATCAGAGGAGCCTAATCCTCAATGTCTGAAGGACTAAATCTAAGTTCAGGCTGAAGTTATACTTCATGAGAGAGAGCCAAATTGTTGCATTCAATAATTTCATTTTGAGTACACTTCTTTAAAAACAGAGTACAGCCTCTAAGGTACATACCTGGCTCATTTTTGGCAATTCCTTTTCAGTTTTAGTATCCTTTTCTTTGGCTAGATCCTTCAGCATCTGCTTCAACTGCTTTTGATAATCTACTGCATCACCTTTTTTGGAGCAGACATAAAAAGGAGAATTAATTTTCAAGTCACTAGGGTAAATTTACATTTCAAAATAAACCCTAGAGAGCAGAGACAACATGGTAAGGATCACAGGTGGAAAGTTGGTTATCTCATATGCACTTGCATTAGAGAACCATTCTGGACATACCGTTTGATTTTCCAATGACCAGTGGTCTTGATGTTGACAGTAAAGGATTCTTTAGCGGTGACTGGTTGTCTCGTTCATTGTCTGTGAGAGCTACCCAAAAAACGTGACAAATTTAATCCTTTGAATTTTGCATGATGGTTATTTATTTTTCTAAAATCTACATATTTGAAGAAAGCAAAGTAATTGTGCAAACATGTTTTGTAAACATTTTTAGGTACTTCAGTAAATTATACTGTAAAATTGTGTTACTGTAACACTGGTGCTGCAGTTGGAAGCTTGCCAAGAACTGCACACTTAATTAACAACTTTGCACAGAGGAACTGCCACAGAATTTTGTCACCTAATCAAAACTGGATCAAGATATACAAGGAGATCTCTACTGTACATGGAGTACAAGCCATTCAAAAACATTATTTCAGTTCATATTTTGTCTGGAAGTAACCATATAATTGGCTGTAAAAGATCTCTGAATGCAACAGATGTATAAACTTTGACACTGTAATCCTAAATTTCATCCAAAAAAGTTCCATTTGTAATTAGTGGAGTCGTTTTTAAAATGCAGCGAGTGGAACTACAAATGCACATCCTGTATGCTCCCAGTTGGAAGGAAGCAAGATGGGGTTCTTCATTAAGCAGCTTTTTCCCAAAGGCAAGAGATTTTTTGGGGAAACCGAGGTATTCATTCCCTTTCAGATTTCTTACCTGGTGGGATATGCAGCTTATATAGTAACTTTATCTTTTCATTCATTTCTCCATTATACATAACATCTGCAAGAAAAATAAAGAACAAAAAGGAAGTGAACAGAGCATTTACTTCCACAGTCTAAAATAAATCAGGCATCTCTCTGTGCACAAAGGATAATTGTTTACATGGACAATAAACATATGGCCAGTGTATTACTTTAGGTTGTGCCTGTCAATGAGGAACAGCAGGTGACAGCCATCTGTTTTGGTCTTTGTTCTTGTAAAACAGACTGGGAGCACCTGACCTGATGGAGCTTCAGGATCATTTAAAAATATCAAGGAGGATGACAGGGACTCCATTAAAGGCTGTTTGCTGCCACAGTTTACAGAAATGTGAGAGGGGATAGACAGATAATGTCACGAACATAATATTCTTAGTATTTCCTCCCTTCAGCCCTTACTGCTGTTCTACAGAGTAAGCCCAAAGGAGGTAACTAATTCACACGTAATCTAATTCACATTTTCAATGACCAGTAAAAATTAGATTCTGAACTTTCAGATGCACTCAAATACTGTGGAGAACTTCTAATTTAAAGTTGTATCCCTCTAGGAATCAATATGAAATAAAAAGAGAATACAGGGTGCCTTAGTGTTCACATAAAAAATTCTAAAAATCGTGAGCGGCAAGAATACAAAACCACAGATTTTTACTGAAGCTTTGAATGTTGATTCAGTTTTTTCCACTTGAGGTCAGGTGACAGTTGAGATCTGGCACTTTCTCTTCCAGATTTGGACAGGCAGTCTCACCTATTAGGACAGCTGGTGGCCTCAAGACCAACCCTAGCACAGCCCTCCGTCACTGATTTTTTTTGTTCAACTTACTGTCAACATGTAAGGCAGGCAGCAGTAAGCTGTGTAAGCTAAGTCTTCAAGAAGCAGTTTCAAAGAAGTACACTGAGGTTTCAGAGGTATACTCAGAGCAGCAACTGGGTAGAGAGGATTTCCTAGCATTCTGTGCAGACCCAAGTGTAATTTTTAATTCATACAAGATTTTCAACAAAATTACTATTGTCTGAGAAATCAAATATTATAATACAATATTCAGTCATGTCCTTAGGCTGTCTTTTAAATCAAATTTCAGGTGACTGGAACACCAAAACATCAGAAAAGGTCACTGATATGGATAATTACAAGCCCTAGAAACCATGCTCTCTGCCAGTTACGTGGCGTTTTAACACTCCTGCCTCCTCCACATGCCACCCCCTGCTCTGCCCCCGCCCAGCCCGCAGTGAGCCGATACCCAAGCAGCTGGCGAGCCCCTTGAACTCGATGAGCTGGTCCATGTTCTCATCCAGGAGGCGGAAGGTCCTGTGGGCGAGGAGGTCGGTGTGCTCCCCGCAGGTCCAGGGCGAGAGCAGGCGGTAGAGGCTGGCGAACTGCTGGGCGTCGATGCGGTACTGCTCGGCGTACGGCCTGCTGGGGTCGTGGCGCTCCGACACCGCGCTCCTGCTTTCCCAGTAGCACCTGATTAAATGTTCCCTCTAGGAGAAATCAGGAGACAGGAGAGCGGTTGTTGCGGAGCGCATCAGCAGAGAGCACGACCAGCAGAAAAAGGCATTCACATCAAGCTATGCTGTAACGTGCTCGAAATTCGCTCTGTGCAAGGTGTCATAGTGATACCAAGACCACTCCTGTGTGAAAAAGTAAATCTTTCATCAGAGCAGGCAGCCACTCTCACAATTTCCAATGGATAATTAATAAATATGAAGGGAGACTGGGCAGATTCTTGAAAAAAATTCACTCGGGCTACTGAAACTCTGTTTAACCACATCTCACCCAGGATGTCGTCCCTTACCAGCCAAAGGTACAGAGGGTCACAAAAAAATATGGAGTAAGTGTAGGCTTGACCTTCTCATTTATTCTCTCTCAGACCTCTCCATCTGGATACTGTACCATTAGTCTTCCCTTAAGGACAGGCAGAACAAAGAGTTCTAACAAAGCAAGCTGTCCCTCGGGGAGCAAGGGGAAAAACAAAAAAGGAACCACTACCAAAAATTAAATTAGGGGAGTGTGAGCTAGTCAAAGATCAAAACCAGCAGTGAGGAGCAGCAGGGAAGCAATGAAGAACAAGCCCCAGCAGCATCATCTTACAACCACTAATGGAGGCAGGATACAGCTGCTCTTGGCGACAAAGCTGTGTAACACTAACAACATGCCACAGTCATATTCTCAGTATTTATGGCTATGGACAGAAGAAATAGTCCATTAAGAGAAATTATTACAAGCTTGGACCGCTAAATCAAGTATCGTTGTATAAGCTTAGATGTCCCTGTCTCCAACTTTATTGTAAGTTTTATCAAACATCAGCTTGACAGAAAGGAACTGAAACAGCTTTTAGTTAAAAAAAAAATTGTAACTATTAGAAAATTGGGAACAAATGGCAAGGACACAAGGTTGTGGGATTTGGGGTTTTTCTTTGCCATGGAAAAGAGAGTCTGCCTTTAAACACCATTTAGAGAACAGGATTTAAAAGCACTGCCAAGCTCCCAGTGAGCAAAGCTACATATTATTTAATCTATTCTGCATGTGAAAGTTAACAGAACCTAACTTGTCAGGGACCACTTCCAAGCAGAAAGTTAGAAGGAAACTCTGGAGCAGTTCTCTGAAGAATCAGTGCATTACTATTCCTCTTTAACAACCGCGCAACCACAGAAAGGACAAAATGGCAAGATCCCACCCAGGGAGCACGGCCCAGGCAGAGGATGGGAGGTCAGTGCTGCACTGCAAAGCAACAACTGAAAGTTATGCCCAAAGAAGCCTCAATGAGGTGCATTCCCTGCTTTTCAGGGAGACCAACCTTGAACAAGTCATATAATTCCTCTAAATCTTCAGGAAGAATTGAAACATCTGGGATGACAACTCGGAGCTTAAAAAGAAAGAAAATCATGTTAGTGACATCACTGACACGGGCAGACTCACAAGCTGTACTTAGGTGGTACAGTTAAAAACCACTACTAAAAATCTTTGCAATATTTCCCCCTCCTTTAGGTTCACCAGTTGGACAGATCCATGAAAAGAGAAGTCCCTCAAGGGCTATTAGAAACAAAGACAGGAAGTCCCTAAGCTACAGGTCACAGAGGCCAGGGAAGCATCGCATGGTGCTGTCTCTCCTCACGCTCTTCCCCAGGCATCTGCTGAGGGCCGGCCACAGTCACAGACAAGGTGCTGGGCTGGACGGTCCTGCAGCTGTTCAGAACTTTAAAGCCACCCTAAACTATAATAATGCACATGGCTGACAAAGAAAAACCACCAGCATCCCAGGAAAGAGCTTTTTGCAGAGTCAGCAATGATTTCTCAAGAGCTGGTGGCATCTTTTTAAAAACTAAACCCGTGTGCCTCCAGAGAGGCAATGCTGAGCTACCTCAGTCAAAATAATACCCTGCTCACCACATTTTGCTTGGTTGTATCTTCATGGCTCTGCAGGACACGGATTCGGTGTTTGTAGCGCATGTGCTCTATCTGTTCCACAGAGTGGTCTCCAAATTTCTGCAAGAGAGGAACAGAAGTTTACTATTTGTGTTGTATTTTATGATACTTGTATTTCTCATTAGCTGGAAATACAGCTTTTAAAGTGCAGTGAGACTTTGAAGAAAAAGCAAACCCAGTCTCTAATTAATCTAGGTATTCATACTGCACTTAGTCTTGTGCATGAGAGCACTTAGGTCAAGGAATCTTGTAAACATGTGTATTAACTTTCAAAGCATCCAAGCTGAATTTAACCTTCTTCTTTAAAATTCTAACTTAACTGACTAGTAGATACAAAGAATTATTTTACCTCATAGGAGTCATGAATCAGGTTTGCTATTTCAGTCACTGGAGTGGATTCCTGGTCGTCACTGAAGAATGCATGGTGATTACCAATAGGTGGCAGAGGGCTTTCCTCGTTTTTGACATGCTCTAAAAACCTGAAGGGAGGAAATATATAAGAAAACAGATCACATTGCACTGTGCTCTTCTCAATTCAAATAAGCAAGTAAGTCTTATGGCTCAGACTTAGAAATAAATTGGGTTTTGGGCAAGCTAGACTTTTCAAAAATGCCTTTGTGATTACTCATCTGAGGAACAGCAAGCCAGCCAAATGACTAAATGCTGCCCAAGGAAGAAAATTGCTGTCTCCTTGAAGTCTGGAGCAGGAAGCCCGTCAGTCTAGGGAAGGCACGAAGAGCAGCAGTAAATATTGCACACTGACGCAGGCGATGCATGTCTCGGCACTGCCAGGAAATTTCACAGGACATCTCGTCCAATGTACAAAGCCATTGTTTAAGACAGACACTGCGACAGCAGCAGCAGGGTGACACAGAGGGTCCCTGGTGGCTACTGAGCAATGCCTTTGTTTTAGGGCAGAACAGCCTGTGATGGAAGGAGCACTCCTGCGTGGCCATACCTGCTCAGGATCATCAGGGCCTGCCCATCATCCTTGCTGTTACACAGATCCACAGCGTTGGCTTCCAGTATGGCCAAGCCCAACTGGAAAATGGCTTTGATGCCATCATAGAAGAAGCAGTCCACAACACTCACAGCACTTTCCAGGGGCATGATGCTGAGGAAAAGGGTAAGGAACCAGGAAAGAGAGATGGAAGCTAGGGCTGTCAGATCCTTCATATGTTCAGCCAGCTCTGGAAGTTGCTCTTTTATAAGCTCTTCAAACACTGACTGGTCTACCTGAGCACCTACAAGTCATAAAGGAACAGTATTAGCCAGGACTGACACAGGAAAAAATATTTTTTGAAGCTAATCACTGCTGTCAACTATTAACTGCAAGACTTTCTTAAAATTTAAACCGGCAAGATACACACACATCTACAATGAAAAATGCAATTATCCTCCTGCTGTGATCTCAGCCCAACCCTTGTGTCCGTAATACTTACTGTACAACTTTCTGCAAAAAGTGTGTTAATTCTCCTAAGTGCCTTTAGGGTGCAATGAAATAGCAATAGCAACAGCTGTTGGTCTTGGCTACAAGAGCACATAATAATTAACTGCTAGCAAAAGCAATCTTAAAGCATTTTACTGCTCCACTTGGGATGTAGGCAGTAAAAATAAGACAATACACATTCCTCTCCGATGTAGGTACTCAAGCAAGTGGGCAGCAAAGGTTTTGCTCTAAGTCAGAAAATACAGGATGGAAATCCAGATATGGCTACACACACTGAGCAGAAAGAATAATATTTACACGAAAGTACATGCACGGATACAAATACATACTTACAAGCATACTTATCTATACATAAAGAACAAAAGATTTCTGCAATGCCCAGATAAAAGATTTCCTAACTGTCCCAACCAGTCTTTCCAAAAGGAGCAGATCTGGGCTCTGGTTTAGCTACTAGCTCAGTTCTGCTTTGTCAGCAGCTTTTATAGAATCAATATAGTTTCTTCTCAATGAAGTGGACTGTGTCTAAAAACCAAATCTGCCACATCAGGGCTCTGACCAAAGACACTGCAAGTTAAAAATATTCCTGAATATAAAATGCGGTTAGCTTTTCAATTATTTTTTCTTTCTTTTCAAGTTATTTAATTTCTTTCTAATAGTCCATATTCTGCCAATATTAGGACACAATTTTAATTGCTGACACATATAAATCCCTAGCACTCAAAACTTCTGTTGTTCAAAAGCAGAATATAACCTGGACAATTTGTGGCAGAGAGCCAGCATCTTTTGGCTTTGCACCCAAATCACAGGGAAAAAAATAGCTATGACATTTCTCTGTCTTAGAACCTTTCACATCAGGCCACAAAGAGCTTCTGCTGCTGACTGAACAAACATTACAGCACCACAAATCAAAAATAAAAGACCATAGACATGCAAAAAGCTTTTGAGAAATACACTAAGCATGATGCTTTGAAGAAAAAGCCTTCCATAAGATTGAAGAAAACAGAGGAGAAAAATAGATCGGAGTTACTCAAAAGAAGGCAACTTTTGTTTGGGTTTTTTTAATAAGCTTAATGCAAACAATTTAATAGCCATAGTTAACACAGACCCAAAAAACAGAGCTGGATTTAGAGGTATTTGAAGGAAGCCAGAGACAGATAGGCAAGATATATATAAACAGATCATTCCAGACTCAGAGACAGCACTGGCAAAACCAGAGGTTTAAAAGGAACATGCAACACTGCCCAGATCTTTCACAGATCTTCTTATAATAAGTGTTGACAGTGTAGATGAAAGTCAAGCAGATGTATTAAAATTGACTTTTCTGTCCATTTTTTCATTAGGCTCCCAGAAAACATGAAGTCTGAGCAAATGAATTTGTGTTACAGCATGAGACCATAATGAGGTAGGAAAATACCAGGGCACCCATTTGAAAAATTATGACCTTAGATGCAAGATAAATGACATCTTCAGGACTGAAAAGGCAAATCAGAGAAATGAAATAAGGTTTTCAGTGTTTCAAGAATTACAGGGTCAAGTTGATGACAGTCTAACAGGTAAAGTGGGGTAAGATGCCCTGCTGGTTTATGCAGGGGATGGAAGAGTCATGGTAGTTGAGAATAGGATATGCCTGACCCTTGCCACCACTCTTGACCCATATACAACTTGTCTCTATCTTGCACCTATCTGCCTATAATTTCCTCTATGCATTGCAGAGAGGAGAAGGACAGAAGGAATTCCTGAAGGAGGAGCTCTGCCTGCAGGCTCTTCCCATTTGCAAGCAGTGAAATAATGAAAAAGCTTGTGAAAGGACAGAGGGCTCGTAGCTGGCAAGGCTGAAGGAGGGAGATGCTCATGAGATGAAAGTAAGAAGGTTGAGTAGGACTGAATTGCCTAAGTTTTGAAAGCAAAAATTCTAACTAAGTAACTAAACACACACATAAATAAATAGAAGATTTTGAAAGTCATAAAGAAAAGGTCTGAGACAAAATGGAGCTGAGAAGGCCTGTTAGAACCAAGGTTATTAATTCAGTAGCTGTTTGGACTGTAGAGATTACTGGCTGATGCTGAAGAGGAAAAGCACAGTGACGGGTAGCAAGGTCAGAGATCGCCAAAGTTATTGAGAGATCAAAATTTGGACAACAGTGCTGGCAGGGCACACAAAGAGGAAAAGTTGGGTCTTGGAAGTGTTAGCAGGAAGAAACAATACAAAGTTTAGACAAGAGCCGGTTGCAAATCAAAAAAGAAGGTCGACTGAAATGCGGAGCCAAGAACACCAACTCAAGCAACAGGAACCAGAGGAGGGGCAGGGTGGAGAAGATCAGCAGCACCGACTTGGGCACGTTAAGTTCTAGCATAAAGCAGAGCTGCAGAAGTAAGTGCTCAGTGAAGCAACCATGCTGCAAAACTGCACCAGTGCTGCTCAGCCAGGGAGAGTGGGGCAACTTCCAAGCTGAAGGTCCTGGCTCTTCACACTGTGGTGAGCCATGGTAGTAGAGAGACACAGTACTCTTTCCTTGGGGTAAAGAGCGCCAGAAAACAGAGAGACAGGACAACTAAAACTCTCAGCACTTAAGCAATGTAGGCTGTAGCCATGGCAAGTGACAGGCAAGATACAAAGCCCAAATTAAGTACAACTCAAGGCAGGGATATGGCTGGCCAGGTGAGACAACTCATTAGGCTGAGCAGAGAAAGCTACTTAAGGGCAATAACCTAGCAAGCATCAAAGTTATGAGTAATACAAAGCACGCTGATGATATCTAGAAAGGCTTGACTACAGATAGAGCTTGTGTTTCTCCTTTAATCAAGGAAGGAGACAGACAAACATGGAAGTCAGTTATCAAAACAGCAGTTTAAAGTCATGTTTGGAGACACAAAGAAAAATTCTGACAAGTGGGACAGTTACAGTGCCAGGTCCACTAGCTGAAAATACCAAAGGCATTCAAAGCACTACAAAACATGCTAAGCATTCAGCTAAACTTTGGAATAACTCAGCTTTAACTTACCTTCCTGCCAGTTCACTGGCAAGACAGAAACCGTGTAGTTACACAGTGTCAGGAGGGAGGTACGACAACCCCATCCTTCAAGGAAAAGACTGGACATCTCAGATGTCTCCTTCCACTCCACAGGCAGCATAAGAGTGCCCAGACCATTGCTAGCTCCCAAACCACTACTGCCAGGGATTTGCTCCTATCCTCACCTCCTCACACGTGACCCTAGTCCCTCCCTTTGCCACAGCAATGGTGTAACAGCAGATGTTGTAGCTAAGGACTAAGGTTAGCATTAAACAGGGAAAAGCTAGCAAACATTTCTGTAAGGGAAGGAAGTAACTGCAAAGAACAAATACTGCTCAGCCCCTCTCTTTCTGTGCATTAGGCAGTTTGCACAACAATCTTAAAAATAATGGCACTATACAGGAGACAGCACACACAGTGCTTGGCATGTTCTGCAGAGGAACTTGTATCAGCCCTCATTACAAAGGGCCAGTGTAGATGCAAGCCTGCACTGCTCCACAAGCCAGGCAATTCAGGCAGGTCAGATCACAAAGCAGATCCTTCCTGGTTCATCTTAAACAGCTCAAGTCTCTAACACTGAACACACCTAGCCAAGACCCACAAGCTCTTCTATTTATGTAACAGGCAAAAGTGTCACCACCTTCTGACCAACAGGAAAGAAAAAAACCAAACTGTAAAGTTGAGCATGTATTTATTGATCTTGCAGTTCAAACCCTTCAGACCAAAACCAATCCTGGCTGGAATCTGAGCAGCCACTGCTGCTGCCCCTGCACACCACGCAAGTAGATGGAGCACCTCATCCGTGGGGTCTGGACCCCAGCTGATCCCTGAGCATTTTACCTACCCCAGTGCCATATGGTTGCCCCTTCCCAGTCTGCAAGAAGACGGACACGAGCTCACCTATCACTCGGTGGTTGAAGTAATCCGGCAGCATCCGCTCACACACAGCAACCAGCAGCCAAAAGGCTTCTTCCTCTTTGGCATACAACAGCAACACGGAGGTCAAAATATTCATAGACTTACAAGGGCAAAGAAGAAAATGGGATTTGTCAGTGACAGCAAATCCTACTGACAAAAGCTCAACTGTGGCTGTTTTTATAGAAAGTAAAGTAGCCTAATAGGATGTAAAGTATTAAAAAAAAAAAAAAACAGCAAGAAAAAGATAGAATAGACAGCAAATACATACCTGCAACCCAAAGGCATAACAAGTTTTCCAAGCTCATGTATACTGTTTTTCTTAAGAGCAATAGGAAGCAATGGAGAAAAGCACAGTACTGGATTTGCCAAGATACAAAGCAGGTAACTGATACTGCAAGACGTTTTGGGGCTGCTTCCACTGCCCCCTACTCCAGTACCAGGACCACTCTGATGTTAAGCAAAATTCAGGGAGTTGGCCAGCTAGACAAAGTACTTTCATCATTTCTCACCAGTTTTGGAAGAAAGTGGCAGAAAGGTTCATTAAGCCTCTGCCCCAGTGCACTACATAAATCTCATCTGTGCAGGCCAGTTTGCCCTGCACTGCTTCCAAGTATTGTCCAAGAAATGCACTTTTGAACAAACAGAAGCATCAGAAACAATTTTTTCCCCTCCCGTAACTATAAATGCAGTTTTCAAAATGCTGAAGGAATATCGTTGGTAGGTAAGAGCCTTTTGGTGAGCCTATGCACTTTTCCTTGTTTTCCAAGGAAAAATGACATTTAATATCTAAAATGACGTACTTTTCCTAACTAGAAGGACATTATTTATCAAAAGCACTCTCAAGAGAACAACAGAGAGTGGGAGGAAGGGGAAGAAAAAGCAGGGAGCATTGTCCTGCTGGGAATTTCTCACCTGGCAGTATCCTATTTTGGGATTCCTGTGTGCGTACGCCGTGAGCACCCTCCTCAGGGCAGCTATCCCCATCTCGCTCTGGAAGGCCGGGTGCTCAGGCAGCGAGCGGTGCAGGTCACGCTCGATCTCCTCTGTTGCCATGCAGCACTTGCCCATGGATGCTTCCACCAAACGTTCGTAGTACCCAGGATGCGAGGCAAGATCCGTCTCGGCGTCTGAAGGCAGCAGGAAGGAAGAAAGAGGAAGATAGGAGTGGATAAGGACAATGCTCAACCTAGTGCTGTGGGAATTACTGATCAAAAGGGCATAAGCAAGATGGTTTTCCCCAAGGTCTGTGAATATCCAGACCCAAAAAAGAAAGTCCTAGCAGAATACATATCTTGAAAACTAAGTATTAGCAAAGCTCACACAACACAACGTCATTCAAAACACCTTGACTGAGCAAAAGATGTCTCCAGCAGAAAGTATTGGTTTGGGCTGAAAGTATTGGTTAAAGATCATCTCATTCCAACCCCCCTGCTGTGGGCAGGGACACCTTCCACAAGACCAGGTTGCTCAAAGCCTCATCCAGCTTGGCCTTGTACACTTCCAAGGATGGGGCATCCACAGCTTCTCTGGGCAACCCCTTCCAAGTGTCTCACCACCCACACATATTACTGGGAGAAATGTATTCAGCACTGTTCACATCCTTCAAGGAGGAAAAGCTCCACATTTACAAATGTCTGAATAGGCCATATATTGGATTAAG
The DNA here is from genome assembly GCA_013397845.1 of Melanocharis versteri. Classification (NCBI taxonomy): domain Eukaryota; kingdom Metazoa; phylum Chordata; class Aves; order Passeriformes; family Melanocharitidae; genus Melanocharis; species Melanocharis versteri. The sequence continues at coordinate 1,095,621 of VZTG01003862.1, forward strand.
GACTAAACTTGAGATCATATTGTAGGCACATTCTGGCTCTGCCATATCTGTCAAAGAAATGAGTTGTTTTTTCCATCTCCAGTTTCTGTAAGCCCTGCCAACACTCAACAAGAAGCAGGAGCAGGTCTGCCAACTTTGAGATTGTCATTATTTTGCAATAATCTGATTTGTCTAGGGCTAACTCAATATTTACACTACAATCTAATTGCTGCTTGAAGATGAACATTGTTTCATGAAAACATGATGCTAATTTTAAATTACATAGATTACAAAGATGTTATTTTGATTCTTCTGCACATCATATGATATCATCCTGGGATAAAACTTTTACAGATCTACCTAGGTACTTCCTTGCATATATTAGTTCAGTTCAGATCATCTCTCTTCCTTAAGTAGTATCACAGGTTCCACATAAATGACATTTAATTGCCCTTGGGAGATTTCTTGCCTAAACGTTTTGCCATATCCAGAATCAGATGATTCCTACAGCCAACATTTCTAAGCATGCCCACCTGAGAAAAGCAGCCAGAGTCTGCCTCTTAAGGATTCAGGAATTCCCATAGCAACAAGTTTTCTGATTTTCTCTGTGCGAAACATGCACACCGTTCTGCCATACTCTACAAAATGGTCATCCCACAGGCTCTCTTTGATTTGCTCCCTAGACTGGGAACAAGAAGACATATTTAAAAAAAACAGATCATGTGCATGAGAGAACTGGTAAACAAAAGCATTCCACATATTAGAAATTCCACAAGGTATTTCCATTACCATTGGAAATGGGAAGCCTGCTCTAGGGACTACAACTTTTCCCATTTTGCATATCTAATTCACTGCACAGGGAAAAAATTATAAATATTCATCAGAACAAAAGGGGGGGAGGGAGAAGAAAAAAATCCAAGCAAATAGAAAAGCTGTTATCCCATATCTAACTTCTCCAACCAATACAGAGTGCATTTTACTGAAAATGCCTATCTGTCTGAATGTAACCCCAGCTTTCTTAAACACAAAACAAAACCAAACCTAAAACTCCTACAGCTTCCCCCAAATGTTACATACCTTTCCAAAATCAAGGCCTGACATTCCTGACTGATGAAAGTCTGACCTTAGTGCTTCTGCATTGAGCAAATAACTGTTCTCCTTTTCACATTCACTTCTCTCTTTCCCTTGTGAAGCTTCTGTTCCCAGACATGCAGGCTCATCATCCCCCAGCGTGCACATGGATCTGAAGGCAAGGCTGTTCTGCAATGCAGAATCAAAGTGGTAATGACTGAAAAGGGTAAGAAATACATTCTCAACTGTCCTCAAGACACAGAGCTGGGTTACCCTTTGCCTTTTGCACCAAAACCTTTAGCACCTTTCAGGAGGAAAGGTCTTACTCAAGACTTTATACAAACTGTCATTCATTTGCATGTCACGAAAAGGGCTGTTACTTTACACCAAAAGTTGTTAGCCAATTCTAAGTGTCCTGCATGACAAGCTACCAAACAGTCTTCTACTGTTAGGATTTGAAAGACAGAATCACAGAATTTAGGTTGGAGAGGACTATCTTTTTCAATCCCCTGCTCAAAGCAGGAGCCCTCAGTCCTGGTTGCTGGGGTCTGTGCCCAGTCAAGTTGAGTAGCTCCAAGAAAGCAAAGTGCACAGCCTCTCCAGGCAGCCCGGTCCAGTTCTGCCTAACCATGAGGGGAAATCTCTCTTTTTATCTATTTGGATTCTTCCTAGCAAAATCTTGAGGCTGTGGCTGCTTGTCTTTCACCTGGCATATTGAAGAAGAGTCTGCCTCCATCTTCCAACTCCCCACTACCTAGCAGAAGACTGTCTGAGGAAGCCCTGCTCCCTCCACCTCTCCTTATTAAGCATGTGCTCCAGCTCCTGACCATTTTGTAGCCCTCCCCTAGACTTACTTCAAATTATCAATGCTTTTCATGTGTAATGGAGCAGAGTCAAAACTGGACACAGTACCCCTGATCAGCCTCGTAAGTGCTGAATAAAAGGGAATAGTAACATCCCGTGACCTGCTGATTACAATCCTGCTAGAACAACCTGATACGAGGTTGTCTCTCTGCAATATAAGAGCACACTGCTGACTTACAGGCTCGACTTGCTCATGACTCCTCCACCTTTTCCACACAGCTGTTCTCCAGCCAGCCAGTCCCCAGCCTCTCCTATCACATGGGCTTATTTTGCCAGGCTTCACATTTGCTTTTGTTGAACTTTGTGAGGTCTCTATCAGCCCATTCCTCCAGACTGTTGAGGTCTCTGTGAAGGGCAGCCCAGCTACCCACCATAGTCCCTGCTCTCCCCGGAATGTCAATCACAACTGTGCTGTGAGCGTCCTCTATCCCACCAGCCAGGTCTTTAAAGGTGGCATCAGATAAGCACTGGCTCAAGATCAATTTGGGGGCCTCCCAAAGAAGGCAGAACAGTGGAATAATGGATAAACATATTGAATTAATTTTAAAATAAAACTTCAGTACCTGATTGTTATTTTGCAAGTTGTTGCAGTGCAGTGGGTTGCTGGAGTTCACCTCTTTTAGCCTCTGGAGCAGGTTCTCCACCAAAGTATCCCGGTCCTTCAGCTCAATGAACTGAAAGGCTGTCTTGCTCCTTATGCTAACAATGATGGGATTAGGGAGAAGGCTTGTGTCCTCCATCTTCTCTATACTGATTACCTTTTCCAGAGACATTACAGAAAATACATTAGGCACCACATCCACAGAAACATCTTCAAATATTCTACACGTACCAAAATGTACAAACACAGCATTTCATATGCATGCTTTAAATGTGGTTATTCATATTGGCTTTCCTTGATCAAACACATCCTACTGCCTGAAGTTCATGGTCTCTTTAGAAGCTCAAGGCAGATGCCAAAAAGTATCCCAGATGCCTTTTTTTTTCCTAAATTACTTTGCATCCCACTTCTAAACAGCAGACTGAGGGAAAAGATAAGAAGGGCGTGTATGATTAAAAAAAGATTTATAAAAGGATCAACTTGATCAAATTCTGGGGGGGAAGGAGGAAATTTACTTTCCCACCTTTGAAGATGGGGAAAAACAGTTGTTTTGTTAATTTTGATTAAGTATACAACACTGTTCTCATATTGTTTTCTGTTTCTGCAACAGTGGAAGGTAAGCTTTTACAGTTAAGATATGATTTGGATGTTACTCTGTTATTAGTCAAGGATGAAAGGAAAGCCTTAATTAAGAGATCATAAAAGCCTTGTATTCACAGCATATCAGACAGGTGTTAGCTGACAGCTTCCTTCTCGTGTTCTACTCCCACCATCTTCCCTTTTGCTCTCCCTCCATTTAAACTCGTCTCTTGATTTCACAGAAATTTGTCAGCCCATCACTGCATCCATAACATCCCCTCTTTCTCTTTGCCCTACAGCTTTGATGAGTACCCACAGGTTTGTCAGAGGTTTTCTATGGAGGGAGAACTCCACACTTGTGTTGATCCCAGGCAAGGATGTTTTTGCATTGCTGGAATGGGTGCAAGCTGGTCTCCATCAACATCAAGCTGGATGTACGTGTTTGTGGAGCTGGGAGGGGAGCCCTGTCCAAGTCTTGGGCCAAGCAGACTCTGTTTCCGCAGTGTTCTGTCCTGCTGCATTACCTGTCCATGCTTCACTTTGAGGATAGTGTTGAATCACCCATATTTTTAGGAGCTCAGGCCCTAATGAGTCCCAGAACAAGCTGTACAACAATCCCATAAGCAGGATACACACAAGTATCCTGCTCTTTTTCATCAAACAATACTTTGCAGGTAAGTCAAGTGGCAGCGGAGGCTTAGGGCAGAGAGAGGCAGGTAAGGACTCAAAATGAAACAAACAAACAACTCTACCTCTCTAAGTGGGATGATAACAGTGCAGCAGCCATTTTCTTTGCTGGCAAAACAGATATAACCGTCTGAAGTATACATCCTCCCTGCTGTGTGACAGCGACTGAACGGCGTCCAGAGAGAACAGTCCACAACTTCGCGCAGCTTCTCCTTCCTGGGCAATCTGAAGAAGGCCCGAAAGAATTCATTCTGTGCTCTGGCTTCAAGATCCCTTAAGAAAAAGCAGCAAGAAGGAATCACAAGATCCCGAAAGCCAGGACATACAGTGTGAGGTTCACTTTTCTTGTTGGCCTCACCAAGAGCGAGGAATACAGAATAAAACCACTGTGCACATCAATCTTCAGTGCCGATGTGAACAGAGCACTAAATAAGCAACTTTGAAATACATTAGAAGAAAAACATTATCAATAACTGCTTGTTTAACAATAAGATCAAAAGCAACTAGTATAGTAACTAGGAAGGGACAGGAGACTAATTCGAATGAGCTGTTTTGCTGGTTTGGGGTTTTTTTAAATTATTTTTTAATCATGCATTTTCTATGGCTGCTGTATGACTTTACCAACTCCAAGAGTTACAAATTTCAGTGCCCAGGAGATAACTAAATCTTTCATCTGATGAACATATATTGAGCAAGGGAGATTAGCTTGATGTTCCTTGTTTCCCTTCACAGTAGCATTACCAACATCACCTCAGGGACTTGCACCTGCACCCAAAAGTAATGCATTTGCTCAATGAGTACTTCTAGAGTGGTCAGTAATAGAAGTGTTAATGATGGTGGCATTTACATGATGGAATCCTCGACTTGCAGAGGTATCAGCCTCAGAGAACCCTCAGAACAGTTTCAAAATGCAAAACAGTTTCAGGTCACTTACAGACTCATTTGGTAATAACAGCGCCAGCCACACTCAGTTTGAACTTGGCCTCCTTCCAGCCACCCATCCACATTTATGTGGAGAGAAAAGTTTAAATAAATGAAACTTTCATTACTGAGCCATGGTTATACAGACTTGGCTTTGGGGACTTATTTTTCTTCTCCTTTCTTAATGAAGAAGCCTGCAGTAATTTAGAGAACTATGCAATTACATTATAAACAGGCCATGGCTATTAGCTCACCAACAGCAGCTCCAGAAACATTAGGGCATAAATTCTATCATTTTCTTTACTACAAGTAAATTTTTCCTAGCATGATTCACCTTAGGGAAAAAAAAAAAAAAA
>VZTG01003862.1:1100688-1122136 GCA_013397845.1 Melanocharis versteri
AAAAAAAAAAAAAGAGCAGCTTGATTTTGTGCCACTGAAAGAATTTAAAGCGTGGGCTGAAGCATAACAGGGAGTGGCACCTTGGTGCTGTAAATCCCCTCTCCACTCCTTCCTTCACCCTGCTCTTCTGCAGACACCTTTCCTCTACCCCAGGCCTGCTGTTAAAATATAAGTTGAGACAAATGAAGCCACTGCCTCAGTAAGTAAATAAATTGTTTCTTTGGCTTTGGGGATTTTTTAGTTTAGTTTAATCCATAGAAAAAGACATAGCCACGTGAAACAGGGAGGAAGACAATCCAGAACAAACTGAGAACTGAGAAGGGAGGATCTGTATCTGCAAGCAACAGAAAAGACAGAATGCGCTCAACCGGCGTTCAGCTTCTGTTTCCTTCTCAAGCATTATCTTCCTTAATAATATTATCCAAAGAAAGCAGACAAATAGTCTCCTGTTTTTTTACAGAGAACAAAGAGAAACCCTCTTTGTGAAGAAAGACAAAAAGGTTGCTTCTGAACTAAAATTCCACAGTTAGAGTAACTCTGATAAGTGCCTGCAGTGATCCGCTATTGTGACAAAGCTGGATCAGGATATGCCTCCTAGTTAACTCACCGCGAAAATATTTTCCATTTCTGCACAGCACAGATGAATGCTGCTGATAGCATCTGCAGTCAGGTCTGGTAGAGCTGTGATCTCCTGCTATTGTGCTGAAAGGTAAGGGCCTCCCTGCATCTACTTGGTTCTGAAGATTTCTCAACCTTTATGTGAAAAGAGGCTTTATACAGAAGAGTGGGACCTCTATGGAGGCACATGTTGTCTGTTACTTAAGAGCTGACTGTTTCCTATGCTCTAAAATCTGAAGCTTCTGAGTTTTCAGGATTTTGCTGCATTTCTTGAGGCTGTGGGCTCCCCGTGCAGGGCCTTTCAGACAACAAGCCACAGGATCTTAAGCTGAAGAAGAATGACACTAATCACATCTGAAACTAAGTAAATTCACCAGCGCTGTAGCCACCCCCACTCACCCTGTACCCGTGGAAGGCTGCCAACCCCAACATCCCTGGAACTGCCTGTCCCCCCATGACTCACACACAGGCTCACACAGGGACACCACAGAGACCACACCACAGCCAGGGCTGCTCGAGAAACAAGTGCTGAAATGGGCCAGCCTGCTATGAGGAGGGATCCCAGAATGAAAAATGGTAGCAGAGGGATGAGATGCTGTCAGCACCTACCACTGTGGGCTCAAACAAGAGGTTTTATGCCAAAGTTGAACACCACGAATATATTTCCTGTTAAGCAAGCAAATTCTAGGGCTTAAAGGCTTCCCTTCAGAAACACAGCCAAACAAAATTAGAGTTGGTTAAAAAAAACCCCAACTCTACAACTCTAAAAAAACCCACAAACAAATTTAGCTCCTAAAACGAGACAGGCAATTGTTTAAATATGATACAACAAAGATGGCCCACATCACCAAGTCCCAAAGCTTCCATTTAGAGTTTCACAAGACCTCCAATGCCAAACAGAAATGCAACCTTTCTACTTGCACCCCTACCTGTTTGAAAATTTCTACTCTCACTTAACCATTTCCAAATTAGTTTGGTTTTTAAGCAAATGCAGCATACTGAGTGGTACTTAACTAAAAAAAGGAAAGCTATGATTACGTAAAAATAATGTTTATTGCGTATTTACACAAGCATCAGAAGAATAAAAGGCGACAAGATGCAACTGCCTTGTTCCCTACTTTTCAAAAAACTCAGCAATTCCTTCTAAGTGCAGCTCTCAACTTGCATGTTATGGGATCATGGACTGCCTCCAACTCCAGCACTTCAAAGCGAACGGCAAGCCTGAACTGCAATAACTCCTTGTGCGTGACCCCCACGTTACCTTCCAAGAATTTTAAATTAAAGGAAATAACATACACAAGACTAACAAAATGCCTAAAAGTATCAGGACGCTTAAAATGCTGTCCTCACTGTCAAATGTTTTTCTGTGCTTTAAATCCAGCAGAAGACAACTTGGCAAGATTTTAGCTCTGCTGAGTCACTTGTTGCCTATCTAAAATCTAAACAGACTTGTTGACCTCTTCCTTTAAGAGACCGATTACTAGATTCTTCTTGCTATTGAGACTCCAGAAAGTCTGATACTTTGGAAATAACACATCCAACAATATATGTCTTGTTTATTGGAAGAACTGCTAAATTCATGTGGGAAGAAAGGCTTCTTATAAGCAAGACAGGAGATGTTATCTGAGAAGAGCCAACATGGACTTGTCAGGACACATGTAAACTGAACATCATTCCCTTACACAGCAGGAACACTAGACTGGCAGATGAAGGAGTTGCAGTGAATGTTTTAGCCAAAATTTACTGAAGTCTTGATATATCCTCTCATGGAACTAATAAAACTAGAAGTGACAAACTGTTGTACCAATCCAGTTGCAGAAGAGTACCTCAAAACGCAGTCCTTTGGGGCTTCCTGGTAAATTAAAAGGTTGTATCAAGAGGACCCCCTTGGGAATCTGTCCTAGATTAGCTTCTGTTCAATGTCTTCATGAGCAATCTCTGTGATGGATCAAGAGCTTGTTACTAAATTTGCACTTGATGCTAGGCTGGTAGAGGCTAATGAACATAAGAACAGGATCAGGTTCAGATTTATATTCATAAATTTAAGGGATGTCGTGGGAAAAAAAGCATTACAAATATTTCCAGCTGAACATCATAAGCTTCACAAATGCAGCATGGAGATGAACTCCACCAGGAGCCATCTCTTGGGGTTACAAAGGATCACAAGCTGAACAAGAGCCAACAGCCTCGTGCTCATAGGAGGAAGAGGAACACTGTGGTGGGCTGCAGAAGTGCATGGCCACCAAGATGCAGCATGGCAGTGCCAGAAGTGCAGCAGAGACTGCAGAGTCACGCTGCTCCTGCCCTGGTCAGCGCTGGCAAGGTTTCTGGGGCAACCCTATATCCTACCACCGTATGCCTGCCCCCACATGGCATCAGTGATGAATGTCCAGAGAAGGGAGACCAGAATGGCTAAAATCCACACTGATAAGAAAACCCTGGAGGAAGAAAGGCAGTGCAACTTAAAGAAGAAAAGAGAAAGAACATGCACATCAACCTCCAAATACACAAATGACTGCTCTAAAGAAAGTGAGCACTTATGATCTCTTCAATAGTACTGAGTAGAACAAGAAGTGACAGACTCAAGAAGTGCAAAAGACTCAAGTTAGACCTCAGACTTCCAAATGACAGAACAGTGAAGTATTGGTATGGATCCTGATATGCCCATTACTGCAAATCCTTAAAAACACATTAGGCAATCACACAGAGATAACCAAACCCTACCTTTTGCCACAGAGATGCAATAAAAGGAGGTTCTTTCTAGTCACATTCTCCTTGTTGCTCAAGGTTTAAAGCATTCTCAGATTCCCTCTCTGAAGGAATAAATGTAGACTGAAGTGACATTTACGACTCAGGGATACTTCAAACAGTTTCCATTGAGCTTAGATCAGTGTTAACAACCTTCTTTCCCTTCACACGAAGCAAAGCCATTCTCATTGGTAATTCACAGTTAAACACGAAGAAAAGAAACTGATGTGGTTACAGCCTGGGAAAACACATTTGTTGAACATCACACTGTTGAAACCTTACTGACATGAGCACTAAAGCTTTTAAATTGTGAGTTCTGCTCAGGAGAATTTCTCACTACATTTGAGAAATGCAATGGGTATTTTTGCATCCTGAAAGAGATGGAAATTAGAAGTACAAGAAACCTATACCAGAGACTGTTGCAGCCGCCTTCTTAAAAAAGAAAAAATAGTTACCGTGTGTGTTCCAGTAAAATTGTATGGCACATACATATGTCTGCAAGAAATGGCATTTGCAGGTACCAAACACATCAGCTTTACTTTGCTTTTTATGGCAATTACCTCAATTGCCATTAATCCCTCCGTAATCCATTGTTCCGTGCCTTATCATTTCATTAAACAGCACAAAAATTGCATACTGACTTGTTTGACTCTGGCCATGATATAATTTGTGTCACAGGCTGTGGGCCTAATCCCACGGCCTCTCTGAGTCCCACTCCTCCACTGCTCAGCAAGATGACCCCAAGAGCCTAAGGAATGGCAAAGGTTTATGGTTTTCAGACTGTAGAATATACAGATCATGATAGCACTGAAAATGTATTTTTTTAAAAATAAAGATATTGAAACAAGCCTCTCACAAAAGAAAGCCTAGCAAACAAAAGCCATCTACAGCCACTTCACTAATTTGTCAGAGCTGGAATAGTTCCAATGATGTGTGTGTCTCCTTTCATTTTCATAGATTATTATTTGCTTCCAAATCATGTACAAGAATTAACAATGACAATTATTAGAGGGAACGTGTTAATAGGAAAGTAATTGTTCTTATTGTACTACAATGGCTTCAAGAAAAAAAGCAGCAACCAAAACTTTATACACCAAAAAAAGTACAGCATCCCCTCCAAAACATGTTAACACTAAAAACCAGTTTATCCACTCTTCAAACTACAGTCTTGCTTAATCACCTTACATCAAAGTGGTTGCTGAAGTGGGACAAAGGGCACCAGAAACAGCAACTTATCCAACCACTACCTAATTCATGCAGAGGAAATGGGATTTTGGCATCTTCCATGTTTCTCTTTCTGCCATCCCAAGTCACAGCACACGTTGAAAAAACATCTTGACCAGGAAATCTCCAGTAAATATAATTTTGTCCTTCCTTCTCCTCTGTTCCTTTAACTTTCTTTTTTCTCCTTTAGTTGGAGGGAAGGAGAGAGGACCTGTTTGAATAAGTGTGTGGGATGGTTTCTCTTGCTTGACTGCTAATAGACACACTACTTTTCAAAAATGCCACAAGGTACTTAAAAGTTGATTCCCTGAGAGCCCCTTATTACAGCATATTACTAAGCTTATACTTTTCTTTACAACTGTAATTTTACTTTCTTTCCATTCATTTAGTACCCTTGATTCAAAGACTATTTTGGGAAGTGACAATGACAAAAATCAGTAGATGCTGAAAAATATCTTCCCCCAGGTTTCTGTTACATCTCCTCTGGATTTCTCCTCTTGCATCTAACTTTTCAGCCCAAAAGCAGGAGGAGGGTGAAATGGTAAAGCATGGAATGGGGCTGAGATACAACCTGTCACAGCCATATTCTACATTAGCTGAAGTACATATCCCTGTATCTCTTGAGGCAAAAGCCTACAATCTGAAAAACAACCAGTTAGACACACAGTGTAAAAACAATGGTAGCTCTTGTATTCCAAGGAATCCTGGCTATTAAAAAAGCCTGCAAAGATATTTATGGTTGCTCACCACTGTGTTACCTCAAGTGAATTCTTTGATAACATCAGGGATGAAATCCTGGTGTCGGTGATTTTCCTTACTGTGCGCACATTTGAAATTGCAGCGGAAGTCCATTTTGTTGTTTTAAACTCCATTATGAAACTTTGCAGAAGTGTTTAGCTGAGATGTATGCCCACCACCACGGTAAAAATGTCTCTCAGAAACAATACAATGGCTACTGGTCTCTCTTTTTTGGGACATGATACCATGCATTCCTGATGTTTTAGTCAGGAAGCAACACCTGGGTGATTCCCTTCATATCCCTGGCAGAGGGAGAGGAAGGAAGAGCAGGAAAGGGCATGATTCAAGAGGAGATAACCGCTCCACTCACATCCCATTCAGAAAAGAAGCATTTTAATCAGTACCTTAACCTTGATGCCCCGGGCAAATTCCAGTTTGGGCTATTCCATCCTGCCCACCTAAAATTCCTCAGGGCAGCTTCCCTCCCCCTTTCTCACAGCAGCAAATAAAACACGGAGTTGTGTGTTGTGCTACCAGCAGAGAAATAGCCATCAATCTTTCCCTGAGAGCCGAATGCATTTCTGCAGTGGGAGAGGAATGCAGAGATGCATTTCAGGGATGCAAGGGGTAGAGCTGACAATAGCAATACCACAACTGTGTATTTTTTAAGTCCTGTAACTGCTTGCTAAGTTGGCTATGGCAATCACACTAGTGGGAATTCCGTGTTTCAGATATGATCAAAAGCAGTAATTCTAGAGAACAGAAGGCACTAGGAAAGCCTACACATTACCAAAATTATAAGCAAAATAATGCTGCTCTTCACTGAAGATGGAAAATACCCCTTGCTGCAATCTTCCCTTCTATGGGGAACAGTACTTTTGAAACTTTGTGTTGTTTAAGGGAAGAATATAAAGTAGAAAAATGTATCTTGCATTCAAGTTAAAATGCACCTTTTGGATACACCGTAACACATTATGAAGTCTCTTCTGCATCCAATCAAACAAAACTTTGAAATCTTACCCAGCTAACACACCAAACCAGAAAGCCCACTATTGAACCTCTGCTCATACAACAGTTCAGCTTTTTACCTCTTGGTAATCTGAGTAGGATCCTGCAGGCCCGGATCCAGTTCAAAGATTTCATTATCCAGTAGCCTCCTGAGCGTCACATCTGCCAGTTGCTCCATGATTCTGAAAGCCTCAGCGATATTGAGGAACGTGGAGAAGTCGCGCTCTTTATTTGCTGTAGTGACACGGACTGTGTCAGTCATGAACACATTGGAGGTTCTTTCCAGTTTCTGGACCTCAATCCAAGGAATGATAAGTTTCACTGCAATCCAAGAGAAGAGCAAAAATGGGTTGGAAACTCTGCTTACATTTTTCCGATTTGGGAAACAATCAAATTCGGAATGAAATGCAAACCAAAGAGGAGAGAGAGACATTTTTACAGGCAGGACCAAGCACATGCTGAAACATCTGTTATGACTCTGCATTCAATCTCACCCACTCCAAAAGATGTGTCTTTTTCAGAATCTCTCCCTCAAAATTTTAACTATCTTCACAAGAAATGCTGGACTGGGGTGTGGTGCCTTTGCAGAACATCTGCCATACGCTGTTCTCCTAACTCCTTTACAAGTCATTTCTGCAGCCTGCTTCCTTACCACCAGAAGAAACAGTTCATCTCCAGAGTACAAAGACAAAGGGAAAGGCTTTGTAATCTCCTAGAAATGAAACTGTAGGCAGGTGGAAAGCCAATTACATGCACAGTTACTTTAGCTTTTAAAATAAAGCTAATTCCCATTCAAAAGGAAGCTTTTGCACATGGAGACTGCTATAAAGTGTAATTCCTACTATAAACAAGACATTAAAAAAAGCTGCCTAGGCATTGGGATTTTCCCATTTTGGTTACTTTTTACTGAAAAGATGCACAGGCACATCTTGTCTTTAACACCAACTATAGTCAAAGTTGTTTATAGAGAACAAGAAGTGTAGGACACTGTTCTCCATACCTAAAGCTGTTGAATCATATAAACACAAGCGGCAAACAGAATCAGCTTACTTTAGATAACTACTGCGGGATGTTACTTGCCTCTCACAAGAATCTCTGGGTAGAAATTAGGATGGAAAGGACTTTAAAACGGATTCAATTTCTTCTTAACAACTGTTGGAAGCTTCCCAGACTTCGCTGTGCCAATAACATCAAGACTACAACCCCTAACATCCCTAGCTGGTCTTCTGATGCCAATAAAGCAATAAAAAAGGCAGTAATAACAAACATTGTCATATACATACGACACTTATGCATGATCATTAATTACCTAAGGAGCTACCCTCAGCAAGTTTTCTGTACTACATGAACCACAGCTGTCAAGATTGTTTGCAGATCACATTTTTTCTTACTTAAATAAAGCACAGCTGCATCAACATGCACAGACTGTTGCAAATGGTCATAAAATCATCAGTACCAGCCCAGCCAAGGGCAGAAAGATTAAATAACACCGTAGCAACAGCACTGCTGTTCAGGCAGGTCAGAGCCACACAGGCTCTACAGTGTTGCTTACAGAAAAAGCACAACAGCCTGTATGGGACCCAAGCCACTGATAAAAGGTACAAAGTCTTCGTCAGAAAAACATAAATTTAATTAAAAAACGTGAAGTAACCTTGGCACGCCCTTTCAAGCTATCTGATGATCAAAGCCTCTGAAATCCTACAAATACTTGGAGGCTTAGATAAAGGGGACTTGCCCTGGAAAAAATTTTCCATGGAGTTTATATTCACATAAGCTGTAAATTAATTTTATGAGAAGTTGAAAACAGGTTATAATATTGCATTCTAGGTCACTTCAACACAAAATGAAACAAGAAGAAGGGAAAAGACTTGCCAGAAGCAGAAGACTTAACACTTTGCCTATAAAGAGATTTCAGTCTACAATTTGGGGGGATTTTTATAGAGGTAAAACACAATTGAGAACTAATTTTATTGCAACTCATATATTTCTCTGTGCAGTATTGAAGAATGCAATAAATGTGATTTCTTAGCAATATTTTCAAGACCAGATTTAACCAGATTTAATTTGTGATTGCTACCTGAAAAAAACAAAGGCAATGAATCGCTTGTTCTGCATGTAATCAGCATCAGCTTCTCAAATAGTAACAACCAGAACTATATTAAATCTGGATTATTCCCTGTAACACAAATATTTCATAAACATGACAAAACACTACCCTAGAAACAGAAGTAATCTGCTTCATCACAATCAAGGAAGTGGGAATCATTTAAGCATATATGCTGCTTTCCAATGAGCTAGGGAAGTTTGTCCAACCAAAAGAAAATTCAGGGGGTTTTCTCACATTTCCACACAAATGTATCAGAGCACAAAGTCAATGCAACTGACTACATTGGTGAATGAAGAGTGTATTTTCCATGGTCAAAATAAAAAGTTGCAAATATGTAATTGTTTGTTGGGCTTTGTGGGTTTTTTTGTTCATTTGCATAATGAATATTATTAAAGATACGAGAAGAAATCTCTTCTTTAACAATACAGCATGATATCGTACTTCCATTATCATTTAACAATCTGTGATATTGCATAAACAAAATTCTTGGAACAATATAAAGGGTTTTTCTCTCTCCCTCCTCCTTCCACTGTTATCTACCATTAATAAGTATCATTTTTGATTTGTGAGCTTTGGCAGACTGGCTATCTCAGATTTAATGAGAGAAAACCTGCAACGATAATAAGAAGAAATGATTGACAAAGGATATTATTTAATACTAACCAGAGAACAAGGAGATTAAACAAGAACTCACATATCTAGTATATATCAAGAAATTCCATTCTACTCTTCCCAGCAAAACTCAACTTTTGTTTTTATGGTGAATAACAAACTTACCTGCATTTCAAATATATCTCTTCCACCTTTTGCCCATATGACAAAATGATTGGCTTGAAATAATATAAGGGAAGAAAGGACCTCCAGCTCTAAGCTTGTCTTTGTATGTTTTCAGTCTTAGAAATTACACATTACTATCTTTCTTAAGATGCACTTCATTTTTAAACCTACAGCTGTATCTCAATATTTAATCCAGATGGAACGTGGCAAAGTTTTCCTAATTGTTATAGCTGACAAACACTGCTGTATTTATAGCAGTATGGGTTTCTATTGCTAACCTTGTTTAAGTTCCAGCAGGATAAACAGGCCTTAAAAGGCTAGAGGTTCTTGCACAATTTTACTAAACAGAGAAATGCTATGGAATTTAAATGGCTACATTCATTTTTACTGTTTTATGTCTGTTACTTTCATTTTTACCTTCTAGTATCTATTCTGACAGGCTTTTCATAATCACACAATTCTTTCCCTGTAGAGGAACACCACAGCCAAATCCTTGGAACTTGCTGAACCACCTGAAAAGTCTAAAAAGCCCCAGGACATACTTCTTGTGACCTTATTGCACTGCTATTCAGAAACACAAACAAATCCCTAAATCACTGTTGTTTTTCCTTAAAAGCTCTGAATTTTCACCTGGTTCTCCAGGGCACATTCCTTTTACAATTCCTGGGCTATCTGCAAGCATGAAGCCCCATCAGCCCTTCCCCTACCACCCTGCAGCAATGTGGTGATTCTGCTTCCCTGCCTGTGGGAGGGACCCATCCTTACTCACCGTTTTCAGCACTAAAAGTCTCTATTTTAGAACTTGTAGGAGGTCTGCTACATCTTAAGGTTGCTTCACCATACCAAAAATAAAAACCAGATAGCAACTATGTCTGTGTGCTCTTGCAGTGTCATGCTTATTACTGGATTCATACTAAAATACAAAGGCTGAAGTGAAAACTAAATTAAACAGGATTTTTCACATGAACAACTAAAAATTCAGAAACTAAAGTCCAGAGGTGAACTAGGCTTTTCATTAGAAGCCTGGCTATTTTTGCTTTTATGCATTTACACTTACATTCTTTGCCCAGGAAGAAGGAATAAAAACAGAGATGATTGATGCTCAAATAAAGCCAGCCTTGCCGAGGAACTTTTCCTTTCCAACAGCAACAGGAATAATAGGTGATCAACTTCTCTGCTTCAGGAAAATTAAATCTGGATTCAAATTTCACCAGGGCTTCTCGGAACTTCTCGGGGTCTTCCTCCTGCTCAGCGAGCTTGCTGCTCGTTTCCTCTGCAATCAGTGCCTGAGTCCGGAACAAGACCATATGTCAGGATGAAGCTATGGCACGCACATTCAGGCAAGTTGCTACAAGCTACCCATTCAAATTTCACAATGCAACACCTTCTTACAAAGAAATTCCAGTCAATTTGCAATTTTCACAAATAGAGAAATTTCCCTGGTGCTTGCATCTCTCATACATTTTGAATGCTCCCAAAGCAAGACCTTTGGGGCCTTCTTTCCCTTATATATAACTTTTTCAGTGAGTCTGGCAGAACCACATCTCTACACTTCCACTATGGCTTATGATTGCTCTTATTTCATATATACAGAGCAAAAGTAGAGTAACAGTTGTGGATACTGACCAGTACTGTTTACCTGTGAAGAAGCAAAGCAGTCAGATGTGTCAGTAACTTGAGACATGCTTGGAACCATTACAAACACAGCTCAAGAACATCTACATAAATATAATTAAGATTTCGGATTTTTAATAGTGGTACTACAACAAAGGAGTTAAGTATGCATTGCACTGTGCAGACAAATAAGCCATATGTTACAGCACCTGGTATAATTTGCAATTACCAAGCAGCCCTAATATACTAAAAGTCTACAGCAGGTGCGAGGGTCCAAAACCTGGGCTTAACATTAACTAATGAACCCCGAAGAATTTTAAATATGTGTTGTGCTAGGTAACAGGCTGTCAATGTGTTATCAAGAGAGATTAATTGTATTTGGTATTTCAGTGTACTTAAGACAACATGCCTTTTTTTAAAGAAAGCAGGATAAAAACTAGATTTGTACAGTGATGTTTTGGTTTTGTCCCCTACTCCCCCAGATTCAGAGCCCACAGAGCTCACAGCAGCAAGGCTGAAATTCACCAAAAACATTATGTTCCTACAAAACTTCCAAACTGGAAAAGAGGCTATGGGGGGAAGAGCATCCTGCTAAAACTCTTAGCAATGAAAAGCTTGTAGCAGGACCTGAGGTACAGCAGCCACTAGTGAACCCACATCCCCACCCAGCCATCACCAAGCTCCCCTTAGAGTATGTACTTCATTAAAAGCAGAGCTCAAGACACCAGGCTTTCTCAGTTACTCCCCACATGCCATCGTTATTTTAAATCTGATTTATGGTCACAAAATTCCTTTAATTTTAAAATTCTTTAACCTTCCAAAAGGATGCTCATTCCTCCAAACCTGTGGCAAGCCAGCAGCTTCATGCGATGGCCACATCAGGCGCAAGAGTCACACAGAAAACCACAAATGTTTAGATGGTCAAAACCAAGAATAAATGACAACAACTTCATTACATTCTTCTAATAAACCATATGTAATCGGGCAGGGGAGGGTGAAAGTGAGGCAGTTTCCTTACCTTCACTTTCCCTTTGACAAAACTAACAATATCTTCTTTATTGTCAAACACAGACAAAGTATGGAGCAAGTTTTGTTCCAGCCATTCCCAGTGCTGGTTTATTTCCTCTGCAGTGGCACCTAGAAAAGCAAAAAATAGTATATTGAAACTAATCCTACAAAATAAAATTTAAAGGAAAGGAAAAAAAGTAATAAAATCCACTATTTCATAAATTCATGATGAGAAACTGAACTTTCAACCTCAGAATTCTTAGTAGCAAATACGTCAAAAAGGTCTCGTTTATACCAGTATAGTTAGAGAAAAACAAAAACCTCATTGTTTTAGAGAATTAGTTTTAGTGCTTTTAGTTTTATCTTCTCAAATGCTCTCATCCAGCAACTGCTGCATTAAAAGTCAAAGCAGGAAAACCAGCAAAACTTCATCTTGAGCTGCTAGACTGCAGCTTATTCTGACATGACGTTCCATAAGCGGCCACTGGAAACCTTTGATTTATGCCCTGTTCCCAAAAGTCCCTGATCTTCCTTTCTCCCTCCCTCAATACACACATGCACACCCTTTGAGAGGAACACAAAGCCCTCTATAATAAATAAGAGTACCTAAAAAAGGGCTTGGTTCAGTACCACCTAAAGGTTCTACAAGAGCACAGTTCTACAGTTTGGAGAAGAAATAAAGAGAACAGAAATCTTTGACTAATACAGCTTTTCAAATCTTTAAAGCTTCTTTCTCCAAAGATTTCTGAGGGGTTTGCTGGTTCTTTAAATGTAATGTGGTCACACTAACTCCAGAAATAATATTTCACTCACTACCGATTTGCTTTGGCTTTTCCTGCTTGAAACTGAATTGTCTCCGCATGACAGGATGACAGAAAAGTCATAGCAAGACAGGCACCATACAGGACTATCAAGGGAAAATCTGGCCCCTCCAGATCTTACTGGTCAGTAATTAGACATTATAGGTAAAAAAGTAAAGGCAGTAATAGTTGCTTCTCCTAGTGCCTTGCTTGTGAAAGAAAGAAGAGAAATAGTTGTATGTAAGAGACATACAAATCACACATGAATATAGTAATAAAATTAATCTAAAAGAGAAGACCTATTATCTCAAGATTTGTTTTGTGTGTACATTAGTGATGCATCATGTTGTCTCACAACAACAAAAAATGATAAATTTAGGCAAGGATTTTCCACTTCCCTCTGCTCCGTTTTCCATGCAGAATGCCAACTGGCAGAGAAACCTTCCAAACTTTAACTTCCCTGACAGGAAGGTCTTGTAATGGAACTTCTTAAATATCATTAATCAAGGTTAAATTTAAATTTAAAAAATCATAAAATTAGAGACATTTAATAGCCCTTTAGGTAAAGAAAACTAATTATATAAATGTTTAAGAACACCAGAAATACAGTAATTTTATCTTGAAATGGCTGCACAAAGCAAATACTGAGCTGAATTTTTATTTCTGAGCAATCTAAAAGATACCAAGTGTATGGGTTAAGCTGTGAGGCTGCCTCTTGTGAAGTAGGTTGTGAGCAAGATCCCTTTCATAGTAGCACCCACACTGCTGGGACTGCTCTGAGCCCAGGCAGCAGCTATATCCCACAGGGGCTCCCACAATCTTTCCTGCCTGCCTCCAGGGTTTCTGCTCAAATACCAAAAGATCATTTTGGCCCTTTCATTTGGTCACGCCAACTCAACTTTTTGAGTCTCTTCTTTATTTCTAATTTCCATTTCGTAGTTTAAAGCAGCCCCGTGATTTGACCCAGGCATCGCCAATCTCTTCCTTATTTCCATTCCTTATTCCTCTTCCTGCACTGATGTTCTGCACAGCATTTTATTCCACCATTTACCCACCTTCTTCATCTGCTCATGCCAAGTTTTTTGTCTAACAACTGCCTCATTCCTGAGAATCTTTTCTTTAAACCCACTTCTCACCAAATCCTTTGCTCTCCCTCTCCTAAAACCAATTTTGCTTGACTGGGACTTGAGTTTCTGTTTTACCCATGAGCCTTCTGAAAGGAAAATTTCAAGTGGCTCTACACAAGGAGTGAAGTTAGCTTTTTTTTTTTCCCCTATACTGGTATAACATGATTAACTATCTGGATTAAAACATCTCTGCCAGAACAGCCGTGCAGGGATCAGACTTCCTAGCAGACCTCCGAGATTTGCAAAAGTCTGTAACACAGATCTGACCCTTAGGCATCTATTATCATTTAAGCCTACAGCTCCTGGAACAGAGGACTGCCAACACACAATGCAAAATGTCATTTTAATTAACTGCCTAATGACATGATGGCTATCCACAATGGAGTTACACTGGGAGACTGGAAGGAGTTCCTGGAGCTGCTCCTTGCCCTCGCTACACAGCAACAGGAACTTTAATTTGACTCACTGCTCCTTCCAAAGCCAGTAAGAGACTCTGAACACCGTGTTTGCAGGAAATGCCTCGCTGAGAGAGGGCAGAGCTGGGTGAGCAGCGATGGCCACTTCTGTGTGGGGAATGTCTTCCTCTGGCTTCCCAAGAAGGGGTCGGGGTGATGCTCCTCTGACTCCTATTGCCAGCTCTCCCCTGGGCACTCATGTCAGGGTTTCAGAGCAGCAATATTATTCACAAACAGCTTCTGCTGCCATGGCTCTTTATTTCTGTGCAGCTCTGGCAACTGTGTATGTTCTACCCATGCAGCACACAAAACAGACCCCTCTGCTTTCCGCTCTATTACTATAAATCTCATTTTCTCAGGGATGAGCATCCATTCAGAAGAGCCAAAGAGAATTTTAGAAAACATTAATCATGTAAGTTTGTCTCAGCAAAATCCTTAGCCATTCCAACCAGGCAAGTTTGTCATTTGTAGTTCCTCCAAAAAATTTTAAAAAAACCCAAAAAGCAAAAAACCAAACCAAATTCTGTGTGCAGTAAGAGTGTGGATGGGGTAAGGATCAGCCCCAGAAAGGACTATTGCATATGTTCAAATAATCAAGAAGCCATGACAGCAACACTTTTCCAGTGAAAGCTACCTGGTTTCATCACAGGACTGTAAGAGCATGAAGCTCTTAAATTTCTCCATGAGATGGCATTACTTAAATATAAAAAGGAGGGGAGGAGGGATAGAAAGCACAGAGCAATTGCAAAACAAAGAAAACCTAGCCAAAACAAAAATAGCACAAATAGACTTTACACAAGCTTCTTCACACACACATCTGGCCCAGGGAAAAATTCCCGGTATTAATCGGGAACATGCAAAGGGATCTCTGCCGAACCAAGGAAAAATCGCTGGATGAGCTTGTACAGAGGAAAGGGTTAGGGTGAATATATAGACTGACTCTTCCATCTAAAGGACTACTATGTCAAACACTATCAATGACATGTCAACATTTACATTACCTAATTATTTCATGGCTTGATCTGTAGGAGAAAGAATAGAATAGCGTATTTTCAGTTGGAAGGGATCTATAACAATCACAGAATAGGAAAGGTCGGAAGGGACCACAATGGGTCACCAGATTAAACTGCCCTGGTCAAGCAAGGTTATCCCAGAACACAACTCACAGGATTGTGTCCAGATGGTTCCTGAAAGTCCCCAGTAAGGGAGACTCCCCAAACCTCTCTGGGCAATCTGTTCATTTAGTAACAGGCCCACACTATCCTTTGTTTTCCTTTCGTTATTGGTGCACTTCAAGAAGCCCTCCTTGCTTTCCTTGAAATCCTGGGAATCATCTAGTCCAACTACCTGACCACTACAGGACTGAGCAAAAGCTGAAGTTATTAAGGACATTGTCCAAATGCCTCTTAAACACTGGCAGGTTTGGTGGGACATCAACCACCTCTCAGAAGGAAGCCTGTTCCTGAGTTTGGCCACCCTCTCATTAAAGAGATGCTTCCTAATGCTCCCCAGTTGCAGCTTTGAACCATTCCCAAAGAAAAACTGCCATAAATTTTAATGCTAGGAGTTTTTAGATGGGAGCAGAAGGGATAAGAACAGCCCTGCACACTGGGCAAGCAAGAGTGGGATGAATGGAACATTCAGATGGCCTTTACTGGGTCATGGCAAGGTTGCTGCAATTCATGTCAATATCACCTTCCTGAAGATGAGTTTGACTTTCAGAAGCTGCAGAAACACTGCAAAAGGGATTAGTGCATAACAGATTAGGAATCTGACATTCCCCCCCTCCCCAACAACTTTACCTCCTAAATCTTCCAAATGTTCCAGTTATATTTCATTATAGCAAAGTGTGTGAAGACATTTCGCAGTAAACAAGTGAAAGACGAGGCTGGTGAAAGCCTAGACTAAGTAGCTTCTTGATGTAAGGGACTGCTACTACTGTAGGAAAAGATATGCATGGGAACAGAATCACACTACTTTGCAACAGAGAAAATTAACGCAGCAAACCACCCTCAGCTAAACAAGTTTTCCATAGGAACTTAATGTTCCTAGGTAACACTTTTTCAGTGATTTTAACCAGAGGTTAATTTGGTTGTTAAACAAGCTTTCCACACGCACACAACTAGCTGGGGTTACCTTGAGCTTCCTGGACATGCAGACACTGACCATGCTCAGAATCGGTTTGGGGTTTTCCATCTGTGACTCACCAATAACTATGGCCCAGTACACTTCTGATCCATTCAATAACTCACCACATGCAATGGCAGAGTAAACCTGTGAGCCTGGAACTTGGAGTAAAATTCGAAATGGAGCAACGCGTGCATTAGAGTCTAACACAGCATCCAGGGCACCAACCAAGCGACCTGCAAAGAGAAAAGGGGGAAAAGAGGATTAATGACAGTTTTCACTTCTGTAGCCTGCAAGTTGTTTCACATTTAAAGCCGTAAAATTAAAATGCAGAACGTAACGATAACAATTCTTCCCCAGTTTTACGCTGTGATTTACAGGTGCACAGAATGCAAAAGGCAAACCAGATTAGAAGATCAAAAGCATATAGAATTCTCCACTTTCTGGTTTTGCCTCATATTATGTATATAACCACAGAACTGAAGTGGAAAGGCCTGAGGGCATCTTAAGAAGTTACTGTTCCAGCCCCGCTCTGAAGTTGGATAAATATACCTATGCTGTAACTGGTGTTTGTCTAACCTGTTCTTCAAAACCTGCCACAATCAAGATGCAACAACTCCCCCAGGTAGCCTCTTCCACTATTTTCATTAAATAGCCTGAAAAAACAAACACAACAACAAAAACAATAAAACAAAACAAAAAGTCCTACCACAAACAAGCAAGCCGACTACCATAATCTTGAACTTTCTTGCTGGAAATTAATCTTGCTCCCTGGAACATACAGAGTAACTGGCCACAGGCACTTCTGATGTTAATGCTCAGAATAACGAAAAAGTAAATCATGGTTTCCCACCCTGTAATGATTTCTCTTTTTCTAAAGAAACCCAAATCATCTCACCCTTATGGGTCATGTTTTGTAAGCAGCTCACTGTTCTTGAACTTACACTGGAATCTCTCCAGCTTATCTTTAAGAGTGACACTCTAAACTGGACCTGATGCTCACTGCTACTGAAGTCTCAGCCACAAGCAGGATGGAAGATCACCTCCTGTACCTTGCATACATACCACTGTATCCAAGAAAGCTTGCAGCAGCATCCCACTGTAAATCAGCACTTGATTTCAATACAGACAAATTCATTTTGAAGAGCTGGAGCAATTGCTGACCCCAAAAAAGACTTTCCAGTCTGGAGGACACCTGGAGTTGCTGGAGTTTCTTGCTACCCATTCCCCTGAGTGGGCAAAACCAAGCTATTCATGAAAAAGTTATCTGAATTCCATGATTTGCAAGCTGGCATACCATAGTAACTCAGAACTGGTTTATGGTGCTTACAAATAGCAATTCAGGGCAGCTTTATATTCAATTTTCCTGTGCATCCTGCAGAGACACAATCTCCCAAGGAGAGGGATAGCAGAGAGAGAGGAACAGCTTTACCATGTTTGTTTGTATCCCTAGAGTATCTAGGAAGTTTTCTGCAATACTTCTTTTTCCCTTTGCATACGTAGCTTTTTCAACCTGTTGTATTTTTGTTCCTTCACCATTAACCCAACACAAAAGGAACTAATCTCTGTCTCCAAAAGGTTTGCCAGCCCTTGGCACCACATGCTGTTTTAAATATGGCATTCTCCAGTCCATTGCCTAAGCAATTAATGGAAATAATGGAGACCTACAAAGTCCCCATCCCAATTGCCTTCTCACTCGGATAACAAATGACAGCTAATTAATTTGAGTACAACACAACCAAACAGCATTTCAACCACTTTCTGGTCTAGAAGCTGTAAGCAGCTCACATGAAACAGCATCAATAACCTGAGAGCAAATAAAATTACATTAAGTACTTCCTCCTTGCATCCACACACACCATCAATGATGCTTTCAAAGCCAAAAAGAAGTTGGACACCATGTGTCTTAAAACTGTGTGGTGAAATATTCTTCAACAGCAGTTTGCTTCACACTTAAATATGTGACCAGATATTACACCCATCCATTCAAAATGGAGATCTGAGTTTGCAGACTGACAATACCTATAATATCTGAAATTGCTAAATGCTCTCCTGTAACTACAAGAAAAAAGCATAAAAATTCATCCTAGTATAAAAGGTAGCAAATCACCTGTGCTCACAGAAAGAAGCACCAACTTTAGTGTGCAGTCTTCAAAACAGTTGGATTAAAGCCAGTAAGAGAGCATCAAATGATGCAGAGAACAAAAACAGTGTTTAACTTTCAAATTTCAAAAGAATTGAGACACCACAGGAAAGGAAAAGAAGAGCAAATTTCTGTGTTGTGCATGTTTTCCCCTAATGACAGACCTAGTAGAAAGATTTCTTTTTCATTTCACTAAAGTCATGGAAAAAAGTCAACTAACAGCAAGTGCTACCAAAATCCCTAGAGAATGCTTAATGAACATCTGATTTGTGAAATACCCTCTTTTTTCTTTCAGAAACCATGAAAAAACACATGAAAGCACAGAAGTAGCTGCAAAGTTTTGCTTTACTAATTCTTAGCCTGTGCAAAATTAATTCCTTTTTCTCTTCCTGAATAAGAGACCAGAAAACCCAATTCCTCTTCTCACTGTTTACTTCTGCTTACAATTTCCATTTTGCTTACAAGTTATTAAAAACAAACCCATTCCTCCTCCAACTGTACAAAGAAATAATCACCTCCCTTGTCGAAACCACCCATAGTTAAAATATTAACTCAGGATGACAAAGAGGAGCCAGAACTAAGGCACAAAGAGAAGAAAGAAGAGTGTGGCCATCAGGATACCTGCCAGAATAAAGCCCAGGTGGCCTGGCTCCGCTATGAGGGCTTTGCAGGGGCCAGCAACCCCATCCATAAATCACTTTAAGCCATCACTGCAGCTGACAGGGAGTCCCGTCCTGTCCCACCTCTGCGAGGAGGGGCTGCAGTGGGGTTGCTGCAGAGGGGACATAAGGGCAGCAAAGGAAAATAAGAGCAAGCACTGCTAAAGTAAAGCAAGCACAAAGAGTGGGTCCCATCCCCGTGTTTGGGTCTCCTTTATTTTTCAGATGAGAGACTGACAGAGGTAGAGAATGGGGAAAAGAGATTACTAAGAGTGCATTTCCAGAAGCATGAAAAGTATTCAACACCAATATACAATAATTTAGTTGAAACTGTGGTAGCAAGAAAATTACAAAAACTAGAGGCAAAAATTTTCCAGTGTATGCTGCCTCACGATTCCTTCGGGGTAACTTTTGCATCATAACATTGAAAAACAACCAACCTAAAGACCCCTGAATGAAGAAACAAACAACAGTACATTGATTCTGAAACACGCTTTGAAAAATACCCAGCTTGTGAGCAAACACCTTTCTCATAATATGTCCAAACAGTTGGTTCCATGGAAGGGTCTCTAATAAAAAGGAATCTGTTTAACAAACCAAAGGGTATCTGACTTGCAAAATAAATTACATTAAGAGCCTCTGGCTCACATATTGATGCATCAGCCTGCCTTCAGTCAGGGTGATGCAGACCTCTTCCACATCACAGAAAACAGTGAAACCATTTATACTACAGGACAGCAAAAAATGAAAAGGAAACAGAAGCAGAAAAGGAAAAGAGAACTACTACCCTGGTTTTCTTCCCAAAACTCCTCTTTTTTCTTTTATTTTTACCCTATATGGGACAAGATTTTTGGGAGGAACTTAAAATTCAGAGTAGCTCTTCCCCTTTAATGACCCACTTCACCAACTCCTTGTCTGGTTTTTGACCTCTCAAGACACACAAATATTTCAGGAAAAACAATTAACCATACAGTAACTGTACTATGGAAAGCTGAGACATGGGTTTACAAAGCCTTCCACAAAAGACCACTGACAGAATGTTGCAGGTTCCTCAAAAGGTGCAAGTTTCTTCATGCAGAAAGAATATTTTCAGGCTAAAATTCACATGCAAATGTCTAGTGTAATATGCATATTTTTGACATATATGGAGAAGAAGACAGGAGAAGTGGAAAGACACTTTTCTTCCGAAATTATATGCTTCTCCTCAATAAATCTGACAGCTTTAGCTGGAAGCTGGATTTCAGATAGAGGCAACATCTATCTGTGTTTTTCACAAGTAAATTTATAAAACATATCTGGAAAACTCACTACAAATCCCATGCTTTACTTGGTAGTTTTTATTTCACTGAAACATCTACTTTCGTGCATATTTGGTTGCTTGAATAAAGAAAACTGGATACCTCCAAGTAAAACAAGGTCTGTTGTACTTCCAATTGCACATCCGTTTGTATCAAATGTACATGCATACTATGGATACAATACAAGAAATAAATCGAAGTTTAAAAATTAGCAAGAAACAATTTCAAATTCTACAACAGGTAGGTACTGTCTCCCCTTTACAGAGGTCAACCTCTAAAAATAGAACACAAACAGGACATCATGCACTACGAAATTTATTGAGCATTTCTTCACACACATAAAACCAAAAAAATTAATCAAGGATATTTCTATAAGGATCAGGTTCTCAAATGAACTATCAGAAGTGCACTACTCTTCATCTTTGAAGATATGGTTTCTTCCCCCGCACAGAGATAAAAGATCCCATTACAATTTATCTTGTGTCATGTTCATAACTAATCTAGGAAAAGGAACATGTTTACAGTAAGTTAACCTTACAGCAACTTCTACTAAATGTTCCATATCTTTCAAACTAAAGGATGCAGGCTCCTTTCCCAAATCACTGTTAATCATCCACACGGGATTTCTAAAATTGTTTTAAACTTCCAAGACACAGGGCAGAGGGTGAGTAAAGCTGAACTCGAACTAGAAACTCAAACTGAAAAACTATCTGTTATTTCCATCTTTTACAACAATATTCAAGAGGCAGTCCAAGACACCCTCTACATACAGCAAGATGATTTCTACCTACCTACATCACATATTAAAGGCCTAAAAGGGAAATTTTTGAGAACTACTCAAAAATGGGGTGGTCACTTCAGCAGCTAAACCACACTGCAAGGCAGAGGGACTTGGATTGATCACTTAGGAGTCTGGGACTAATAAGTTAATAAAACCCTCCCAAAAAATAAAACAAAAAGGGAAAAGGCCAAAGCTACCACTGCCTTTTTTTTTTTT
>VZTG01003862.1:1130861-1185586 GCA_013397845.1 Melanocharis versteri
CCCATGGCGCCCCCAGCCCCGCACAGAGCGCACTGGGGCTCCCGTGGTAGCTCGGGGTCCTGGAGGATGCCCTGCGCCGGGACCGCAGCCGGGCGGCTCCCGCTGTGGATTGCACAGCGGCTGGGCCAGGTCCCCGCACCCCCGGCGTGTGCCCCGCAGGTCCGCGCCGCGCAGCCGTCCGGAGTGCGGGAAGGAAAGGGTGTCCTGGCCTTGGAGAGAGGCTAGGGGGGTGGGGGTGTCACTGCTTTCCTGTTTCCTTCTAGATCTGAGCCTAAAGCGTGAGTCCGCAGCTACTTTGATGTTTAAAGGCCAGTGCTTAAAACCTCGTATGGGAACGGAAAAGTCAGAATCTTAATTTTACAGTTCGGGTTTTTTTCTCATTTAAAGAAATAATCTGCCGCTGCTTGCGGTTGAGCTGTTGGCAGGATCGTTTGTGAACTTGCACAAATGGTTACTGCTGCAGCACGTTATGTCGGTAATCCTCTAACACTGTATTTTACATTTTTGTTAACACAGGTTGTCACTAATGAGAGTGCTGAGACACTAGAACAGGTTGCCCAGAGAAGCTGTGGATGCCTCATCCCTGCAAGTGTTCAAGGCCAGGTTGGATGGAGCTCTGAATGTGATCTAAGAGGCGTCTCTGCCCGTGGGAGGGGGGTTGGAACTAGATCTTTAAGGTCCCTCGCAACACAGCCCTTTCTATTATTCACTGATTAAAATATGACCAGTGTACTTTCTCTCAATCACATTCCTTTTCCAGTTAACTGCAAATATTAAATAATTTCTTTACAACAACTGAATTAGCAGGCTGCTAAACCTCACTCTTCTAGCTTAAAGACCTCAGTCACTGTGGGTTAAACCACACCTAAATTTCAGCAAAGATCCCTCTAAGTAGAGAATTTTGATTAGGGATAAAGACCTGAACTTCACTTCCCCAACCTCTGCCTATTGTTACACGAATTGTGCACCAAGTCTTTGAAAGGTACCAATGCTGCAGTGCGCTACTTAGCACAGCCAGCAGTAATTATTAGCTGGGAATTGGAAGGTGCCCATGTGGACTGCTTTCCAGTTGCCAGTGGGATCATTTAATAGTCAAAATTCTGTACTCAGCTGCAATCTGGTAAACACTGTGTGATCTGTGTTCTTTACAATTTCTATGTGAAGCAATTATTTCATTTCCATACACAGAATAGCAAGCAAGCACTTTGAGTGTATTACTTGTCTGATATAAAAATAAAAGCTGTCAAAAGGAGAAGATGGACGTCCACATAATAATGTATTAAAAATTAATGAGAGCGTAAGGAGAAATTGCTTTAAATGCTCTTGCAGGATAAGAATAGCTCAGAGATTTCCCCTGCCCCCAAAACTATTCTGAAGACATGTAAGTATTGAAAGTTTAAATGCTTGGTGAAGTGAGATGGTGAATATTTCTTCCCTTTGCAGATACTTGAATAATATTTTCTGTTATTGTTTTTGGGGCATTTTTTACATTCAGTCTTGGGTTTTGGGCAGGCTGATTTGAGACAATTTAGAAGAGAACCAAGTAACTTGCTGACCTTTGAGGTGCTTTTGAGCTCGAGAGTTAGCAAAAGAGTAAAGCAGTTGAGGATCTAGTGTCATGCATACGTGCCTCTGTTAATTACATCCTGAGACAGACTTCTGCTGGACCCCACCAGCATTACTCCTTCAGAGCATGGGCTGTGGAACCACATCCGAGTTGGCCCAACAACTGTCCAATCAAAACGGGATCGCTCATGCTTTTTAAGCAGATTTTCCAACACATAGAACTGGTGGAAGATAATTAACAAAGAATCTCTGAGAAATGGCTTCAGAGAAGCAAAAGGGGGATGGATGAGATGAGAGAAAACTGATTCAGGATGACAGCATAAAACAAAGCACTTTGTAATGTATGTTGTAATAAATGCATCTACTGAAAGCAGGAGCATCCTTCTTTTCCAATACGGCATTGCGCGTGGCAGTCCCTGACGTCCTGAGGCACAGCTTCTACCTGAAAACTAGACAGTCTTTGGCAACAGCTAAGAATAAGTTTATTTCATGGAGAAAGTCCTACAGTGATGTACTGACTATTTTCATAACCAGTATTTGAACAGAATTTGGATGATCTGAGGATCTTCTGAAGTCTCCTGTGAAGCAATAGTTTTAAAATGCTGGTGTCTAGAGAGGTACGTAAAACCAGGGAGGATGAGAGTCTAGTAGATTATGAGACAAAAACCAGAGTGCTGTGAGAAGTTATATATCTTTTTATTTATTCTCTGATAAAGTCTGAAAAGGATAGGACTATCTTAATTTCTTGAAAGTACTTAAGGTTACTAGACTGGAGAAAAATAGCTTTAAAAAAATAAAGATGTATTTGAAAGGAAAGAACGGAAAGAAAATGAGGTTTCTGGCCTTATACCACCCTTAACACACGCTCTGAAATGACTGTGTTTGCGTTATTTATGATGCTATGTATCTTTCTTAAATTTCAGTACTAGTAGCACAAGGCAGGGAGCCTGCCATTCAGATTATGTTGGAGCATCAGTCATACCCAGAATAAACTGCAGAGATTCTGAGCATCCATGAAAGAGAGTATAGGCAGCATAGGGAACAGCCACAGGAAAAACTTTGCTTTTCCTTCTTGCCTTTGTCACTGGCTGCCTTCCCAGCACTAGTCACGGCCTTTAAATTCACACTGCTTCATATTTTTCTGCCATCAAACAGATATGTAATTTTTTATTCTGGATGTCACTGAGGTGCTCAAGGAAGGCGAGTTCCTCCTGTGCATGAAATGAACGATGGCAGGAAAGAGGCAGCCGTGGTGCTCTGGGCCTGCTGCCTGGCTGGCCCTCTGCAGAGGGTACCAAACCCTCTCAGCCTACCTCAGAGGAGGCTGGCAACACTTGGACAAACTTGCAGACTGTGAGTGTGCAGTGCTCTAGGATACGCTCCAGGGCTTGCAGGTGCATGATTGCAGCTGATGCATATATGGGCTGCCACAAAAACAGGCTGTCCATGCTCCCTCCCTGACCCCTGTCAGACTTTCTGTAGTGAATGGCTTTAACGAGTTGAACTAGTTGAAAATGTTTATTTATTAAAGTGTTTTTGGCTAGGTTAGTTCCTTAGTCATGTTATGACTGCAGGAAAACTAGGGTGAAAGTGCATGTCTTGGACTGAGGGAAAGAAACAGACTGATCTTTCAGCAGGAGACTGTAGGGAGATTCAGTTGCATTTATCATGAAATGAGAGCCTAAAGAAGGAGATGTATTTATTTATACTTTAAAAAAAATTATCTAGAATTTGGCTATCATTCTGCAGGTGCACAGTCCAATCAATTCCATGTTTCTAGTTTTGATTCTTTAACTTGTATCTTTATTAGTGTCTGAAAAACCCTGATCAGTGAGCTGATTCAATTCCCAAGACAGAGTTGCTGAAACTCTCAGATGATCCTGAGTTTGGACTTATCGGAGGCAGCAGTGAGTGCAGAGAAATGGTATTTAGGGTGCAAGGGAAATAATACACATTAGAGAATATAGCATTGGAAAGTCAAACTGTTGGCTAATACGTCTAGGAGAAAATAACTAAAACATAGTGATTTCAGGGGACAGGAGAAAAAGCACCTCACAGAGATTAATCAACAGCTGCTGTTTTCAACCCTTTATTTTCTGCAGCCTCCAAAGTATTCCACTGCAGCTTCAGCCTCTTGTAGACCGTTGACAGCACGCATCAATACATTAGTGGCATGTCCCCTTGAAGCCATCTGCCAATGCAGAGTTCCACAGCCCCCAGGCTGAAAACCACTGAGCACTCTGAGAGCAGGGAAGGGATTTTTCTGAGGAAATGAAGCTACAAGTCTTCAGATTCACCATATGGATATGTGGCTGGATTTTAAAAAGACTTTATCTCCCACCTACACCAAACTAAGGAGAGATGTAGTGACACATTTGGTCAGTGCCTAGTGGTAGCCTTAAGCCCTCAGCATGCTGCTCCAGGCACTGGCTCACTCTTGAAAGAGCTCTCAAGATCCAAGATACCCCACTGCTCAGACTGCCAGGCTTTCCATACAATGTAGGATTATATTTCCTGCATTGTGTAGACAAATCCCCATCACAGACCAGGTAGATAACAGTCCTCCTCTATAAAAGTCTGATGGGACAATTCTTGATAATCATCATATTAATTTCAGATTACTTCAGTGTTTGAAAAATGTAGATCTAGTGGAGGCAGATTAAGAAAAGAACAACAGGAATTATAAAGGGTTTAAAGCTGACTTGTGAGCTCACATTGCAGTCTGATATATGTGTAGGTCGGCTGAAAGTGACAACTGAAGTGAAGCACAAAATAGCTGTCTACAAGTGCCTGTGTGTTAAATACTAAGATAATGTATTTATTGCATTAAAAAGGTGATTCACTAAATGCAACACAAGGGGTTTGTTTGTTTGCTTGCTTTTTTAAAAAAAGGGAAGGCTAGATTAAGTACTAAGCTTACTAAGCAAATCAGATTTATCAGAAAGTTTTTTACTGCGAATAGCACACCAAGGACAAGACTAGAGGCATTTTAGAAATAGTATAAGATAAATGATTTCATATATGATGGAGTTACTCTGTGATGTTAACTGCGTGATCAGAAAGATTAGGCAACAAAGCAAGATACCCTCTGCTTTCTCAGCACAGGTAATGACTTTTTTCTCCACAAGAAATCCCCTACAAGAGGGGATTTTTAAAAGATGCTTTGAAAGGCTCTTCTGCAAGGTTTTTTCCTGACAGACATCCTCCCAGATATTGTACTGTTGGAATGGGGCCATGTGTGCTTCTCACTCACAGAAAGTCCACTTCAAATTTGGCAGAAACAAGAGGGCCCAAAGGGAAATCACGGTAACTCACACGCAGATCCCAAATACTGGCAGCATGCCTCCATTGAAACAGGACTGCAAAGACCCCTCCTGCCAGACAGATCAGATCCTGGGAATCTGTAAAAGCAGTTCTTAAGCTTAGATCTTTTGAATAGACTCAAACACAAGATGCATTTGGGTTTGAAAGGGTCACAGAAATATAGTAGTCAAGGTCTTCCACACCGAGAACTGCTGAGTTTCAGAAACACTGGAAACTGCCTGAGCATTCTCAGCTACATCTCCAAGTAATTTAATCTTCATTGTCTTACTCCTGTAATGGCTGGATTGCAAAAGCCAGTTAATGTTTATGGGTCCATATGTTTTTTTCTTCCTGCCTGTTCTAGCAAAATAACAAAACTGTTACAACCTGTAATTAATTCCAGAGGTTTCATTTATTATCTCTGATTAAATTAATGCCTGTGCAATAAAGAGCATATAAGAAGATATAATACACTGTCAGGAGCAAGTGTAATTAAGTTATAGGCAACACTGTAAAAACACATTAGAAGTCCTGACTCACAGTTTTATGCAGTAATATTTCCTGGCTTTTTCCCTGTCAATAACATTATAATGTGCATTTTTATTTTTCAAGTACCAGCAATAGAACAGCAATATCCAAAATGATTATGTGGCTGATTCCACTTCTTATTTTACTTCCAGCATCACTTCCTCACTCCCAGATGCAAAACCCACTTCTGCAATTTAGGACTGTCAAAGCTCTTCTGGGAAGCCCACAGTTACTGTGAGACTGGGAAGGTCATCACATTTCAAGGTGTTTAACAAACATTTCCTAAGAAAACAGCCTCTCTCAGGACATGTGACTAAAATAATACATACATGTGGTTTAAGGCAGCAAACTCCAGCTTTTTTCTTGTCTCACTAAACTTCCAGTTCTTCAAAACGTTGGATGAAAAAAACAATCCCTTAGCCCTTTACTCATATATAGCAGATCCCTGCAGAGCACCCAGGCGACAGAGAAGAAGCCAAGGCAGGAGCTTCATGGCCACTGTTTCTCCAAAGGACAGCAGGGGAGTGAGACCTTGTCTTGCCCTGCCCATTACTTGACACCGTCTCCACCAGTGCTTAATAATGTGTCTGCGCTCTGCCAGAGCTGAGTCACACTGGCTTTCCTCCCCACCTTCAGTAGGTGCAGAAGACCTCTGTTCATCACAGTGGCAATGACCCCAGGAAGCTGGGAGGAGATGATTTAGATTACTTCTGTTATGATGGAAAGAAGAAGGTATTTCTCAAGTTACCACGCAGGACACCCTCCCTGCCCATCCTCCAGAGGCATTTTCATTCTCAAGACATAGCAATGGCTAGACCCCATCCTCTCAGGATTTTTTATATACTACCCAGTTTGACATTGAGGTAAGACACCAAAATTATTCTGGTATGGAAGAAGAGGAATGGCCAACCCTATATAAGAAACTGCATTCCAAGAATACAATTTATTTCTGGCTTGGCATAGTCGCTGCAGTGTAGTGGGAATGGAAGAGTTGGCTTCCTAAAACACATTTCTGCTCTTTAGGGAGAATGAATCAAGCAGCCAGTTATTTTTTTACCTTTTGGGAGATACAAGACCTTGAACAATAGCACGAATTAGCGGAGCCAGGAACAAAGGAGTCCAAATCAAAAGTAAAGGTGCAAAGGCTCCATAACTTGTGACAAGGTCAAAAGCCCAGAGCAGAGAGGACAAAACTTCCTGAACGGAGGTTGCAACCTGCCCCTTTTCTAATTGCAGTTTTCTGTAGAGCAGTGCTGTTTCAGCAGCAAAAGCAAATGACCTTGATAGGAAAAAGGTATTGCTGCCCTAACATGCTACCAAAAATGTAGCTGCTGGCATTCACTTGTGCTAGGCAGTCTCAAAGGAAGCCTGAAGTGGAATGGCCTGTGTTAGCCTCTGTTAGCAGCAGCTTCCTCCGGTGCTGTTTCCTGATCCAAAATTCCCATACTAATTCATCTTCCAAGATCAAAAGTCTTCAGGAGTTCAGCAATACTTCAGTGGGAATAAAATTATGGGGAAATAAAAAACCCTAAGCCACCTCCAAAAGTATGCCAGCATTGTTTATAGTGCCCCATCTTGATTCTGGATGGAGACGGGCAATGGTTTTTCTACCATAGCTGTCTTTTGCTGGATCTGGGTACAATCTTCCTTAGCTAAAAGTATGGCCTAGGAAGCTGGAAGGATTTCCATTTTCC
Source organism: Melanocharis versteri (assembly GCA_013397845.1). Taxonomy (NCBI): domain Eukaryota; kingdom Metazoa; phylum Chordata; class Aves; order Passeriformes; family Melanocharitidae; genus Melanocharis; species Melanocharis versteri. Next base: position 1,137,953 of record VZTG01003862.1, read on the forward strand.
TTTGCTGTGCTTGGAACCAGAGGTTCTTGTTGTTTTAAAAATTTCTTTTAGGTGCTTACCCTGTTCTTCCCTTGATCCCCTGGAACATCAACTTGTGTGGACAGTAAGGCCTTTTAAATTCATGAATTAACCATGCCTTTTTCTCAGTCAGAGCTGTCTCACAAGAGCTGATAACAGAAACACATGAAAGCATATTATGTCCCTTGAAGTCATGATGGTCTCTATCCTGCCTGTACACCACAAGATCTGATGCTGTACTCGTGTTCCATGGGCTTTATCATAACCCTGTGCACACAGGGACCATACAACCAGTTTGAAGCTACATAAACCTCTACTGTTTTCCATTTTTTGTGAATCCTGCCCACCTGTCTGGCAGCTGCAGACAGTTGGCACCTTCCACCAAGGGGCTCAGCACCGCATTACCACCCAAGCGGCGTCAGGGTGAGCATGTGGGACTGCTGGTGCTGCCAGTGCTGGGCATGGTGGCACAGCACAAGGTGTAGGGAGGAACCACCACTTCTGCTCACCTTCTGAGGATTTCGAAATACCTGTGGGGAGCTTCAGCTGCAGGAGTGGCAAAATCGTGTCACAGCACAAGCCTGGTTGTCGCAGAAGTGTCAGCACTTTGAGACAAGTTTTAAAATGTGTATGTGAGCACCTTTCAAGCACCCTTTAACATATTTTTTTCTGGCAACCTTTTCCTCTTTTTTATGCACTGAGGATCCCCAAAGGAGCATTTCTGTTGTAATTCTTACATCTTCCCACTGATCTGCTATGACACTCAAAGCTATGCTGAGCTGTGCTTGGTACATCGCTGATATTTCTGGGTAGGAATTGTGCTGCACATGCCTAGGACTGGGTTTGAACTGCTGTGTTTGATCAGCAATGCATTTCTGCTTCTACCTGACTGCTATATTCCGTGTGAAAGCTCTGTGATCTCCTTCTGTTTTGGCTGCTGGCTAATTTAAATGTGACACCTGCCATTCTAACAGAGTTTGGAGGCTTTTTCACCACCTATGTTTTTGCAGGGAGGCTAACAAAATGTTAGTCTTTGCATGGCCACAGAAAAATTAAAATTGGGAATGCATAATTCCAAAGAAAATAACTACAACTCTCTTCCCTTTTTTTATTATACTGCTATCTTTTTTTTTTTCCCAGACTACCAAATCACATGGTTTCTAATGAAGTCCTGTTGTTTCTTCCTCACCTCAGTGAAGCTGGTGACTACATACACATTCACATTTTCTATTCCTTTCAGGAATAAAATATTCATCACACACTTACAGAAATGCACCCAAACCATCTGCCTAGTCTTTATGGGAGATGTAGAAAGATTTGAAAACATGCTCTGCTTCCTTTCCCATTTGCACAGAGGAATGGATCTTCTTGAAAGTCTTTTTTAAAAAATCTTTGTTTTACTTTGCCCTTTCTCTAAGTGTCTTAGGCCCACAAAGTCTTGTCATGGTGCAATAGTAAAAAACGTAAATGTTTTTACATATCTATTTCTCTCATAAAGCAGTTTCTCCTTACATACTTTGGGAGAACCCAACAGGCCTACAGAGCCTGAATTTTCAAAAGATATTGCTGCTTTTGAGTGTGCATGTTTAGACCTAGCTTTGCAGAAGTAAATAGCATATAATTGACATTGATGACAACTGTGAAATCAATCCCTTTGGAGGTTTGGTGCTGAGCATCAAGGAGGGCTCTTAAAAGTAGTTTCTGCTTTTGAAAACTTTGGACCTGAGCCAGAGCTTTCATCTCCTTATCTGTGAAAATGGAATACGGCTTAAATACCTCTCCAACAGCTCATGAAGGTTCCTTAATGTTTATAAAACCCTTGGAATTTAAAAGCGCTGATTATTACTGTTTATTTATTAATTCCTGTTGTCTTGCACCTTCACATTCCTTTCACATGTCAAAGAAGAGGATTTAGCAGGCAGCAAAACCAACAAAACCTGTAACAGCCTCTGCTCTCCTGCCCCTCCCTTACTGTAATAGTCCCCCTGTATCCTCTCTCCAGGTCCCCATGTTGCCTTTACATCTTCAGTCCCCTCTTCCTGCACTGCTTCCTGCTTCCCCTCCTTTCCCTCCCACAGTATGGTTCAGACACCCTCCCAGAGCCTCCCTGCTGGGGCCAGCTGGTCCGACACAGCTGCAAAATGGCCAAGAAGTGAGAGCAGGAAAACTGGTTAGAGTTGAGAGAGTGGGCAGCAAAAAGGAGGGCGGACTCCACAGCAGAGCCCTTCCCCTCCACCAGGTCTCCAGCTGATGGAGATTGTAAAACTCCATCTCTTCCAGGCCTCTACCCCTCTCTCTCCTTTGGCTGAAAATAGCCACAGGTTTAAGAGTTACTGGGAAAGGGGAGGTTGGTACAAGACTGTGTAAATACAGGGTGGTTTCTTGTTTTGTTGATCAAGTAAACGTTTGAAAAGCTCTCGATGTTCAGATCATAAATAAACCACACTGAGCAAACTCAATTCTTTCCAGTTGAAACCATTTATGTAAGCATACTATTGACATTTCTCCGTGCTCTTTTTTACAAGGTTATACTCACTTTGGTTGGTGTACGAGAGCTGCTCCATTCGTGGTACAGATTAAGTCTTATGAAGTACAAAGTGGCTTGTCTCAGAAGTGTCTATGTTGTCCAGCAGCAAGACTCAGGACCTCAACAAAACAGCATTTTCTGAAGTATTGCCCTGCTATCAGGCTATCCCAAAGTAGCTCTCAGCCATCTGCCTTGTGCCAATGGGACATAGAGCTTACTCTGACCTGGCTTGGCCTGTGGAAGCTGCAGCAACTCCTTCTGGCCAGATAAAAGATGTTGTAAACTGAGGAGCCTGCTGGGGCATGTCATCTTCTAAAGACAAAAAACATACTTTTTGTTGGCAAAAATACAGGGATGTGTACATCCATACAGGTACTTTGTATACCTACAAGGTGAAACCAGTGAGCCAATGGAGAAACTGAAATCAAGGTAGTAGTGTTATTGCTTTGCCCTTTTCTCACTGCAAAGCAGCCCTGGGACTTGGGCAACTTGATGCTTTGCTTTCAGTTCTGCCACACATTTGCAGCTCTGCCAAGTTATACTTCTGCCCATTTCTTGCTGCAGGATTTACCCTGCTTACATATGTGGGTGTGGATATTCAGACAAACCAAACTTGCCCAAAAGTACACATTTGATTCACAGTTTTAGATGTAAGTCCACATGAGGAGTTCTGGGAGGGTGGCTAGGACTTCAAAGTATCACCAGCATGAAGTACCTAAGGAAATGTTTCACCATGTACTGTGGAAAGACGTGTTTGTTTTTCCTCAACTCCAGCTCACAGACGTTCCTAGTCCATTATTAAACTACTAAAAATAAAATACTTCTGATTCAGCTTTTTCTCTCCTGTCCTCTCCAGCTGCTGCCCAGGCATGGATCCTGCGCCATTGAAAGAGCTGTTCCTGTTTTGGACTGTGATGTTATTTCAGAAGGATGCACACAGAAGGCTCTGACCACGAAGGACACTTCAGCAGTGGTCTTTTTTAACCCTTACTTGACACTGATAGGTCCTGGCAAAGAAATTGTGCTGCTGACACTGCTGAATGTTGACAGCTGTTGTTTGCCTCAGCCCTTGCCATTTGAGGTCTCTGGTGCTGCAGGGTTGTGAAATTGCATCAAGATCTAGAGTAGGGGTGATAAGCAGCAGCTACAGAGTTATTGCATAGGGAACTCTGCCCGCTTAGAGCCCTCTGAAGACTTTGCTTTGACCTAAAACTGCTGTAATAAACCAGAGAGGGGGCCCGGTGCATGAATGGGTCACCACTGCTAACCAGGAGGTGGCTGTGCCAGGCTTAGGTAACCATTTTTGTGTTGATTAGACAACTTCTAATGCTGTGATAGGAAGAAGTTTGTGCTGATGCCAAACCACAGGCTCCGGTAGCTAATACATGTGAAATAGTAGCTGGCTGAGGGAGAGTGCACTTTTCCAGCTACACTGACTGCATGTGTCTGTCCTTGGTGTGATCTCTGCAAGAAACGCAGGAATGACAGGCAGTCAGGGACATAGATCTGCAGATGGTGGCTGATCACAGGGAAACATTTATGGACACAAGCATGGGATATATAGAGCATGAAACAAGGATCCTGAAGAAATCCAGAGTTTCCCCTTTGGAGAAGGGACTCAGGTTATTTCTGACAGTATATTTACAAACAGAAAGTTTTTACCCATTATTACTTTATTTGACCCACCTCACCATCTTCTTCTCTCCTGGCATGTAAAGTTATATGCTGAGGTCAGATCACCTGATGGGAAAAGAAGGTTTAATTTTTTATTAAATACTTGCAAAATGGTTTCAGTTGCTGAAGGCAAAATGGCTCAGCCTTCAAACTTGTTTGGATGTCTGTGTGCTCTGGGCCATTTGTGTTAACAGCACTCTGCACCTTCACACTTTCTGTGAGGGCATCAATTAAGAATATCAATCTTTGGAGATAGGCAGGGACAGCAAGAGAAATGAAGGATGCCACACCTCTCTCTTTCCACCCCTGAAATACTACCAAGTACCCCCTACCTCTGCACTGCAAGTGGCATGTGTGTGTGCACCACACACTCCATGAATGTGAGAGGAAGATGTTCTTGCTGTAGGTAGTTCTTTCTTTCTTTCCCATGCGATCCAAGTCCAACTGCATTTTAAAAAATTTGGACTTGTGTCCAAAATCTGTAAGCACCTGCAGGAGGACAGGAACCTTTATCCTCTCTCTTTCCCCCCTCTCTCTCTCCCTGCTTCAACAGATTCTTGCTTTGTTGTCTTATCTAAGAAGACTGAATTTTTTTTTTTTTGTGAACTGGAAAGGGGAGAAGAGAATTTTCTTATTTACATTGCTCATCAGAATAGGATCACTGCTTTTTTATCTTTATCTCATCTTTATCCATTAACCTGTTCTGAATCCCTTGCAAGACAGTAGTCTCCAGACTCAGGTACTGTAGATTTAAGGTTGAAAGAATTTGGCAAAGAAGTAGCTGGGGTTTCGTGAGGAAGGGTAGGACAACTGAAGTAAAGGCATGTCACCAATGCTGTTTTAAATGCATTTTTAGAGTATTGACTTGTTGGAATTCTCTAACAGAAGAAGCTGCTTCCCAGACCTATGACAAGAGACCTTATCTCTTTGTTTAAATGTTATCTGCTGACCAGCATATTAGTGAATAGGGAGGAACTTATGGAAGCTTAGTCTCTTAAATGATCTTACCAACTTCTCCATTTTAAAAAAATCTCAAACACCACAGTAACGACGTTAGGAAGGCATTAGTAGATGTCAGACTAAGTTGGAGAAGCTGTCTGAAAACCAAAACTGCATTTCATGTCCCCTTCTCTAGCACTGGCTTTGCATTTTTTTTCTACCATGTTCCTTGAGCCACCACTGAGAAGCTCCCCAGAATATGATTTTAACATTCAGCCCTTTGGGGTATAAAGAAAACCCTAAAGTGTGTTCTGCTCTCTGCATCCCACATGTCCCACAACCCCATTCCTTCTCTTCACCTTTGCCACTACGTCTCTCTCCCCACCCCTGAAATACTGCCAAGTACCCAGGAGAGCCTCTCCAGAAGTACCTCTGAACTCCCACCCCAGTGACTCCTGTTCTTCCACCTTCAGGGCACAACGGGCATCACACGGTGTTACCTATTTGTATATTTATATTTATATTTATATTTATATATTATTATTATGTATGTTATATATATATAATTATAATTATATATTTTATATATATATTATTATATATATTATGTGCCCAAGGTGACAGCCCTTTGCTGCCCACCCTCTGAATTCAGCCAGAACTGACTTCTCCCAGGAGGGAACGGATAAGATGTCTCCTCTGGCCCACCCACTGATTTTCATAAAACTCGTGTGCATTTAACACTTTTGAAAGAATTTTGCCTTTCTTTCAGATCTGGCTGGAAGAAATCAATGGTGAGAAGTTGATGGGGGGAGGGAAGAGGGGAAGGGGGCCAGTTTGATAGACAGACAAATAGACAATGTGATTGCATCAGTCTCATTTCCTTAGGAAACTGGGCTAAAAATAAAAGGTTTTATTTGCCCCTGGGAATAAAGAAGAATGTCTCTTACATCTTTACAAAACATTTGTTTCTATGTGTACTTATAAATAGTCAGGATGAGAGAGGAAGTTTGCACTGGATTTTGAGCAAAGAATTAAAAGGAAGAGCAGGAGGTGCGTGAATTACACAATCTCGGATTCTTTCAGGCATATGAGAGCTGAGCAATGAATGCAGGGCCCTGTACACACCAACACCACATTACCCAAGAGTACACATCACTGCCCTGCAAACCAACTGCCCATTGGGCAATTTTTCAGAGCCTCACAGAATGAGTGCAGTTTTACTGCACCAGTGATGGATGATGTGCTTTAGATCAAATCCTTGGTGCACTTTATGGTCAGCAGACTCTCTCAGGTGTAAGTGAGCAACACGGAAATTGCTATATTTGTTCAGATTTATGGTCTAGAAGTTCCTGTCTGATGGTGACCAAGACAAGTTACAATAGAGAAAATAATCTCCACAAAGGTCTCATCCATTATTAAGAGACTGTGTAAGATGAAGAAGCACTTATGCACCTTCTAAATTTCTCCTTTCCTGCATTTACTCTAGGTATTTTGTTATCTTTGAAAATGTCATAGGCCTCCTTACAACCGTGGCCTCTCTGACAGTCTGTAGCAGTAAGTTCTTTATACGTATGCTGTATAGAAAATGCTTTTTGTTTATGAGATTGGAATTTACTACCTTTCAGTTTCACTGAACTAGCAGCACTGGGAACTTGGGCTTTTATAGTCATGCTTAACAGACAGGGAACAAAGTAGTTCCACATCCTCTAGAAACTTCTGATTGTTGCGAGACACAAGTGCCAACAAGCAGGAGCCACAGGGGACTTCCCCCATGGCAGGTGGGCAGAAAGAAGCAGTAGTATTGTACAATCCCTTTAGTTTTGCACTACCCGTTCATTTTTGCTCTGCCTATGCACAGAAGTCCCTTCTTCCTGAGACATGCCAGAATTTCCATTATAGGGATACTGCACAGTCCCAAAAATCACTGGGACTGAAGACTGTCACTAGAGGCAGTCCTCATCCTGAAGAATTTAAGTTTTAAGATATGAAAGACCAGCACAATCTGGGGAAAAGGGATGCAACACACCATTGGAAGATTAGAAAAGGAACAAGTATCTTGCCTGCAGCCATGTCTGGGGCTCTGACCAGGAGTTAACCTCAACTTGGTGTCAAACTTGATCTTGCTTCTCCAGGGGACGGGATTGATCTCCTAACTTAGAGGTCAAAAATGAGATGTCTGAGGTCATCATTCTACAGTCCCTCCACCATCAGCCTAGAGAATTAGGTTCTTCTGCAGACTGGTCATGTCACCTATCTTAAATAAAAGGTAACAGTAATTTCTTCTGTTTTCAACTATATGCATAAGAGATTTCTTCTCTGACTGATTTAATACCCATGCCCCGCTCTACTGCTTTTAGCAGAGTTACTTATTACTATCACCACCTATTCAAGGTACACTAAGATGGTTTCTTGCTCATTTCTGTTTCTAGTTAGAAGAATATGTGGTATGGGCAGAAATAGAACTTACCTTACATTTTAACAACAAAACATACATATGCCTATCTTAGGTACCTTATTTGATAAACAGTTTTGAATTTCTTAGGTAACTTCTGAAAATTGTGTATCATAATTTCAGTCTAAGATGCATTCTGGGAACTACTAATAATTCAAAAAGCATCTCAGACTTCAAAATCACTAACATATTCTCAGAAATTTTGCTCCTGATCTTACTTGCATCATCTTCTTGAAAGAAAACCACAGGATTGAAAAAACATCTGAACAAAATGATAATGAAAGCAGCTGATTTTTTAAGCTCGATAGCAAAACCCCTGTCTAATTATATGCAATTGCAATGAGGTCTGAGTCATGACTTGTCAGATGATCCTCTTATTTGATGCGGCTACAAACCGAAAGCTACACATTGGGAAAGAAAGCAAACTGAAGACCTCACAAAAGCATAGGCCTTCCTTTTTTCCCTAGTCCTTTGCTTTTCCCTCTTTCTTGATGTATTACCTTATATGCAATCAACCCATAGGGCAGAAACTGTATTTCCTAATATCTTGACAGCATCGTGCACATTTATGGTGCTGTGCAGATGACTGATGTGCAAAGAATATGAATGATGCTGTGAAAAGACAGAAGGGTAAGGTGTAATGATGTAAACTTGACCTGTATTCATTTTTGATAAACACTCTCTGAAAAAAACATGTCACAGTAATGGAAAATGAAGGTATTTACTTATAACACTAGGAAAACATATAGCTAGTAGAGCCTGGCAATGCTGCTCTTAGTTTTATGTCCAAGTAGCCACACACACAGGCTGGTCAGGACAGTGCATGGCTGCTTCACATCTTGCTCATTGACTTCTCAGAAACCTCTCCTGGAAACAAAACTCTTCATAGGATGTAACCACTGAGTCTTTCATCAAAAGGGAGCTGCTATCTTATCTTACGCTGATGTGTGTGTTTGCTGACGGCATTTTTCTTTTTGTGTTTCTTAGTTCACGAAGTTAGCGTGAGAACTGTCTAGAGGGCATCCTTGGCAGTGCACTCCACAGCTAACGCATTGCATTCTCTGGCAGCATTCACTGCATGTGGATCATTAATATCCTCATTCTGATCAGAGCAGATAAGCAAAGCTGTGTCTGGATACTGCAGGTTTGTGGTTTTCCCTTCTATTTTCTCGTACTAAGTATTATGGTATGAGAAAATAAAATTATTAGTATTATTACTTTTTTGAAAACACTGAAAATTATATACTTCCAATGTGGATGATTGCAATAAAGATTGCAGGAGAGGAGGAAAGAGGGTTAGGAAGCAGACACTGTGACTTTTTTTAGAAGAGAGATATTGTGTTGCATTTGTCTTGTCTTTGAATCACATTAAATATATACACTGTTAAAAGGCTATTGAAATGTTCAAACGTCAGTGTTTCAAATGAAAATCAATAGCATGCTATTAGGCTCATTATATTGCTGTTATGCATCATTAAAACGTATTTAAAAGCTTTCAGCATAAACCAGGAGATGGGATGAATAACAAGACGCTTAGAGGATGTGCAACATACTTAGAAAGAAATAAAGTGTCAGGCACAAGAGAAACTTGGTAGGCACTGGGATGGAAAGCCCTGCAAAGAGCTCACTGGGTGTTAGAAACATACATGAACATGATGAAATGAATGACACAGAACTCAGGATACAGACAAATGTGTGAAGCTGTGCCACTGAAAGTATATTACCATATGAAAGTATGCATATGAGACTAAGAGAGATTCTTTACTAAATTTCTGGATTTTCTTTCTAAAGGAAAAGAGTGGGAAGAAGTGGCTCTCCCAATGGCTGGGAATTGAAGTGGGCAAGAGGGACAAGAGATTTCTAGTCCCTTCACACATGTATTTTTATGTTTTACGTGTGATTGCTATTGTGCACATTTGCCTTCTTCCTGGAGAAGGACTAGAACACAGGCCACCCACCGTCCTGAATGTCACACTCATTAAATCCATCAGATCCTGCTTTTTCTCCCTTCCTCTTGTGGTGAATCTTTAATGCCTGTAAACAAAGCAAAATAACTTCTGCCAAAGGAGATAAACACGCCCCTCTACTCCTAATAGCCATAGTCTGGGCTGGAGTTTAAAACCCTGTAGGGAGATGAAGAAAACCTGAATCTCCCACTTCCTGGACAAGAGCTTTCTAATCAGCTCAGAATTATTGAATATTCTTTCAGAAGGTGGATTTCAAATTTGCAGCTTGAACATAAAGCACTTCCTCCTGCAATTTTATCTGCATAGGTAAAGACGCTACTGAAATTGATTTTGGATGAAAACAGAATCATAAGGCATAAATCAAGTCATGGAGCCAGGGAACAGAAATAGTTCCATTTGAGTCAGATGTGCAATTGCACAGCTCAAATTAAAAACACTGAGTGCTCAAATTAAAGTTCACAGTGAAGAGTTCCTGAGCAATGCACAGACTGAATATTTCTACACAGAACATATGCTCAGATATTTTAAAATTACAAATAGATTTAAAAAAAAATCCTGTCTGAAAAAAGAGCAAGAAAAAAAAGGACAAATGAGAATATTATTTTGCTTCAAATAGTTTTTTGGAGGAAAAAGTGTTTGAGTGATCAGGAAAGGGTTTCCTTGTCAGAAGAAGGGTCTATCCAAAGACACATATGCAAAGAGCCATAATGTATGCTGCTTTTATGTGCCAATATGTCCCTGTTGGTGTTTCACCATTAATTTTAATTGGGCCAAAGCTCTGTCTCTTCTGGGAGCATCTAATACCCAAGGAATCAAGAGTGTGGACTAACATTAACTTACAGGTGTGATCATGTGTGGCTTGAAATGCAGAGACATCACAAAAACTCACAGTAGTTAAAGAATTCAGCAGTGAACATGTTTATTTCTAACCCACTCAGTATTCAGCAATTATGAAGCCATTCATGCAATGATATTTTTGGTGTTTCTTAAGTGCTTTTCAAGCTGTATCCAAGATGCCTTGGCAGCTTTGAGAGCTGATTAACAAGTGAAGATGTGTTCTCATACGGTTACACACGAAGACTTTTAGGCATTGTTAGCATGCCAATATTGTTGATTACTCCAGGAATAACAAAATCTGTTTCTGTATTGGTGGTCCTCTCTTGTATTTCGAATTGAAGAGATGAACTAGGAAGAAAAACATTCAACTGTTGCTAGAAAGATACACATGACGAGATGTATACAAAATGTATCTTCTCCTTCCTTTCTCTGATATGCTGCTATTTAAAATATACTGTAGACAGGATGGGTCACTTAAACTGCTACGGAAAGGAATTTCTGTACAACAGAGAATTCTCATGACAATAAACAGAACAATCTGGAAGTGCTTTAATTCACCCTTTGACATTAAGGTGTGATTTAATTCCTTCCTACTGTGTCCTTCCCAAATGAACTGTGGGGATAAATGATAGGCTGTTGGGAGTTGTTCCCTGAGTATTCAGCCTCTTTGCTAGAAGAAACTAAAATACTGGCTGGACAGTTCTTTAATACTTTTCTTGCTCCTTTCAAATGTTGTCTTTTTCTTTCTATCCTTCATTAGGATTTTTTTTTACAGTACCTGCAATGTAGTTTGTGTTTCTTATGCATCATCTAAAACACAATAGCAAACAATAATATAATCAATTTTAAGAAGGAAAGAAGGAAAGAGAACTCATACAGTAAATTGCACAGCCTTGCCCTTAGCTCAGGAAATTAAATCTGACTATTCTCCTTTGGTTGTGGATTTAATTTTCCAGTAACAATTACAATTCATCAAAGGCTGATGTTCTTTTAAACACAAAACAAATTGCATTCTAACAGCCAAATAATTTTGTAAAGGTTTATTTGTATTTGCAAAGGGTAACCTGCCAAACTAGATTGCCTGTGTCACTTTTGGTCTGGAATCTCTGTGTCTGTGCTAATGTGTAGTAGCATTTTTGAGCCAACAGGACAGAGTTACACAAGAGGGCTGAGAGTCAGAAATATAAGTATAACCCCAATCTCTTCATCCCTCTTTAGGAACTCAAAGCTTTCAGATCTTGCCTCACCTGACTGTAGACCTTGTTTTTCTTACAAACCCATCATTTTTTAACAGCCCTATATGGACATGAATCCTTTACACCTCTGGGATCTGAGTTTCTTTGCCATCAGAAATGTGAAATAGGGAACACCTCCATTACTTGGTCCATATGCAAGCCTTCACAAGCCTTCAATTTATATTACTCTAGAAACTGAATCCCATCTCTTACACTGGTGTGGCTGTCTGGGAAGCCAAGATCTTTAGAGCTGTATGACTTGGGAGGAGTACTACTACTAGAAGAATCTGTGCCTGCTCTCAGGACTTCCTAAGCCCTTCTCCTCTCAGCACATTCCACAGAAAGCCCTTCCTCCAGGCCATGACCTCAGCACTTCTTCAGGTTAAGCCAGAGACCTGCTGTGAAACAGATCATCACACTTAATAAAGATGTGCTGCAATCTCTGACTCCCAGACACACGTTACTGCTGCTCACCACCCTCCAGCTCTGCTGAGAGCCCACCAGCAAAGCAGATATTCTCAACTGAACCGGACCATGGAAGAAATGGATGAACATCAGCCCTTCAGAATCCCCGAATCAATTAGATTGGAAAGGACCTCTGAGACCATTGGGTCCAACCTGTGACTGAACAGCACCTTGTCAACTACAGCGGGGCACCAAGCACCATATCCAGTCTTTTCTTAAACACCTCCAGGGATGGTGACTCCGCCACCTCCCTGGACAACCCATTCCAATGTCTAATCACCCTTTTTGTGAAGAAATCCCTAATAACCAAACTAAATCTCCCCGGTGCAGCTTGAGGCTGTGTCCTCTTGTCCTGTCGCTGGTTACTTGGGAGAAGAGCCTGACCCCCACCCGGCTACAGCCTCCTTTCAGGTGGTTGTAGAGAGTGTTAAGATCCCCGCTGAGCCTCCTTTTCTCCAGGTTCAGCAATCCCAGCACCCTNGGCGCCCGGCACGCAGGGGGGAGCGGAGGCGGGCGAGGCGGCGGCGGGCGGCAGGATGAGCCTGTCGCCAAAGGAGCTGTCGAGCCTGCTGAACATCGTGTCGGAGGAGGCGGGCAGCAGCACCACCTTCGAGGGGCTCTCCAGCGCCTTCCACCACTACTTCGGGAAGGCCGAGCACTTCCGGCTGGGCTCCGTGCTCGTCCTGCTGCTGCAGCAGCCCGACCTGCTGCCCAGCCCCGCGCAGCGCCTCACCGCGCTCTACCTCCTGTGGGAGATGTACCGCACCGAGCCCCTCGCCGCCAACCCCTTCGCCGCCGTCTTCGCCCACCTCCTCAACCCCGCGCCCGAGCGCGGCGGCGACGAGGCGGAGCGCACCCCGCTCTCAGGTGCGTCCGGCGCGGCGGGGAGCGGGGCGGCACGGGAGCGCTCCTGGAGAGCGCGGTGGGGATCCTGCACGGCCAGCGTCTCTAGGCTTGGTGTCAGCCAGGACGCTTGCTTGGACCGTCTAGCTCTCTACAACTGCCTGAGGGGGCTGGGGCTGTTTACCCTGCAGAAGAGGAGGCTCGGGGAGAGCTTTTCGCTCTCTACAACCACCGGAAAGGAGGCTGTAGCTGCGTGGAGGTCGGCCTCTTCTCCCAGGCAGCCAGCGACAGGACAAGAGGACATAGTGTAAAGCTGACCATGGGAGGTTTAGGTGGGACATTACGGAGTTCTTCACAAAAAAGGTGATTAGACATTGAAATGGGCTGTCCAGCGAGGTGGTGCAGTCACCGTCCCTGGAGGTGTTTAAGGAAAGACTGGATGTGGCACTCAGTGCCCTGGTCTAGTTGACATGGTGGTGTTAGTCATCGGTCAGACTTGATGGTCTCAGAGGTCTTTTTCAACCTAATTGATTTTGTGATAACACGAAATTTTTTGGGAGAAAGCCATCACAAAAAGCTGGAGGTGATAGGAGGCTTCTGACAGCCTTAAAGCTGTGAAACAAAACTGTTAGAGAGAAATGCATGAGAGGGAAACACTTTTTTCCTCTTCAGTAAATATGACATTACCAATGTTGAGTAAATCAGTTTCTAAAAAATAATAACCTGTTGGAGAGAGTCCAAAGGAGGGCCACCAAGTTTGTTAGAGGGCTGGAGCACTAGAACGGGCTACCCACGGAAGTTCTGGATTCCCCATCCCTGCAAGTGTTCAAGGCCAGGCTGGATGGAGCTTGGAGCAACCTGGCCTAGGGGCAGGTGTCCCTGCCCATGACAGGGGGTTGGAACTAGATGATCTTTAAGATCCTTTCCAACCCAGGAAATTCTCTGATTCTGCGAATTACGATGTCAGGTCATACTTAGCAGCTCACTTTTTGTCTGGATTGGAAATGGTGTGAATGAACCACCATGAGTGACTTAGCATCAGCTGTCGCATGTCATGATGTGTAACGCTGGTCATGTAGTGCTGTATTTTGCATTAAAACAGTTTTGAATGTGATCATACAGACTCTCCACCTGCACCTACCTTGCCATAAATAACAGATCAGTTTTCATCTTAGTTTTGCTTGTTATACATGAAGAACATGGAAACTGTTAATGCTCCTACATTAAAAACCACGGATTGTTTTTCACTGTGTCTCCACAGGCTTCTTACCTCCCATAACTCCTCCAGAAAAATTCTTTCTTTCACAACTGATGTTGGCCCCTCCTAGAGAGCTGTTCAAGAAGACTCCTCGGCAGATCGCTGCGATGGATGTGGGGAACATGGCGCAGTCAGTGGACATCAGTGGGCTGCAGCTGGCATTAGCAGGTGAGGGGGGTTTGTGGCTGTGGTGCTCTTAGGAATGGAAGCTCTCGTTGGAATGTGACTGTGAGTTACCTGAGAAACACCTGTCTGTCCTGAATATGGAAAAGTTGGAACTATGCTTTAAGGTCTTCAAGCATGTGTTCAAGCACTTAGGGAAACTTCAGGCGGAGATTACATCCTAATTCTTTCATCCTCTTTAAGCAGTTTTTTAAGCATATATGTAATTGCCTTAAATACAAGAATATTTTGCAAGTATAGGAAGATTTTCATCTAAAGCTTTGTGGGTTTTTTTTTAGGGATGGGTTGTTTTGAGGGGGATTTTTTTGGTGGTGCTTTGTTTTAGTTATTTGTGTGGGGTTTTTTCTGTATTTTTGTCCCTTTTCACCCTTTGTAGTATTTCTTTTATGAGAAAACAAGCAGAATTGTCATGCTACTATTACATACCAGTACTTCAGCTCTACCTGGAAAATTGACTGGAATCTACCTGGAAAATTACAATTAAATCTTCAGTTTATTGCAAAGTCAGACCTTGCAGTGTTAGCTCAAGAGTTGGAAAGTGATCCACTTTTACTAGACTGAAAAGAACAGCAATGTTAAGCTTATCCTTTGACAGGAGAACAGGAGGAGGAACATGACTGTTCATGTCACATCTGGAGCTAACATGAAATAATATATATTGTTGGAAACAAGGAACCAATTTAAACACAAAAAAAATTCCTTTTTCCCTAGGTATCTGCCAGTAGACCTGCTTGCTTGAAAACTGACCATCCCAGTTCTATATCTGTACAATGTGATTTATTGCTCTGAGGTCAGGCACCATTTAGACTTTCTCTGTCCTGCAGTTGTATCTTGGTACTGTCGTTTTTTTCTGTGGACTCTGACATTGACTGGTAAAGCTGTGGTACTCTGTCCCTTGTTCACAGTCTACAAATGTCTTAGCTCCTTAGCTGCTATTTCCAGACTGTGGGATAATTTGAAAATGCAAATTGAACACCCTAACAGACAATTGTGGGTGAGACAAACCTTTCTGGTTCTTGTTGTGTTCATCCAGTCTGTATTTTGTAGAATACCTTAGCAAATTCAGATTTTGTGAAGCTTCAGGTAACTTGTGGTTTTTAGTGCAAGGCATATGTGATGCCTTAAGAAGCCTCAAGGTTTTTTTATTTGTTTTTATTTGTTTTTCCCTTGGTACTGTGTTTGCCTTCTGAATAGTTTATTCTCATTAAAAATGAAATCCTTGAGTCACAGAATGGTTTGGGTTGGAAAGGACTGTAAAAATCATCTACTTCCACCTACAATGGGCATGAACACCTTCCAACAGACCAGGTTGCTCAAAGCCCCATCCAACCTGGACTTGGACACTTCCAGGGATGTGGATCCACAGCTTCTCTGGGAAACCTCAAAACTGTGGTTAGGTGAATGGGTACTCTAGGCCACATACTTTATTTTAAAATAGAAGATAATGGTGGCTGAAAGTAGAATACAAAGTCATTAATGGTGCTTTTATAAGATTTGTATCATTGTTTACATAATCCAGTTAAAGTGCACAATTGCTTACGAGCAGTTGTAGAAGTTACGTAACAAAACCAGCTGCATCTGAAAAAGCTCTGTGCTGTCTTCTTGCTGTAGGTCCCCAGAATAACTGTCTGCTTTCTAATTACTTTCTTAGAAGATGAATCTTTTACTTGTTTTAAAATCGTGATGCTTCTTCTGTCTGTTTGTTGTGTTTTGGAAAGTCTATGATTTTTTCACTAGTCTTCAGTATATTTCTCCTAATGATTCAATATGCAGGATGAAGCTGGTGCAGGATGATGACACTAAGATGCGGTGTTTGAGGTGCTGTGTTTACACCCTTTCCCCATGATGTACAGAATGTAACAGCTGCAACACTTGGCACCTCTTCAAAATTATGGTCCTTGAGATGAATTCAGGGCTGTTCAGAGCAGGATGATTTTGACTTGCTTTAGCACATACCTGGAAAATCAAATGAAATAATTTAGAAAGCATTTAAATAAACCTTTCTGTTCAGGAACTAAATGAAAGTACTTACGAGATGAAACAGTTGTTTAAGTAGAGGATATGTTTTATAAACCAGCTCGTTTGGACTTTGCCTTTAAAATGCTTTTTTTAAGTAACTGAAAAGTATGTTAGTTGTTGCCTTCAATAGAAAAACATACCCTGCTGTGCTGCTTCAGTGAGCATATATGCAAATGTTTGCATTATCTGAAATAGTTGGATAAAGTAGGACAGAAAGCCAAAAAAATTAACAACTTTTTTTGCATGATCCTCTTGTCACTCACAGTTTTGGCATCTCTTGCAGACTTGTTTGGAGTCACATGAAATAGTTTGTGTGTGTGGGCAGCTGGAAAGGGTCAACATGATTGCATAAAAAGAAGCACACTTTGCTTACAAGTGTTAGAGTACACAAAATATGACAGCACTCACTCAATTAGCCGGAAAATGGAGTGGTGTTTAGTTTCATCTGGAACTTTTTCAAGGGATTTCTTGTGTGGTACCAGCAATTTTGGACTTCAGATTATTTAAGGCTTAATCTGCTGCTTAGTGTTCTGTGTTAACAGGGTGGGGAGAGGAATCTCAAGTGGTATTCTGTAGTGGGGAATTTTCTGCTTTTTGTCCTTTGGAGTTTTCGTTGCCAAAGCAATGGAAAACAGGACCTCTCAAAATAGTACCGAGAACATAGAAGATCAGCCATTAAGTCTCCAGATACAGAAGAGCAATAGACTATTGGCAGAAGGGCACATAAAAATCTGATAATGCAAGCACTGAGGCCTGTTTTTTCTTTTTGGCCAATTTCTTCAAGTCTTCAGCTGTATATACACTAACCCTAATGTTATTTTTCTGTAACTTGTTTATATTCTGTAATTTGGCCTCTGAAGGGACAATTTTTGCTCCTTTGAGGTTTGCTTTAATGATGATGTCTGTAGAATCACATACCATTAAAACTCCATTGTTTTCCACTAAAGCACTGACTCTGGCTTGACAGCGAATGCACAAGGAGCTCGGGCAATGTCACAGGAATGTGTTGGGTAAATTTGAATAGCTGACTTCAGGTCTAGTATTACCATTATTGTCTGTAAATGAATCCATGTAGATCTTTGACTTTCCTTCTCTGAGAAGTGATTACAAAACTAGATACAGCACGTGATCTCTTTGAGGAGTAGCATGGGAACCTACTAATGTGCTGCTTTTAGATGTAGATTACATCAGTTACGTGCCTTTTCTAAGGCCAAGACTGCGTTTCAGATTAACTTCTATTTCTCCTTTATCCTTGCTCCATACCCTCTGTCCCCTGCCTGTCACCTGGCACTCAGACTGCTGACTGCCCGACTGTACTAAATTTCATGTTGATATGATCTGGTTGGGTTTTTTCTAAGACAGTTCTTTTCTAAAGCTGCTTGTTTCTCACTACTTTTAGTATTCCAGGCATCTCTGTTCCAATTTTATGGTTTAATATTCTTCTTTCAGAACGTCAGTCTGAGTTGCCAACACAGAGCAAGGCCAGCTTCCCCAGCATTCTCAGCGATCCTGACCCAGATTCTTCCAACTCTGGTTTTGACAGCTCTGTTGCTTCCCAGATCACGGAAGCATTAGTGAGTGGACCAAAGCCTCCTATAGAAAGTATGTGCATTTTCACATCTTTGTTTCTGTAACTCATGACATGCTGTGTTACTATACTTCAGATAAAACATAATGGAATTCAGAAGTATTTTCAAGGCATGAAATGGAAATTAGTGCAAATGAAAGTGTGGAACTGCATCAGACTGTCTCTAGGCCAGATTCTATAGTGTTCACCTTTCCAGACTTTTAGAAATCTGGAGTCTGTCGTTAAGCTCTTCCCCGTGTCACCTGCTGAATAACAGATACTAGTCCCTGCCCTGGGATCTGCATCAGCTGGTAACACCTCCCAGGGAAGCGGTTAGGGTGGAAGGGAAAAAGACCACAGGATCAGTAACACAGTGATCTGAACCAAGAGGAAAAACAGGTGCATGTAATGGTATCACTAAAAATCAGAAATAAATGTTTTTCTGGGAGGCAAATAGGATTGTGTTGCTGTTCTCAGTGTTATAATAGCTTAAAGAAATAGGGGCTTTTGGGAGGTCTTCTGTTTTTTACTGATACAGAGCTGAATACCCAAAGCTTAAGGAAACATTTCACATTGTTGCCATTTTAGGTCACTTTCGACCAGAGTTTATTCGACCTCCGCCTCCACTCCATATATGTGAGGATGAATTGGCATGGCTAAATCCAATCGAACCAGATCACACAATTCAGTGGGATAAGTCAATGTGTGTTAAGAACAGCACTGGAGTTGAGATAAAGAGAATCATGGCAAAAGCTTTTAAAAGTCCTTTGACTTCCCCACAGCAAACACAGGTAAGGATGATGCACTTCCCTGTCTAAAATGATTCTCTAAGAAGCTATTAACTCCTGTATTTTAGAAAACTTTGAGCACTTTAACTGATCTGTGTTTGGATGAAAGAAACTTTTAAATTGTAAAAATCCAAGAATTTTGACTTGGCTTTGTCTGAATAAGGAAGAAAATGTTCATACCATTGACTGGATGTAATTACAGTTGATCAGTGAGTGGCACCGACATTTTTCTGCATGAAAAAATCTTTGTGTAACTAAGTTGCACATGCTTCTGTGAAAGTTTTTGATAAATAATTACTTCAGAGATACCAACAATGATTTTTTTTTTCTGAATTTGATAGTATTACCCCTGATTTCAGTGGGTTTTTTTTCATAATCATTATGCTGGCACTATAAAATAAGCTTTATTTGCAGTACTCTTTCTGACAAGTGAACTTGAAATTGAGATTTCCTTCTACTGGACAGGAAACTAAAGGAGGCTGAAACTTTTCATGTGGATTTTTTTCTCTCCCTTCTCTGCCACTCACTGATGAAAGACTCCTAAATGCATTATTAAAGGTTTTATGGACACAGTTACCTGTATATAAACATTTAAAAATAAACCTCCAGTGCTTTTCAACAGAGAAGCCTAAATCTAAAGGGCTATCCTTCTCCTGGGTCTTAGATGTATTATAGCAGTTTTTTCAAGCAGTAACATGAATCGTTGAGGAAAAAATCAACTGAGGATTTTTTTTTCTTCTTCACAGCTCCTTGGAGAACTGGAAAAGGACCCCAAGCTTGTTTACCATATCGGTCTCACTCCTGCCAAATTGCCAGACCTGGTTGAAAACAATCCTCTAGTAGCTATAGAAATGTTGCTGAAACTAATGCAGTCTAGTCAAATAACAGAGTATTTTTCTGTCTTGGTCAACATGGACATGTCCTTACATTCAATGGAAGTTGTAAATCGGTGAGTATGGTCTCAAATCTAATAAAGTTTTGTTAAATATGTAAAATAAATAAGTGAACATAAGTTATTAATTAGTTGTGGGGCTGGCCACAGGGCTGTATTTAGACAGAGTCCAAACATTACCAAAAGTAACAGGAATAGAAGAAATACCTAGTCAGGTTACAGTAAAAGAAAAGAGTGTCAAGCTGTCATTCCCTTTTCTTTATGCTGTTTATGTTGTTTTGGGGTTTTTTAATACTGTTTTAGTAATGATTTTCAGTGTGTTTTGATTAGTCCTGCAGAGGAAGGGTGTGCTGTGGATTTGTTGCTTTCTGTGACTACTGGACTAAGTCTGTTTCTTTCATAAAGGCTTTGCTTAGCTTTTACTGTAGATCCTTATTGGTGGTGCCTGTTTTAGTCCAGGCGAAGTTCATAAAATTAGTTGTGGGTTGGTATTGAAGAATTGAACTTCTCAAACATCTTCAGTGCTAAATTGAGAGAACACTGCAAAGTTCCTTTTTACAGCCTTGCTATTTTAAAATATTACTGTAATGTTAACAGCTTCCTATTAGCAGCAGAAAAATTGCAACAGGAAAAAAACCTCACAATATCCCAGGCAAAAGATGTGATGGTGGAGGTATATATTGCATTTTATATTAATTATTTCTAATTTTACAGAATTGTTAAAATTAATATAATTTTATACTAATTATTTATAGCATACCATATTAGGTATAATAGAAAGCACATTTCTTGCAGAGGTGCTTTTGCTAGTTAATCTTTCAGTCCCTGCTCCAAGAATGGAGAAGTTTCTTTTCTTTAGAAAACACTGTGTTACTCTCTAATATTAGAAACACTTTGCTACTTTGAAAAGAATAAGGAAATACATATCCTGTTGTGCATAACTTCAGCTGGAGTTGATAGCTACTAGAAAATAATTTTATCGAATTGTTTGGTACATTCAGCTCAAAACAGTATTTAAAATGGTGTCACTTAAGGGAGTCCGTCCCTGCAATCTATAAAATATCTAAATGTTTTCTTCAGACCTCAGGTTCCTGGTTAATATATAAATTTCACTAGCAAGTAGATGTCCCATGTCCCAAGAAGCTGCAAGTTTAGTTCCTGACTTGTAAAATGACCAGTTCCTGAATGTGCTTGGTTTTGAACTGTAGTGACTGTCACCTTCCCTAACGGGTCACAATCCAGTTGTTGATGAAGAATTCATGTTCTTTTCTCGTAACTAAAAATCAGCCTCATCCCTAGCTTCTTTCAACTGAGGGAGCAGTTTTGTTTTATGAGGACATCTGGAAATGTTCATTTTGATCCTTCCTGAGGCATGCCTGTGTGGGAGATAGAAGACTACAGTGGGACAAAGGGCAGTTATTGTCAGAATCCTCCACAAACGGTTAATGCCACGTGGCTAATCTGCTTAATTGAACTTGCATTCTTGATGCAGCTTAAGTGAACAAAAGGTGCTGTTGTTAAACAGCTGCCCTGCTGTACGTGCACGTCCTGTTTTCATTGAGAATAATTCCTGCAGATAGCTACAACCCATTTTCTAAACAGAATGCTAGCCCCTTAAATGGGACGACTTTTCAGACAGCTAATTACCACAAATTTACAGAAATACATCTCTCCCACTTACTTACTTCCATTTCTTGGCAATTACTAAACATGAACTACCAAATAAGCCTCGATCAGCAGTCCCTTTGAAGCAGAGTTGAGTTGCACCTTAAATATCTTCTGATACAAGAAACATTTCTGAAATAAATTCCTCCCTACTGGTGCAGACTGACAGCAATTACTGCCCTGAAATGGGGCCAATGATTGCAACATGGAGAAACAGTGGCAAGAGAAGAGCTTTTACCTGTGTCCGGGAGAGCTACACCACCAGTCAGGCATGCTAGTTCTCCCACAGCACAGCTACCACAGAAACAACTGCTATCAAACTGCAAAGCGACTGTCAGTGCAAACAGGGAGACACTGATTGTTAAGGGAAGTAAGACAGAAAATTGAAACTGCACTTGAAACTAAAACATGCACCTTTTTCCCTATTGCCCCCCTTTCACTATTTGAGATAGGACTGATTTGAGTTACTTTGGTCAGATTCTTTTGTAACCTTGTGGCAGTTCTCCATTTAGTGCATGCTGTATTTCAGTTAAGAAGCAGTGGCAACTCAAGTATCAGATGTACTAGAAACCCATCTGTAGCTTCTAGCTAGCTTCTGTACTGTCAGAGTTTAAAAGAGTTTTAATTAAGAAATTTAAATGACTAGAAATATGTCCGGAAGCTTTCAAAAGTCAGTTCTGTATGACAACTGGGAATAAACTCATATCACAGGTCTAACTGATATGATTTGTTTTGCTACAGAAACACTAGATTTATGGCTTCATAAACCACTGAATAGATTTTATTTTATTTGAACAGGCTTACTACTGCAGTTGATCTCCCACCTGAATTTATTCATCTTTATATCTCCAATTGTATCTCCACCTGTGAACAGATTAAAGACAAATATATGCAGGTGAGTGCTCCAATAAATTGGTTAGGAAAAAGTATCCCATATATTGCTCTGTGAAATATGTGCTATGATTTTAAGAAGGCTGATAGCATTAAGTTATTCTGTTTTACTGCTTCTTTATTTCAAAGGCACTTTTTTTTTCCCTAACACACTATGCAGTTCTTTATAGAGTTTAACAGACAGCTCTTCACTTTTTTTATAGGACTTCACAGGTAATCACTATTCCCTGTTTTTCTGTAGACATCATAAACTTCTTCCTGACAAAACTGCGGTTTTATGTTGCTGGGGTTCTTACATGCAGAAGGTTTATCTGTCACTCCGTGAGCCTCTTCTTCACCCCCAGTATTAGTTTGCATTCTGCTTAGTTTTAACCTTCAAGTTTCTCTTCTACACAAGTGTGCCTGCCACTTCCAGACCTCTGAGGTGATGCTACAAAACTCACAGGGAAGTCTTACCCTTCAGTCATAACCAGTAACAGCTTGCAGATCTCCTCAAAGACCTAAAAACCTTTTGTCTTTCTAACACCACACTCTCTGCTTCCCAAGCCTGTCATACTTGCATGCTGGTACTGAGGAAGTTGTAGCCACTGCAAGGATCCCTGACTAGGGAGGGTCAGGGGAAACCTGAGGAGGTTTACACAACTTTGGCATTCAGGGTTGTCTACGTGCTGTATGAGGTACTTCCTTCTCTTCTAAACTGATCTGTTGGTTTCACCAGGTGCCCAGTAGAACTTGTTTTCCGGGGTACGTCATTGGTGAAAAACAGTTCTGTGTTCAGTTTCTTCAAGGCTTTGTGAATCCCAAGTCCTGTCTTAGCTCTTTTCCTCTTGATACTGAAGGACTGCAGCCTCTTTAGTCTCTTGCAACAAGACTGTTCCCTTCCCTCTAAGTTTTTTTAGTGTCCTCTAGTGCCTTCTCCAGCTGTATTACATCCTTAAACTACAGAAATGAAAGTTGTGTGCAGCACACAGGACAGGGTTGCAATGTGGTTTTAGATAGCGGCAGTCCCCCCGTCTTGTTCTCAATCCCTTTCAGATGATGACTGAGCACGTGTTATCTTTTGGTTGCTGCTGATGCTTCTCTGCTTTGGGATTTTGCCAGACACACATGGGTGACTTGATCTCTGACCTGCTGAGTAGCTGTGCCTATTACATCTGGTAGTAGAGTAGGAAAATAGCAGCAGACCTGGGCTGCAGCTGA
Organism: Melanocharis versteri; assembly: GCA_013397845.1. Classification (NCBI taxonomy): domain Eukaryota; kingdom Metazoa; phylum Chordata; class Aves; order Passeriformes; family Melanocharitidae; genus Melanocharis; species Melanocharis versteri. Next base: position 1,161,373 of record VZTG01003862.1, read on the forward strand.
GAATATGCCCAGAGTGGGACACTGTGCTCCAAGGGGCTGCTGAGAGCACATAGCAGCTGTGCTTCAGGCACACAGGGACAAAAAAGAGCTCTGGGGGTCAAGGAACATACACTGATCACTAAGCAGCATGCAGAGCTTGAGATCCAACATTTTTTAATGTGTATGGGGCCTCACAGCAGCTGAGACACAAGATGTTTTGTTTGAAAAGCATCGTACAAAATTACTACTGGAAATGATCCTCAGAGACTGGGAGTCAGCCAGTATCTTGCATTTGTTCTTTTGCTGAGTTTCATGTTCCTGGATTATTAAAATTACTCATGTAGCTAATTTGTGTTGCAGAGAAAGCATGTGATGCCTTTTGATCACAGTGAAGGAAATAAGTTGTTCAGTTTCTGAATTCTCTAAGTAGCAAATTTTGCAGTAGTAAGCTGAGTTCCTGGAAAAATAGCTGATATCTAATTTTCAGTGTCAAATAATCTGAAATGCTTTGGACGCTTTATCAGTCCCTCAGTTCTGTCTGATAAACATCGTTCACATACATAATGGCTTCTAGAGAAAGAGTTGAACCCAAACCTTTCTCACAATGTGAAGTATGAGAGCGCTTTAATGATAAAGACCTGGTTTTGTCCTTGGGGAAGAATGTGCACTGTGTAAAGCAGATGGTTGGTGTCTGGATCTGTGTATGACAAATTGCAAGTGCCAGTTCCTAAGCTTTCACTTCCAATTCCCATCGTGCTCTTCAAGGTGTTGCCTAAGAAAGAGGAACACTTTTAAGATCCTGTCTTTTCACTGGATCAGTTAGGAAATGAGCCATGAGTTCTTGGATTAGGTGTCCCTGGAACTGTCTTTCCTTCTAATACAGAGCAAAAGGGTCATCTGCTAATTCAGCAACAGAGCACATTCCATGAAGGAAGTTAGGAATCAGTTTTGTTGATGTCACTTCCTATCTGGAGTTCCTTGATGATGTGGTGATGGAAATTTTGAGATGTGAAACTTGTTCGATTTTCTTTATGGTATTATTGTAGAAAATAAGACTAAGCAAGACCCAAATGTTGACATCATCTTCAGCTATTATCTCCTCTCTCTGCCTTTATTCAGAGATTACGTAATAAATAAGTACAGTGTGTAGGTAGATCTGGTGCTTCATTTTGTGCATGGGATTAAGCCTGAGAAGGCTCCTGCATCCAGAAGTACAAGAACTATGAAGCAGTCAATTTTTTAAATATAGTAGTAGTATGGGAAATGGAAGAGAAGGGGCAGCATGTGCAAAGCTTGGGAACAAGATAATTGCTGAAGTTTAACTGCTCCCGAAACGCCTGGCTTGTACTGCTGAGGGCCAACAGTCCTTTAACTGACTTGGTTGCAAACATTTATTTGGATTATTAAACCGTCTCTCTTATGTTTCAGAACCGCCTGGTCCGTCTTGTTTGTGTCTTTCTTCAGTCTTTAATCAGAAACAAAATTATTAATGTACAGGACTTGTTTATAGAAGTGCAAGCATTCTGCATTGAGTTCAGTCGGATACGAGAAGCAGCTGGCCTTTTCAGATTGCTGAAGACACTGGACACTGGGGAAAATCCATCAGAAACCAAAACATCAAAATAAAGTGACTGTCAGTGGCAAAAAACCCTCTGGCTAGTGTTCTATACCAATTAATTGTACATTTTAAACTTAAATCCTGGGATTAATTATGTATTATGTTAATTACATTATAAATAGCATTTTATGCATTTGAACAATAAATAAGGCTTTTTCTAATATACATGTTTGAGTTTGTGAAATGTGTTAGGCCTTACACTATTTTTCACTGTGGTTAAACTTTGTATGTTGTATGCATGTCGCGAAATTCAGGCTCTAGTTGCAGGGAGAATATAAATGATACTTAGCATTCACAGCACTCACTGTCTTTGGGTCCAAAATTGTTTGTATATAACTAAAGTCAACTTGAGTCAAGGTAAGTAAGTTCCTTGTTTTGCCTTTTGTTCACTGTGTAAGACCTAGGAGCTGGATAGAACTCCTAACAACGTATGCCGGTTTTAGTGAGTATGGGAAAGTCTGTCTTGATGTCTAGAAACAGCTAAAGGCTTAATCTTTATGTGGCAGAAATGAATATGGGTTCTGTCAGCTCACAGCAATATTCTCTCCTATCACGATCCTTGAGTATTTTCAGAATCATGCCAGCAGCAGTTGAAATACCACACCCTACATGCTTGTAAGACTGTTTTACTGAGAAAAGAGGGTCATATTTCTTCCATAAAAATCAAAAAAATTCCAATCTCTTCTCATTTCTGAATTTGCACAGGCAGTTGCTATGTAGCTTCCACAGTTAAATAGCCTCTTCCTTCTAGAGCACAGAGGTAGAGTAGCTTTCATGTTAAATGCCAGTTATTGGGGAAACTGGGGATGGAGTCTGCTAAACCATAATTTTAAACTGATAATAGAGTAGCTGCTGTTATATTTAAGCCCTGAGACTGAAAAGGAAAGTAACTTGAAAAGTTAACAAGTTCTAATTTAATGCTGCTTGCTAAATGAAAGCCGTTTTAAATCTGCATCTGCTTCTCAAATTTTTAGGAAGTGCAAGATCAATAATGCAAAGTCAAGACGGTCTTTTGGCTTTTTCTTTCCAAGTAATTTAAGATGCAAAATTTCTTGGATTGAAAATCCCATCAATCTCTTGTCTCATTCAGTATAATCTTTCAGTAAAAAGTAATTGGTAACCGTTTCTTATCTTGACCCACAAGCTCTTCCATCTGACTAAGCAGCCAGGCACGGTTAACCCAGCCCACGCAGGTATTGGTGACATGGGGAAAGCACCACATGCTGAAAGGATCTCCCCCTTAGCTACCCAGCATGAAGTTAAGCTTGTTTTGTGCTGTGCTAGTGCTGAGTGTCTCCGATCCACTTCCCCAGTGTACTACAGAAAACAAAACCCTCCAGCTTCTCAGACATTGCTTTTTAAAAGGTCTGTATAATTTATTATGGAATTTGAGCTTTTAGCCATTAAGTTACAACAACAATGCATAACTTGACATTCTTACAACTGTACATACACAATGGAAAAGACACAAGTGCTTAATCCAAACAATGCAACCGAATTCGTTCAAGGTTACAATAAAAGACAGGCGGTTGTGAATAGTTTTTGACAGACTAGCAAATTCAAATAGTTATCTGCAGGTATATGTTTATAGTAGAAGTAAGTGGCTTCAAAGTTTTGGACTTAAGCTTCAGACTAACAAAATGATGGAAACTTACTTTGCTCTTCTGAATTAAGGATATGCTCATTTAAAAATGCAGTAACATTACCATGTTTCAGATGGTGAAAAGTAGCTTCAGGTCCAATGGAAGTATAATGGACAGTCCCAGGCAATGCACTCTTCACACAAATACATGCAATTATAAAGGCATTCTATTTTTAAAACTTTCTCAAATCAAGTTTTGCAATACAGCAGGGTATCTGAGGAGAGATCAGGACCCATACTGAACAAAATCAAAAGCCTTCAGCTTGACTTGTGCATGTTTAATCAATTCCAATTCTCAAATCTTCACATATCACCTGTGAGAGAAAAGAACAAATCCAGTAAAGACCAGTCTCAAAGACACATTACAGTTTTTTACAGGCATTCCAGTTAAAAAGAAAAAATGATGCTGACATATTCCATTTCAGGAACTGTAATTCACCATGGCCCTGTTATAAAATTGCATGTCTTCAACTTACCCAAGGGGACAGTCTTGCTGGACTCTGCCCAACTACAACTGGCTGGTTTTAGAGGAACCTTGCAGGATGGGCAGAAAACCTGAATGACCATTCCCAAATCAACAGGTAATTAAAAACCAGCTTTGCACACTTGACAAAGGTGTTGTAATGGTGTTTCTCTGTGCTAGTTAACCTGAACAGAACCAGAATTCCCAACAGGCCAGCTTTGGCAGGAATATGCTGCTATGCACCTTATTAAGTCAGCATGGATTAAAAGCATTTTCACTGTAGGTAAATTATCCTACAACTCCTCCAGCAGACCTCCAAAATCTAGCCCTAATTACTGACAATAGGCTACTGGACTACATTCACAGGTGATGGGGGTAAGGGGCAGGGGAAAGGAGTTGCTGCTATCCTATCAAACTTCTCTAGTACATGCCAAGAATCTCCTCCAAGCATTGCTTAGAGCCAAAGAAGAATCCAGTCTAGCAGTCATTAGTAAAAGAAAATCCAGATTTTCTAGTTAAATGGATACTGCAAGTAATTAAACCATTAACATGCTTTTAGATCTGAAATGTCTATGGTTCATTTTTGCTTGCTATCAAGTCTGAAAGACAGTTTAGACAATTATTTATTATCAAGTTTTTTCCAGTTTGTCATTTGTAGACTATTATTAATAAACTAAAATTTCTGAACAAAGAGGGGCCTCCAGTTTTTCCTTTAAGACAGCAGTTCATTTTGACATGTTCATAGCTCCTTAAAAAAAAATTAAAAACCACTTAACTTCACAAAATTTCTCCCTAACAGAAACAGCAGCAGTAGCAAAGCCATACCAATTACCACAACACTAATAAAACTTATTCCACAAAAACCAGAATCCCCTGGGATGAGTCCTGCTAGGGATTTTTCCCACTTGATTTATTCAGCATCACCATTGAGAGGCTTTAGACTTCATGTGGGCTCTGCAATTTAGCTTTTTGTGTAGTGATACCACATTAATGCCTCTAGTAAGAAACACTGCCTGATTACAGCAAAATCTAACAAAGGGACAGAGGTGTCCAAGACAAGTTCCTGCATGTGCTATGAAAAATGTGCAGCTAGGAAGAGAAAAGTGATGAGGGCAGGGGGAGGCAGCAGGAACCCACAACACACACAGCTGCAGCTCCCACACTAGGCATGACATGGCTGAAGCAGCAGAGGCAGGTTATAGCTTCCACGGAGGGAAGGGAGGCAGGAGGCACCTACCCTTACAAAAAGCATTCGTGGAGGGGGTGAAAAAAACCCACTCATTAGTTCTGACCTTCACACAAGCTTTTGGTAGGTAAAGTGCTAGAAACTAGCAGTACCAGTTTGATCCAACTTAGTGAGGACCCAGAGCAGCAAAATCTTTCACCTGTATTTATTTACCTACAGCAGCCTACACCCATTTACTCAAGGTAATAGGTGAGCTGGAACAGCAGGAGTCCTATACTTCTTGTTTCTAACCCTCTCTTGCTACTGTTTTAAGCTCCCTAGATTGTCTATTTCCTGCCCTGTACTTTTCATCCTACCTCTCTTTCTACTAATGCATGTCAGCTTTTTGGCTGAGGTCAGACTAGTGATTCGCTCCGGATGATTTTTGTCATTGTGCTTCCAAGGAGAGCAAACTGCTTGCTGGAGGCACTGCAATTCGGCCTTTTATTGTCATCACTCCTCAGCAGCACAGCTATCAAAGACCTAACTATATCAAAGATCAATTATGTGCAAACCTATTTGACTGAAACAACTGTAACTAGTTTTGCGAATGACTGAAATTAAACAGGTGCAGTGCCAGCATGTGAAACAGACCTCAGGAGTCTTCATACTCGGATATTTTTCTAAGTCAGCACACACCAGATTTTATAAGCACACTTTTCAGTTTGCAGGTTCCTTAGATTTTCTTCCAGCTTTCTGCCAGATCTCAGATTTAATTCTTAAGAAAAGCTTTTGGTTTTATAGGTATTACATAAAAGCTCAAGCACTTACCACAGTTCTCCTCTCCAGAATGAATACTGTGCTGTAGGTATCAGCAAGACACAATCCACAGACTGACAACACTTCTCTTGGTAACTTCTCTTTTGGTTCCTCCTTGAGCTAGAGTTTAAACCCTCTCAACATTTACTACATCAATGTTCAGTTTTGTGTTAAAGAAGAGGGAGAAGACTTAGGTTTTAATATTGAAGAGATAGTTAAAAAGGCAGTTCTGGAAATGTTGATAAGCTTCTTTTGGAGACATAAGTGTCTCTACACATCGCTTGGTTTAGTTGTGGGTTGTTTTTTTATTTGTTCAGTTTTGGAGATGGTTGGTCAGTCATATTCCATTCTCATGTGCTTCTTGTAAGATAAAGGCATCACAAAAACTTGCACCTGCTGGTGACATCAGAACTACAACCTGACAGTTTTCCAGTAAACCTAAAAGTTATACTCCTACAGGGAAGAGGCAGATTTTTTTTAAGTAGGCATTAACAGGAATTTTTTTTTGAAGGAAATTTAGGGTGAAACATCTGCTCTGCAAAGTAGAAGTTCAGATTATATTTCCCCAGCTGAAACCTCTGTCATTTCTGGAACATTCATTTTAAAATTAAAAAAAGTTATTGCTTCTATTGAAGCTCAATATAAGTTAGAAAAAGAATTGCATATTTTCTTAAAAACATTCCAAATATACATTTTAAAAACAAAATGCACTCTAAAACAAATGTCTAGTGAAAGACACTGTTTTAAGCAACCTGTAGCAACAGCTTTACAAAAGAAAATTGAGGAATGTAGCATATTATTTATAACATGACAATGCTAAAATCCTAAACAATTCACTTAACACTCTTAAGTAGTGTTTAAATATACATATTTCTTTACAAAACAGTTTAGCAATTCCTTATACCACTTACAGTATATAAATATTTGAATAAGAGGTCATAATGGGAGATGCCGGGTTTATATTTACTCTCAGATGCTTCAGATTTCTTAAGTGTTTTACTATAAGGCACAATACTGCTAATCTAAAAGGAAGGAATAAAAGCTAATGGCAAACATAGTCAAAACTCCTAATGTGGAATATCCAAGAGAATTCCAGCATCTCTATGCAAAGGAAAAGAAAAAGCAAAACAAACCCAAACTTTCTATTTCTTAAGAAATGGTTTCAATTTGTACATAAAGTGGGTCAGGATGGGAACAGGAGCAAGAAGAAATTACATAAATTCTTATAAATAGACTAATAAATATATTTTAGCCATAATTAGCCCTTTACCTCTGTTCTACTGAGTTTAAGATTGAAAGAGGTAACCAGTGTGCATATACTAAATAAGTCTACATGCTCAGCACGTGAAGACCACCTAGCACAACCTATTACTGCCAAATTCAGCATAAAAAGCTAGCAAGATGGAGAAGGTTTCCTTTCCTCAGCATCCACTCTGAGTAGAACACATTACAAGACCGATTAAGTCTTTGTTATATGTTGCAACAAGCAATTTTTCCATCACAAGAAAAGGATACACAACATATCCTTTAAGTTATTTGATTCCTTCAAGGTTAATGTCTTTTCAAAGAATATTCATCTCCTATTACAACAGATCAGAACTTTCAGAACATTTTAATAGTTGTAGCTTGTAAGTGTTCTCCATGTGTACATACTGAATGTAAATAGTGCATCCAAAATATTTAACCATTACACATTCTGCATTATTTTCACTGCCTAGTCTTCATCTCTGTTACAGCCCTCTGAAACACAATGACATTGCAACAATGCTTACAGAAAAAGGGTTATTGCATTTTTTTTAGGATGAGACATCCAGAGGAGATTTTATAAAATCCTCCTGTGTACAAAATTCTTAGTTATTAGCCCTTTTGGAACACCAACTAGAAAAGTTTGAAAGGTAAAATAATTTACATTGTTATTTTTTCTGTTCACTAGACAAAAGTCCATACTAATTAAATAAAAAATAATAATTCTTCAACAGTCTATTCAAGATATCTTCCATGAAGCAGTTCAGTGGGAATTTCCATTCGATAGATGTTCTCCATGCCGGTTATTACTGGCATCCACATCTAGAAATCAGGAATTAAAAGAAAAAAATTCTTTACTGATTTACCATTTTAATATGCTTTATCTGTTACATTAATCCAGACTCTGGCAACAAACTTCATACTCATATATACCTAAGGTTCTTGAGATTCTCTGGGTAATCCTCTTAAGACACTGTTTACATCTTTCTTTCCCTCAAGTCCCGTTTTTTCCAGCTTGACAGAGTTCTTTGAAAATCTGCTTGTATTTTTTGCAGACCAGTAGTGAGTGACACCACTCAGTCCTATCTGCACCACAGTACTAACTGCTCACACCAGTTAGAGAAGGGCTTCTTCTACTGCAATGTCTAGTGCTAAGGTCTGTCCAATGAAACACTGAATTACTTACCAAGCAATGCTGTGGTTTCCCCTGCGTCCTCTTTTAAGCTGGTACACTGCAATACAGATTCATTAGTGGAAGAAGCTGACAATTCGCTTACTTCGTTTCTGTCATCATCTTGCAAAGCAATACTCAGGCTTCCGACTGAAACGCTGCCACTTATGGATTCAGGTATTGGAACTTCAAGTACATCTTCAGGGTCCCCCTTCAAAATTAAACATATTTAACTGTCACTTTTGTCTACTATCAGACATCAACATTTCTCCATGTTACCTTTTGTAACCTCACCTTATTGGAAAAAAAGACCATTTTTTTAGGTATTACATGTATACTCCTGGGAATAGTGTTGATATTGTCCACTTTCAAGTTATTGTCTGACTGTAAAGAAAGCAAGCCAGCCAAAAGAAAAGCCATTTTTCCAAAGCCACCTCAAAGCCAAGAGCAGCAACAGCAGGAGTCCACTCAGTCAGCCTTTTGGATGGATTATTTCAACACTGTAGCAATAGTATTGCTGCAGGTGAGGAGCAGGCGCAGCAAATACAAAGTCTCCACTTAGAAAGCCTATTGATCCTTCGAGCCTGCAGCAGCTTCCAAATCTCGCTTTTTCAGGACAGTAGTTGGCCAAGAGTCTTTTTTTTTACTAGGGTGAGCAAACGTTTACATCAGAACCAAATTCTCTCCTCCTCTATCTCCAGCCTAACTTTAAGTCTGTTCCAAAAACACAATCACACTGGCTTGTCACTTTGCAGGAACGCAACATTTGCATCACATGCAAAGGGATTTATTTCACCTATTGTTATAGAGTGAGCTACACAATTCTGATCCATTCTGAAAATTAATTCAAAGTCCTATACATACATACAGTTCTGTTTCTAGAATTAAACAGACTACCTTCATTACCATAGATATACTGATATTATTTACACATAAGTAAATATATTGCAGTTTAAGCAGCTATTCTTTTTGCAAGTATTTTTCCCTTCCTCAAACAACTACCAAAGGCTCATCTCAAGATTTAAGAAATTCTAGGCTGATTCTTTCTTAGCATCAAATCAGCATAATTTTAAATGTACTGAATTTTAATGAGCTATAGACATGCTACAATTGAACGCAAGACACATCTTCATATCTGTGGGCAGGAGAAGGCATTATTGATTTTTGTTTCCAAAATTTAAACAGTTAAATAAGCACTGAAACTACAAAATTCAGTAATGCTCTACAAAATCAGTCAGACATGCTGAACTGCAGTTCTTTCTCTCACAAAAAATAGCATAATGAAGAATTAGACCACTGAAGTCTGCTCTTTACAAAAGCCACGTAATAGGACTTAATGCCTTTTTTCTACTTCAAGCCTTTAAAGATGTAAAAGTATCTGAGGTATTTGTTGTCCATAACCAAACTGAGCCTTGAGCCTCTCTGCAGAAGGTTTAGTATATTTCTATAATAAGGCTGTACATTCTTGTCTCTAGGTTCAGAGTGCACCGCTGAGAGAAGCTGCCTTGCTCTTGCACTTCTTTTCTTCACATCAGTAAAAAAAAATCAGGCAATCACTCCACAGACTAGATGGGCAACCTGGATGAAACTGAAAGCTAAGCTAGAAAAAAATTCCTGAACGGTTTCCCACATTATTAGTTTCAGTGAGACTTGAACGACTGACGCATAGACAGGACACATTTGCCTCATTTCATTAGAAAAATGAACTGGGTTTCTCTGTTTAATATAATCCCATTCAATCTGCTTTCCAAAAGTCATTTTGGCCAACAAGCAGAGGAGTTATTACTCCTCATGGTTGGGCTTAGTATCAGTATCCTCTGCAAAAGCACAAATTCAGGGAATATAATTATTCTGAAGGTTCCAGTATTTCAGTTTCCAGCCCGTATTCAAAAGGGTAAGTCCTTCTGCATATAACACAAGATACATCAACCCTAAGAACTGAATGTGAGCAGAAACCAAGCTGCTAATATAACAATATTAAAGTAGCAATAGCTATTCCACATGACAAAGAGATTGCAACTCTTGGGTGAGGTCTGACTTAATATAAAGAAGCACCAAAATCTGGTATATACATATTACATAGCAAGAGTATTGATCCCTTAGACAAAACAAAACAGTAATTTGCAACACTCTTCCACAGATCTGGTAAGTCTCTGCAACGAAGTAAGAGAAAAGGTAGTCAAAACACAAGCCTAGTCTATGAAAGGAAAGTCCCTGAAACCAAAAAGCCACCCCTATTTTCTAGAGATCTCTGTTGATCAGTAGGAGATGAGAGGCACATTCTTGCCTATAGCATTTTAGTGGAACTCAAGACTATTTATCAACAGTGACTGGGTAACCTACCGCATGTGTCTTCATCTCTCTTTTCTGGTGCTGTCAGAAAGAAATGAGAGCACATCATTTTCTCTACTTAACCAATTTCTGGTGAATGTCTTTAGGAAGTTTTTAAGTACCAGCTCATTTACAGGGATAAATCACAGGGCATATGTGGAAGTACACAAACATTTTATGTAGAAAAACTATAATTTCTTCCTTTGAATCGCAGTTCTCAACAACATCAAATATATGTTCTAGATTTATTTAATTCAGTTATATTTTTGCAGCCTGGGCAAACAGTCTCACCTCTGCTTCAAATTCCTTAATATCATCAGCTGGAGATAGAAAAAATTGGGTATCAAAGAAGATTCATAAGCTGCTTAATATATTTAGGTTCTCACCCATAAAATTCCCTTATTTTTCTGGTTCTCATTCAATTACTCTTTGCATCTTTGCCCAGCTTCTCGAGTCTCATCAAATAACAGCTGCTCTCATTCTGAACAGTTACTGAAGTCTTGCCTCCTAGACCGTACTTCTACTTTGAAGATTAAAGTAGTGTGCAACATACCCAGTATCCCAGAGCTTTGATAACATCTAGTTTACACATTGGACAAGTTCGGTGGTCCAAAAGCCAAGGATCAATACATGTTCTGTGGAAGATGTGCCTAAAGAAAAGAAATGCTCTTTAGAACTTATAATGAAAGCCACACACCGCTCCTTTAAACAGTGTGCAAGTTAACACATTAAAAATAAACCTTTCCTTTATAATCTTGACGATTAGCTGCTGCTCAATTTATTAGTACAGACATGGTTCTGGAAGCCTTTTTGTCCATGCCAGCTTTCTGAAGTAGGAGATGCTACTAACCACAAAGACACCACGCAGTTACCAGTTCAACAGTTCTAATTTAAGCAAGCTCTACTTCACTCCTATAGTTCTCCCAATTGCTCCCTTGCCCCCACATACATATGAAGTGCTACATGGTCTCACAGTCCCCTTCAACATTTAACAGGCCATACAAATGGCATCTTCAGCTCTGCCACCAGAGGTTCAGAAGAAGGAAATTCATCCAATTTCTTCAGAAAAACATGCTAAAGAGTAAAGAATAACTATGACAACTTACTTGCATGGCAGAATTCGGACAGTGTCCTTCAGTTTGTAGTTCTCAATGCACACAGCACAGTTTTCCACATCAACATCTAAACCCTAAAAATGACAACATATTTAGGTGTATTACATTCATATTTCATTACAGAACAAGCTTTGTGTAATAGCTAGTGTCAAAGAATGTAAAATATATTAAATGGTATAACAAATAAAAATATCTACCTCATTTAATTCAAGATTCTACCAAGAGGTGATTTGATCAAATTATCAAATACTAAAAGCAGCCAAACCCTGATTTTCTAATTTAAATAGCTATACATGGCACCCTAAGTAATTCATTAAGTCTCACACATTGGCTTTGCTCATGGGAGCACAGGAATGTTTCAGTTGAAAGTAGCTGTAAGATGAAAGTATTTTAAAAGAGGTCAGCACAAATCAAAGGGCACAATCTAATTCTGAACAAACAGTCCCAAAGATTTCCAAGACAAGAAGAGATTTTTGGGGTTGAATACTTTTTCACCTTTCTTGTTTTCTACCACATCCTAGCAGATATTCCTTCACAGCCAGAAGAGAATGCAAGTATGCAATTTGGGTTTAAAACTTTTCTCCAAGTTCACACTAGACAGAACATCATTTCCACACTTCTATTTTTTTCTAAGGGTTAAATATCTTTCCTAACAGATCTTACTGTCTTCTTGAAGCCATGCTTAGAGTTGCAGTGCAAATATGATGGATACCTCCAAATACAAGAAAAATAATCCAACATTAACTGGGCTGTATAAAACTTAAGTATTAGAAGAACAGACAGTGGGAAAACTCCTTTCCTTTCATCCCCACAACATTAGTATTTTTGATTTACAACTTACTGAAGCACTTCAGTTTCAATACCACAAACATTCATACTAATTAGTTCTGCAAGCAAAATTTCAAGTTCAAGGCCAGTATTTCCCTCCTTTGCATGCTATCAGTTTACACAATTAATGCCTTAAATTCCCAAGAAAATCACATTAAGACTGTTTTTTTACGTAAGCAAAGTTAAGACAAGTGCTTATTCTGTAACACACTATTTTTTATTCTGTACAAGAGGCAAAATCCAAGCATACCATATGCAGCACATACTCAAATGAGTGTCCATTTTACAATAATCCCATAAGCTTCTCAGGAAAAATCAACATGATAGCAAATACACTTTTAATATATGACCTATTTTTAGTTAAATATCTCAACCTCAAGTGGGGATAACGGAAGACTGTACAGTGTCACAACAAAAGAAATGGACTCTTTTTAAATGGCTGAAAGGAAATATTTAAAGAAAAAATGTACATTTACAAAGTAGGCAGGACAAACAGCCAGACAAATTTATATTAGTTCATGAAAATACCTCTGCATCAGTAAGTTACATAAATTTGCTGATAGCAGGTTGATTCAAATCACATTAATAAGATGAGATTTACAACACAGAAAAGCTCAATTTTAATAGAGAGATTTTAACCTTATCTCATTCTACTCTTCTTAATGAACATGGCACTCATAGGAATAACAAGCATACCATATAACAACAAATTCCCCCATTTAATCTACTTTAGTCAAGGGTCTATTTATCGGGAGAAATTCCCTGGTATACTGCAAAAATCACACAATACAAATTGTATTTGGAGGATTTTACTGAACATCAATCAATTTTAAAAGCTGTTAACATCTTCTGTGTGGTTTTTAACATAGGTTTCATCGTGACCCTTCTACATCCCTTTCTTCCTATGCTGACATTATGCTCTGATAGTGCTTTACACAAGTTTCGGTTCAATTCCATCTTTCTTGATCTCTGATGTTACCATTGTATGAATGGAAGTATGAATATCCCTCTGTTCATAGCTTGAAATATATGCTAAACTCCATCAAAAAGTAATCTAACTAAAAGTAAGAAATTCTTGTAAAACACTATTTAAGCATGCTGAAAGCACAGAAAGAAAAGGCAAGTAAGTTGAAAGACACTTTTGGGATTTTTTAAGTTTCAAAACCGATTTACTAAATGAAGGACATATTCTCTGTAGTACATGACCTGAGCTGAACACCTTCTGCTGGACCACAGCTTTTAAAGTTTTTACATATCAATGTCCTTTTTCACTTTAGTTTTATTCATAGACTTAAAAATAACCTAATCCTTGTTTTTCATCTCCAAATAAATCAGTCCTTAAATAAAAACTCATCAAGTAAGACAAGGGTTAGGGGGGAAAATCTGCCTCTACAGCAGCAGAAATCTAGTCAGAAGCTAACTTTGCATCTAGGATCAGCGCTCTCTAAACTCCAACTAAAATATTTTCTTTCAAAATGTTTGCTTTTTCTACTTCAGTTATTCTAATACAGCTGAGTTTAGGCCGTATGCTGTCAAAGACAACTTCCTGAAAGCTGCTTTAATTTTTAGATTAGCTTTATTTCATAACACAGAAATGTACTTTAAAAAATTTATGCTTCAGGTTAAGCCTACACAGCTCCTTAACGTATTATATGTCAAAAGAGGAAACAAGTGTTTTATTTTTCAAAGCTTTTTATATTTTTAAGGCCTTCTGATCAATAAGAAGATGAACGTTCTTTTAAGAAAAGAGAAAATTATATCAGCTGTAAGAACCAGGCGGAAGTATTTTGCAATCCACTTGTTGATGTTTTCAAGTGCTGAAAAGATAACAATGTTTCCTCATCTTTACAGTACCAGCCCCTTATGCACTCTGTATAACCAGGTATTATTTGCAACAAAGTAGCTGTAATTTCGTACGTAGTTCAAATTCGACTCTTCAAATTTAAATTCCGCCTTTTAAACAAAGGCCCTAAACTAAGCCCAAAATTGTATGTCACACTGCAGTTGTGTTGTGGGAATTTTAGTTTAAATTCTTTGAAGACTTTACAACCATTTTTAAAATTTACAGCAATAACCAGAGACACTGAATTACCTTTTCTCCACGTTTCACTGTATGCAGCTGAAGCTGGCTGATGGCTCTCTTGGTTTCTTTCCTATGTCCCTGGAAATAAGATTTTAAGTATTAGCATAGACATTAGTTTCAGGAATTACATTTCAAAGTTTCTAAATACTTCCCACGTGGCTCACTGAATCTTTCGAACGCATCTAAAAAAATGAGTTGATCTCTGGGCAATGAATTTGTTTATGAAATATTTCCAGCCAGCAGATGTTCAGTAGGTTGCGCGCTCCTGAGGCTCTGTAAGCGCCCTGCTCGCACAGGAGCCCCAGCAGCGCAGGGGTGAGCCCAGCACTCCGGCAGCCGCAGCCCTGCGTCCTGACTGCCGGCATCAAGGCCCTTCCCACACAGGAAAGCTGAAACCCGTGTAGGCTTTAGAGGCAAGCAGAGCTGTAACAACAGCCATATAACCAGACCTTCCAGTTAGGCAAGCCCATGAGCAAGCACACCGTGTGTTTTGCACCAGCCCGGGAGAAGGTGGAATCCTGCCAGGCAGCCTACAGCTGGCCACCAGGTCAAAAGGCTGCTTGTAGCTATTAATACTTCCCCTCAGTTAAACAACGTCTCCTGCGTTGGACAAAGCTTTGCACTGAAAGGACACGTTATGCAAAGGAGATGACAAGAAAGGATTTACAGACATGATGCACCATACTGGACTTCTAAGCAGTATAATTGTGCTTAGAGGGGAAGCGAGAAAAGAAAGCAGTACTGTATTCCAAGACAAAGTGCTAGCTACTGCAAGAAACTGAGGAACTAAGCACTCCCAGTTGACAGATGCAGACCTGTCTAGCAGCAGCCCTCACTAAAGAAATACCATAAAGGAATAAAAAACCCCAAACCCATAATGGCAGCTTTTCTCTGTAATAATTATGATGACATATATAATTTTACAAATGTATAGTACTGAAAATTGTGATTTTTTAATTTTTATGCTGTTAAAGATAAGGAGTCTGAAAGGTCTCCCAAAACCAGCAGCAGAAACCTATTCCACCTTCTCAGGGTTTTCTGCACAGTCCTGTTTTATAGTTTTACTGCTAAACTGATATTAGAATAAATCTTAAGATACCCATCTTCATTTTCATGGAGCAGCTACACAGCAGCTTGCTTTAAAGCATAACATATTTAACTCACAAGTTTCAGTTTTACTACAGTCTGTAAGCCAAGCAAAACAAGATTTGGGTTAGAAAGTGGCTTTTTGTTTCCAAAATTCTTTTAAGACTCTTAATAATACATGTTGACTAATATCATCAAAACATTTTCCAGCTTTGCATCATTTTTATTTTCAATGGCCATTTTAGAAGAGAAAGAATTGAGAAAATGGCATAACCTTCTAATGCTAGACAGTTTCATTTATTTAAGAAGCATTTGGATGACAAGCACTGGCAAAATCTACTGGCATTTGGATGACAATGGCAAAATCTATCAGGAGTATGTGGTACATGTTTCTGAGAAACACCACATTCACATCCTTAAAACTAAAGTACATGATATGATATGATTCTTCATAAAGCATGTGAACTTTTCTCCATGTGAGCTATCTAAAAGGCAACAGGAAGAAGCAACTTTCTTCACCAAACAACTGTTGCAACACAGAAACACACCCCTTTTCCTATAAATACTTCTCAAAAATTTTGTTCTCCCAAAAGTATTCTCAGAAAATAAATGCTAAGATTTAAAGCTTAGTAAAAAATACTCTAGGAAACCAAAACTTCAGGGAGATCTCAAGTTTAACCAATACAGAAGTCCTGTGTGTTATCCTCAGTTGCTGAAAAGAGAAATTAAGTATTTTCCTAGAAGAGTCCTCTAAGTCCTAAAGAGAGTTTAGACTTCTGAAAGCAAACAAAAATCCCTTTCCCTCCTCCCCCAAAGCTAGAACCTGCATCGTCAAGGAGAAAGCAGAAGTCCACATGCTAAGCACTAACTGAAACAATACTTTTTCTGAACTGAGGATAAAAAAACCCACCTGCAAATATAAACAAGTTCAACTTTATTTTTCATTTAGTAGAAAACTACGGTAGAGCTGCTGATGATCACGGAAGAAAGCGAACCTATCTGCAGTAGCTGAGAAGCAGAGGTAAGTGCCATTCTAAGGTATCTTCAAAACTCCGATGGACTTACATCCTCAACAACTCCATATAAGTTGCTGTCTTGATTGCAGGGGTCCAGAGGTCCCTTCCAGCCTAAATTGTTCTATGATGAAGTACTTTCCTCAGAGGAAAAAAGTAAAGATGGCTTTTTTTTTTCTTGTAAGTACAGAAATGTGAAAAGGGTAAATAAGGAGCAAAATTACTCCTTGCAAACCTCCTCAGTACTCTCACTGTTCTCAGTACCTCGAGTAGCCCAAGAGAGCTGAATCTCACCATACACGCACCCTCTAGTCTGGTGTAATTCAGTAACTCTACAGTGGAGTTGCAGAATTACAAGTATCAAAAGTAGTTCTCATAAAGCTTCAGAACTAAAAATTCTACCCTGAAGAACTTGTGGGTTTTATAAGAAAATAAAAAAACCACCAACTTACCACGGTCTCTTTCCATTAAAAAAGTCTGGTATGGGAAGTTAATACTTTCAGAATGAAAATTACTGAAGAACGAAAATAACTTTTCATGTCAAAAGGAAGGAAGTTCAGTTAGGTGACAGATCACATAAGAAGCTGCCCTTGCTCTGTTGTTGACAAGTGGCTAAATGTATTTCTCATTACTTCATATAGGCATCTAATAATTATAACTAGTCAAACTTGCGATGCCAATCACCATAATGCTTATTAGCCTCACTGACTACTGCTGAGCAGCATTCACAGTTAGCAAAATAGGAAGAAGGCACAGATCTTCAAAGATGCTTCAATAAACAATCAAAGTTAGGCAACTGATTTGACACAAGAAGGAGGTAAATACTCTGAAGTGCCATTAGCTCCATTTACCTGGTTTCCAAACTGTGATCCCGTATACAGGAAACGTTGTATATAGTAAAATATCAGCCAAGCAAGTGATATAATCATCATGGTGATGAAGGCGATGGCTACAAACACAACTGATTGACCACTAATGTATTCTTGCACATGTCGTGTGCCAACAACAATACTCATTTTTACTGGAATCCCTCTTCGTACAGGCTCCAATATCTCTATTCCTTTTGGATAGCCAACCATTATCACCACTGTATTTCCTGTTCCTGTTGGAGGGAATAAAAAAAGAAAAAAGTCAGTAGTCACAGTAAAAATGTAGGCTTGATTCTAAAAAAACGTAGACAAATTCCTGCTTGTTGGTAATTTGGCCTCTTCAGTTAAGATCAGCGAGCAAAGTTATAGGAAAGCCTCCAGTGCTTTTTTTCAGGCATAGCAGAATTGATAGTAAGTTTGCTGGTAAAGAATCCTTTGTTTACTTTCAAAAACTCTCAAACATGAGATAAAGTTCAACAGATGCATCTTTACTGTTCCAAGGCCCTATAGTCACCATTCCACAGTGAGGTGAGATGTGGATCCATGCAAAAAAGCCAGACAAGTCATACACATCTCATCCAGAAGCAGTTTAAGTTCTAGCTTGCAACTCAGGAACAGCTGGTCTTTTATTTGTCAGCGTGGGAATTTTAGTTGCAGATGGAGACAGTATGTGAACATCACAAAGAGAGACACTTCAATTTACTTTGAATCTGAATCCATAGCCCAATTGCATTGGATATATAAACAAAAGAGAAAAATATTCAGATATTTAATAATAAATTATTTTAAACATTGAAATACCTAAAGATTCTTTAATACCAAATATTCAAAATGTAATGACACTTCATGACAAGGACTTGTGAAGAAATACTTCATGACTGTTTTGGGAGCAGTGAAGAAAAGGATTTTTCTAATATATTAGAAGTCTAGAACTCTCAATCCATATGAAAGAAAACTAATTTCAAAAAAAACCCCAAAACCTTTAGGCAACATACTGCCACCAAAACCAGTAAGATACTATCAAGACCAACTAGCAAAATCCAAAGACCTCTGTGACTAGTGTTTTACTCCATTTTTTTTTTCTGGAAGAATCTCCAGTATTCTCAGAAATATCTAACCCAAGTATTACAAAATAAATTACAAACAAATGTACCTGTTAAAAATGCCACATTTTCACTGTTCTATGCTATTTCTATTTGAATAGTTCTTACTTTGTGTGTACCAACACTGCTGCCCCCTTGGTAAGTCACAGCTTTATAGTTTACTTTGCTCTCCTACCTCTGAGAAAAAGTGAAAGTAGTCTTGATTCAGAGAGAAAGGAAGAAAAAGAGAGGAGTTTTCCTAGCTGTAAATCTAAAGCTGTAATGTTACAGCTACCTTTTTTAGATTCACAAGACTACCTACCTGCAACAAGACCTCCCCCTGAAGGCTTAAAGCCTTTTTCCCTTCTGGCTGTGTTAGATTCCTTACTGAAAACCTGTGTCAGAAGAAATGGCTTCCTTATTTATAGCACTACATCAAATGGGGATTTTCAACATTCGAAGCTGCATTCTGGCCTCACCCACCTCTTCCTTCTAAGACAAAGAGTTATTTGCCTGAACTATTTAAACCAAATTCCTTTAGTTGAGACAATTCTGGCTGTGACAGCTTTCCAATCTGGCCACTCTGCTACCAAGCCAAGGGGAATTCGCAGAAGTTTCACTTGTGTACATAGAACTCCTCTCTCCATAAGGCATAGATAGTTTGTTTTGGATGAAAATAAAAGGTGCCAGGCATTAGAGCTGAATAACCCTCCCTTTCTCAACTTCACCTTAACACAACCATCCCACCTCTGATCACCTACACTAAGAACCATTACACCTGTGTCTGCCAGATCCAGACTCAGCAAAAGAGCAGATTTTCCTAATAGGGTTATACCAACTTGTGCCTCCCCTCAGGCACCCCACTCTGCTCGCCAGCAACACCCACCGCACTTACGTTGCCTTGCTTGGTGGCTGTGTTTGGAGACACAAAGCAGTGAAACTGAAGACAGACAGACAACAAGCAACCAGGCTCCACTAATTAGTTCTGCTCACCAACAATGTGTTGATCCACATGATACCCCAAGTCCAAACATACTAAGAATCGGTTAATTAATATTGCTCTTCTCTCTGAACCAGCACAAAAGCACTACCAGAGAGATTCATTAATCTCAGAGAAGAGTGTGAAACACTCTCTGCTCTCTGCCTCTGCACAACTCCACAGGGAGTTAGCAAGAAAAAAACCATATGAAAGTAGGAATTTATCTTACATTGATTAGAACTGCTATCCCCATGCCTAAATCAGGAAATTAGGTCCTGTGTCCCTGATCAATTGTAAGAGTTACAAATAACAGGAGGGGTGCCTAAGGATGGCCAGGGAATGGTACACATGTGTTGGAAAGATTTATGTAGTTTCATCCAAACTTAAGGAAGAAAAGGAAGTTTCAAGATTAGAGGCAGCCTGGATTTTTCAATCAGTAAATTTCCACCCCGGTCCTGAAATCTTAAGTCAGTTTAATCCTGCTATCTGATTCTCTGCACTATTTCTAATGGTGAAGTATTTAAAAACCCCCACAACAATAAGTATTGTCTTTCTCTGCTTTGTCACCAGAATGCCCAACTATCAGACAGTTATTTCCTTGAAATGAAAGTCAGGCTACTTTTGCACAATGGCTGCTAGACAGTGTGACACCTTCCACTTTTAGAATTAACATAAGCATGCTATACATTTTTAAATAAATACCCATTAAAAGCATTTTAACAGTTTTAAAGACTTGGTAATGAACTTGCCATTAAAAATACATGCAACTAAACACAGTGGCCTTGAAGGTCATGAGACAGAAGGGGGAGAAGAGAAGAATAATTGCAATCCATGATTACAAAAGGAACAAGAGCAGTCTCAGAGAAGCAGTTGCCCTGAGCAGCCTGTAAGACTAAGGGTTTTAACTCATTCCTTGCTAATTTTAGCCTGCTGTTCTGAAACTCAGTTATTCAAAGACTGAAATGATGTTGAGTCATTCCATCAGCTTCTTCAACTGCCACACAACTCAGACACCTCAAATCACATTTATAAAGAAAACTCCAATTGTCACATATATGCATCTACTGAAAGTGTGTTCTATTGGTGTTGCCTTTCTATAACCTTCTAATTTTACAATAAATAATCACATTTCTACTCTGCTAGAGTACACTAGTTTTTTTTCTAGGTTTGATCGATGCTTCAGTGAAACTGGGTTCATTTAAAATTTGGTCTGTGCTTTTTAACATTATCATGGCTGGCAGATCCTTACGATACTTGCAAAAAAGGGCAAGTTTGGATCTCTGGAGAGGAAGGTATGTTTCCTGCCAGTGCAGTCAGTTTTACTGCTACCACTCCCAGGATTTTTTTAGCAAAAGGAAATCAGCACTCTCCTGATGAGGAGTAAGTAGGACAGGTACAGATCTTGATTCCAGGCACACCAAACTACAACATTTATTCCCATTCAGGCTTATAGATGAAGAAAATAATTTTCCGTCATCCAGAAACTGATCACAGACACACTCTAGTTTTTGTCCTCCTGAGAAATGTCAGAAAGCTCCCAGAGCTCAACCATCTTAGTAAAAATGTTTAAGGTCAGTCCATTGGTTTATTTAAACATAGGCACCCTACTATTATCGCCACAACTAACACCAAATATTCTTCTTAGTTCCTGGTCCAAACAAATGGCTGTTAACAGTACGCTAACAATCCCATAACAAGCTTTGTCTCAACCATCTACCCCAACCTCATCTCACCTAATCCCTGGCACAGGTTGTATTTTCACCTGCCCCAAGGAGGATGTATAACCACGGGTACACATACTCTTTCCACCTGAGTTCCAACACATATGCACTTCTATCTGTAAGACAGATATAAGCAGTTACTCCTGCTTCTTCAGAACAGCATTATCAGCTCAGCATCATACAGTCACGTCTTACTTAAGCAAACCACTGTCCTTTCAGCAGTTACAGCACCAGAAACTTTCAGTATAAAACAGCAGTAATACAGAAATTACGCACCATTTGAGAATCCTGAAAAGTGCTGCAAGCAATGTAGCAAAGAGTTGAACTACATGCCAAAATAACTCTAACTCTGCTGCTTTGGAGATGGCAAGAACTTATAGAATCATGAGCACAAAGTAATTTGCATCTGTTTCGTCCAATAAACATGCATTAAAAAAAAACCATGACAATGGAGGAAAGAACTAGTTGGATATATTTTGGCAAATGAAGACCATTTTCATTATGCAGCCAAAGTCATACACTCAAATTAAGTCCCAAGCTTCCCTTAAATCCACAAACCATGAATTAAAGCCCTACTCCAAAACTACCTCAAACTATTACAGCCAGCACCTCCCATCCCTGCATGTCAAGCACAATCACACCTCATTCCATAGTCTATGATAAGGTAACTTATGCTCTGATCAGGATCACTAAATCCGAGCTTGAGGAAGGATACAGAGATGGCTGGGTGCCCAACATAAAGTGTAACAGGAAAACCATAGAACCAGAAGACCCTGTTTTCTTTCCATTGCAATACACCTCTGCCTCTCCCTAACTTCTCAACCAGAACTGAGCCTGACTCTCCTTAGTCTGCTCTCCACAGTACCCCACACTTTGCCTCTCCAGATTCCTCTCCAACCCATTCCCAACTAATATTTATGTGCAATATTTATTTTGGTTTTGGAAAGCAATTTGAAGCTTCTGTACTGTATTAAGTTTGCCACCATCACCAAAAATGAACAGAGTTAAAACTGCTTGCCAAGTCTGTAAAACTGAAGTCTGAATTTATATCATTCCGATTCAGAAAGTGAAGTTCAACTTCTCAGTCATTTGGGTAAAATGAGAGTTTTCCAGCAGAAAAATCTTCTCAGCTACACATGAAATTGTGTCACTATTACCTTCCTTGAGGAGGAAAGTCATCTAGCATTTTGAACAATGTAATTTGGACAGAGAGCAAAGGCTTGAAATGAGACATACCAGTAGAGTCACATTTGAAGAACCTTCTTTTGGAAGAAGGGACAGGATTTCAAGGCTACACATTCAAATTCTCAACCCTCTTGTTCCAAAACTTTAGTTAAAATCCCTACTCACTGCACTCATGACGCTTACGAGGTGAAAAATACAGATTATTTGGAACATTTGTCCTTTATCAAATGCTTTGACACCAGCTCTAACAAATCATTTCTTCACCTAATCAAGAACCTTTTTACTCAAGCTGAAACATGCCTAAAAACACCAAAAGACCACCAACAAAAATAGCACAGACGTATCGTACACATCCCAGAAAATTCAAAGGCCAGGTTTTCCAGGAGGAGAATGAAAAGATGACACTGAGATCACAAAAGCTGTCTATCACCTTCACATAATTTGGGCTGCATCCCTACCAGCCGTAACCAGTGTTCCATCTCACATCATTTTCAGTGCCACTAATTGCAAACGCATTAAGCGGATTTTACTTATGCATATAACTCCACTCCTTAGTTACTGCACTGCAGATTTCCCAGAGTATTCATCCTCAGCACTCCTCCCAGAAGTAAAGCTTGCTTCCTAATGTGCCAGTTCACAAATCCCTTCACAGAAATGAAATCCTGTAAAATACAGCTTTACCTTTCACATTCTTCCTTGCGTCTTCCACAGACCTTTCTATCACCTCCCTTCAAAACGCCTAAGATTTAAAACAGTACCTCTTCCCTTTATTCCCAAAGTGCACTGAAAGTGTTCGAACATTTACATGTCTGAAAGTGTCAACCATGAAACAAACATTTATGACTAAATCAGAGCTCGTAATTATACTGTGATATATTATTATATTCCCATTCAAGCAATCATAAGGTCAAACCTGCATTTATGAAGTCAGTATAAATACAAATCTATTATTGTATATATGGGCTACACTAAATCACACTCTTTACAGAGGTAGAACTTTCATCAGCAACATTCTGCCAGTCCAAGGAAAAAAAAACTGTAACGAGCAGTCAGACAGCACTTCTCTTTACACCACTGGCAGATGTAACTATATTACTTAAGTCCAAAACTGAGTATTAAGCCCAAGAAGGTCTTCTGTAACACAAAGATGACAGCAGAAAAGATAAAATTTTTTAAAAATTATAAAATAAGCAAAATGAGAAAAGGAGGAAAAGATTCAACAAAAGAGCAAATAATACTTATGAGAGGTTACAATGGCGAATCGAGAAGAATGTGGAAAAAAAATTCGTACTGATTGGCCAATAGTGAAAGAGTGAAATACAGTGAAAGCAAGAAAAAGAAACTGTTTAAGATGAAAGCAGTATTACACAACAAAGTATCTCAATCACCACCTAGGATCAAAACCAAAGGTTCATTTTATCTAGCATCTCACCCCCACTTTCACAGTGAATTAAGACTACGAGATGGGCCAGGCTGATCTCAAGCAAGCAGCAGGCTAAGAACAATAATCACGGTTCCAATCCCTCAATTGGTGCCACTGGGTATTCCAAGAGGAGAGACGTGTTTTCCAATCGATAAATCACATGTGCAATAGAGCAACAGCTCCCTAGCTGAGATTTTCAGCTCACTATACTAAGAAAATAAGTTTGTCTCCTTTAGAAACACATAATGGTTTTACTCCAACCAAGTCGCTGGTCCTTCCCTTCTTCACAACCAGGAATGAAAGCCCAGGCACTAATAAACTCACTGTAGCAAAACCATGTGAAGCACTCATCTACTTAATTTTTTACTTAGTTTGCCTTCTCTTTGCATCCTCCCCT
>VZTG01003862.1:1188932-1211341 GCA_013397845.1 Melanocharis versteri
GGCGAGGTGCTGGGCTGCGGCGCCCGCAGGGTCTCGGAATCGATTCGGTTGGAAAAGACGTCTGAGATCGTCGAATCCGACCTGTGGTCGAACACCGCCATGTCAGCTAGACCATGGCACTCATTGCTACGTCTGGTCTTTCCTTAAACGCCCCTAGGTACAGTGACTCCACCGCCTCCCTGGGCGGCTCATTCCAATGTTTTATCACTCTTTCTTTCCGTGAAGAAATTCCTCCTAATATCCAACCTAAACCCACCCTGGGGCAGCTTGAGGCTGTATCTTCTTGTGCTGTCGCTGGTTGCCTGGGAGAAGAGGCCGACCCCCACCGGGCTACAACCTCTTTTGATGTGGTTGTAGAGAGTGGTAAGGTCCCCCCTGAGACTCCTTTTCTCCAGGCTGAACACCTCCAGCTCCCTCAGCTCCTTCTCAGAGGACGTGTGCTCCAGCCCCTTCACCAGCTCCGTTGCCCTTCTCTGGACCGATTCCAGCACCTCAATATCCTTGAACCGAGGAGCCCAGAACTGGACACAGCTCTCGAGGTGTGGCCTCACCAGTGCCGCGTACAAGGGGAGAATTCCTTCCCCAGCCCTGCTGGCCGCTCTATATCCAATACAGGCCAGGGTGCCATGGCCCCCGGTCTGCCGGGGCTGTTTAAGGAGCACAGCTCAGCCCCGGCCCCCTGCACGCAACTGGTGCCCGCGGGGATCAGCTTGAAGCGCCTCCTGCACGGAGTGTCCATTGCCCCTGCCTGGCACCAGCTTTTCCCTGCCAGCGAGCCCTCGGGGGATGCTCGGCCTTGGAGCCTGCCGTGGGGCGCGGTCCCGAGTCCTGTCCTCCAGCCCCGGCAGTGACACACGCGTCAAGGTAAATGAGTCACCACCGCACCCTCCGGGGCACACCTCGCCCTCATTCAAAGGTGAAGCATGGCTTCCTGAGGAGTGGACGGAGGCTGAAGCACCAGAAGCAAGGACACAAGGGAATAAGAGGCGGCCAGAAGCCTGCGAGGAACAGAGCGGTGCACAGACATCCAGGGGAAAGAGAATGGAGCTACGCATGGTCAGATACGGTGCCTGTGCTGTTCTGCTGAGAGGAGCTCATTCCAGAAGGATGAAAAATGGTGACAGGGTCTGTACCGTGTCTGGACAAAAAACTAAATAAGTACAAGATTAAGATACTGAATAGACATGATCATTTGACAGACTTGTTTTCCATTAAATACAAATATTTGACATACACATCTTCTTAAATAAAGTCTTCCGTATTTTTCATAGAACACATCTGCACCTTTTCCTAGCTTTTAAAATGAACCACTTGTTTCCACCAGCTACCAGCCTTTTTTGAATGGTTGTTTTCCTTCAGAAGACAATAGTTGTGTGTTCCTGCACTGTCACCTATGTTGTCAAACAACATTGTCAAACTTTGCTGATGTCCTTCCTAATCGTGATTATATGTTGTGGCTGCTGACACAGGCAGGGCCTAATAGAGCCTGGAATAGTTTGTGCAGAAGACATCATTGGAGAAAGCCATGAGCTCGATGAACTGCCCTACTCTGTGTCAGCATCAAGGCCAGTATGTTCCCATTTCTGTTCCAAAGGCAGTGTTTCAACAAACAAACAAACTAACAAATACCTTCAGACGCAAAGTATTCCTTAAAGCAACTCTCTAGCATTCTCCCAAAATAAGGCTTGGCAGTGTTAGGACTGTCACCAAAGGCACTGAGCAGAGTGACAAGAAGATTAAAGTGGCAAAATCAAGAAGACAGACAAGACTGAGCAGACAAAGGGATGTGGAAGCGGCTGTGGAGAACTTGGAAGCTGAGGGAAGAACACAGGAAAATTAGAGTTAATGAAAAAAATAGGGAAAAGAGGATAAGGAAACGGGATCATCTAGCAAAATGTTAGATGGGAGAGGGCATGTGGAGGTGGTGGCAGAGAAGAGGCAGGTAAAAGGTGAGCTGTATTGAAGGATGACAAGCAACACAATTTGGAAGAAGTGCAAATTCATTATTTGTCAAAAAGCAGATTAAAAAATGACAGTACTTCAGTGATTCCAAAAATGTTCAAATTAGGGTTTGGGTTTTTCTTTTGGTAAATAAATGAAAGACTCTTGGTGTATTCAGAATAGACATCACTCCAGGAATGGGATAAAAGTAAAGACAGTAAGCAAAAAGGAAAAAAGCAGCTGCAGGAAATGTTCTTTTAAAAATACAGATTACTGGAAATTAGAAGCTGCTGTTGGCTGGGATTTGTACAGGTTAGAGAACCGTTGTCACAGTTCTTACAGTAAATGCAGTCCAGTGGCAAGAGAAAGATTTAAAGTGTAAATAGGAAACACAGGCTGTTATTTGATCCTAACAGAGGCTGTTATTCTATTCTATTCTATTCTATTCTATTCTATTCTATTCTATTCTATTCTATTCTATTCTATTCTAATCTTTATTGGATATGAAGTGGGAATTTTAGTATGAGAGCTTGAATTTTGTTGAAAGGAGATGATGTGGGAAAGCAAGATGAAAAGGTAAATTGTCAGACTTGGCTTAAGAAAACACAGCAGAGGAAAGTGGACAGAGGTGAACAAGCTCTAACAAGAACTTGTAAGAGCAAGGCTGGCAAGGGAAGAAATAGCACTGAGGAAACTTCCAAAACACTCTTAATGCACACCCAAGAGGTGAGTGCTCAGTCCCAACGTGCAGAAAAGAAGAACAAATGTTGCAGCATTAAACAAACTTTCCCCTCTGGAAAAAACTGTCACAGTGAAAGCAAAGCACACAGTAATGAGAAGATGAAGGAATGATAAAAGGTGCTTGGCTAGACTTTTCTTCCCAGTGAAAAGGCAGATCTGAGTCTCAATTCCCACAAATATTTTGAGAGAAATTAACTTGGTCCAGGAAAACTCAGGGAAAAAAAACCAAAACAGACGTTCAGATCAGACAGAAAATGTAATGGTTGTTAGCACAAGGTGGGTTACTCCAGTGAATGCTGTACTGAAGAATATCCTTATACAGTTTCTGCTTTGAAATTTGTTTTATTTGCATTTCTTCTCCATGGCCATTTTGTTAACAACTTTCAATATTTGTAGAAATCAAAATACATTGCAAATTGCAATACACATCCAGAAATGAGACAGGTTGCATTTCAACCACTGAAATGATGAAAATTTCATCAGAAACAGAGCATTCTTTGGTTAAATAAGAACAGCAGTTCAAAATAGCTGTGCCTAGATCCTGTACATGCATTTCTTTTGCCCAAATTAGCAAAAAGTGAGAAACCAACTTTTCAGCTTCATTTTTTTTTCAGCAAGTATACAGAAATTACTAAATACACCTTTTAAATATTGCAAGACCACAGTTAAAATTTTAAATATGTTGCACAACAAACTTTTTTGGGAAGCTACAGAAACAACGAAAATACAGAACACATGGAAATTACACATGAGCTAATTGAAATGCTTAATAAATACATAAGAGCTTATCAAGACTTATGAAAATGTTTGTTTGATCCAATAATTAAAGCTCAACAAATAAATGGGATTTTTGCTCTTGACTTGAACTGAAGCAAGATCAGACTCTACAGTCTTAAGGAACTATGGTTTTATTGTGGTATTTCAGATAAAAAGCTTTGGGTTAAAAGCTTCAATAAACATCACTTACCATGTGATGACCAATATTACTTGCGACATTTGTCTGTTTAAAGAAGAATTAGAACTAGCCTATAAATAATAATGTAAAGCCCAAATAAGCAAACTACTATCACCTCCTTTTTTTTTTTTTTTTCCCCTCTGGAAAATTCCATTCAAAATCTGCAGGTCATGTTTTTGATGAACTTCTACAGACTTTCAAGGACTTTTATGGTAGCTATTCCTTGGGTGAAGGAAGCATGAAATGAGAACAGGTGATTTAAGTCAACATTTCTTCATGAGGCCCCTTTTGTCACTTTACATGTCACCAGCATTTCATGTTTTGAGGTTCTGTCAAGAGCCTCACAGCAGGTCCATATAGAAAAGCTTCTTGATGAATGTGTCATTTCACAATACAGAAGCTACTCCAATTAATCTGTGTGTGTAGGGAGACAGCCTATAACAAGTTGGGTGTTGTAAATTCAAAACCTTTCTTAGTAACTTCTTAAGCCATTAAAGCTCTTCTGAACCTCCTTGACATAATCCCTTACTGCTTCAAGGCTAGCTAATAAGGTAATGGATAGGACATAGCACCATGTCACTGTTGCCAGGGGATGTGAATGAAATTGAGAGTATAGTAACAGTAGCACTTCTAAACTTCTTCCCCTCTTCTTCAGCTTGTTTAAACATTAAAATTGTAGTCTGGATTTGCATAATCTGTCTCTTTAGGAGTAGGGGCCAGAATAGGGGTTTCAGGTTTCTCTGTGAAGAGTAGTGGATCAGGATAAGGAAACATGTAATCATACTTTCACAGAAATGTTACACTTGTGAAATTCTCTTACAAGGCCTAGTATTCATTATGTTGAACTCAGATTTAAAAGTTTCATTAGTCCTAATGGACAAAGTCATCAAATCCATGGTGGACAAAGATCCCCATGGCAAAGTTATATGAATCAAGGAGAATTTCACTTGATGGTATTCTATAAATCTGCATAGGCTGGTCCATCTTGCTTCAGTACTACACAATGCAATATTCAGGGACAAACTCAAATGTGAAAATGCTGCTCATCTGCCAAGAAAAAAAAAAAGAAGGAAATAGATTCAGGCAGGACGCTTCCTCCTTTTGTGTAATTACCTCTGCAAAAGATCTGCACGGCTAACAAAGTCTCTGGCAACGAGACAAGAATAAAAAAAGCTTAGTGAGTATCTAAACAAAGTGTTCTCCCCTCATTTGCCTTTGCTTCTTACAGAATATCAGGAATAGTAGTGATGCCTGGGGCCCAGGACTCACCCTAGGGCTAAGTGGCCCCTTGCAGTTAAACCAGCATGGTGCCCAGCTGTTCTGGGAATGACTCCCTCTCTCCATGCCTGAGCCAAAATAAACTCAGCTACATTTAATTGGCTTCCAGCTGATCATAGCTCATGCAGCTGCCTCTGAGCTCTGCCCAGGGATTAACCTGTACAAGCTCAGGGCACTCGTCCAGGCACCCAGGCCCCTCCCCAGCCCAGACATGGTGCAGGCTGATGTCCAGAGCTCAGGTGCACTCCCAGGGCTGCTGGAAGACCTTCCCCACAGGCACAGAAACCCCATCTCAATGTGTCTCTTTCTTAATGTAACAAGGAGAGCAGCCATATAATTTTCAAACTGGGTGGTGATTTGGCTGGTTAGCCGTGGGAACTTTCTTTCTGTGATACCCTTAAGAACTGCAGAATAAGTTTACCAGGAGGACATCTAGAGAAAGAGCTGATGGCGATTAAATACCTTTGAACTCTTTTGGTATTACCACATGAGAAGCCTATACATAGTGTGTTTGCAACGAAGGTTGCACTTTCCACACCGGGAAAAGTAGTTTTTCATGGCCTGAAATACCAACAATCTTTAGGCTTCCTTAAAAAATAAATGCATGAACAAGCCCTTTTAAATCTTGATGAGGAAACACAGTTAAGGGACAGGCTCCACCCCTCAGTGATTTAGTGAGGGCTTACAAAAAATCAGTTGCACAAGCCAGTTAAAAATAAAGCAGTGGCTGGAACAGGGAGGCAAAAAAAATTGGGACTACAGGCTATTAAAAATACTTTTCCTGTCTCAACAAGAACTGGCTAGCTGAGAACATTTACTTAAATTCTTCTTATGAGATGTTTATACTTGTATTGAGATAATCCTTGTGGGGCTGATTTGATTTTGGCCCTTAACGTGTTTAACCAGCTTTGTGTCAGAGACAAGTTATGTTGGAGCTGTGTTGTTTGAACTGATTGCAGTTTTTCTGCTAAAGAGAGACGTTTTACTTAATTTCCACATGAAATATCAAATTATCTAATTAGGGAAAAACACACATAGAAAATAGAAGTTAGCAAATAATTTGTTTTTAAACTTAAATACCTAGATTTGCAGCCATTAAGTTTCTCTTAAAGTACTTACAAATCAAGGGAGACCAAGCAGCAGTAATACCTTCACAATGCATAGAGGGTTCTGAGTAGGCAATTTGCATTTTCTGCAAATCAGAACATTATATTTAGCACATAGTGTAGTTTCCCTGTGGGTGCACAGCAATAGAAGTCACAACAAACAGATACAAAGCATTTTAAAAATGGCATTTCAGATGACGCATTGCCTGCTTGAAATGACAAGTCTGTACATTGCAGGGTAGGGCTAGTATCCACCTCTCCTTTATAATTTGAAAGTCTGTGTTGATTTATTTTCACTCCACTCCATGTGAGACAGGGCTATTTTGAAGCCTTTAGGGAGAAGAAGAAAAATATCACTGTGACGAAACCATCTACCATGAAATTTTAAAAGTGTTTGGAAGGGAAACTCAGGAGATTTCTATCTCAAAGCCCATTCAATCATCCTTTACTTGGAATCGCTTTTAAATACTCTTCTACTGCAATGGGAGAAACTTCTCCATACCAGCTTTGAAGCCAGATGTGTTCAATGTTCATTTTCATGAAGAACCACTCATAGCTACGAGGCCACTTTCTTACCACTGGGTGCCTGGAAGGACAAAGAAAAGAAATAAATTAGAAGATGTGCCAAAGCATATGCATAGTCTGCTTTTTTCTTCAGCCTAGTGTGCTCAGCCAGAGTGAAACCTGAGATAGGAGAACACCACCATTCATCTTTTTGGCCCTTCCTGGATGTAAGGTTTACGATCTTCCACACCCCAGTCTGGGGAGAACTGCAACACAGGCCACCAGCAATCACCACCTTCCCCCACTGCAGAAGGGAAGGTGGTGATTCCCCCCTATCTCTAAAGGTGGTGATTCCCCCTATCTCTAAAAGCAGATGTTGTTTGGTCTCTAAGTAAGTGAAAAATAGTTAGAGAAGACTCTTTGAATGTGTGTCAGGGTTGTGCTTGTATCTGTTTAAAGGAAACAGTGTACTGAAAATGCTACATCTTTGGTAGCAATTGTGGTGTGGAGAGAGGCTGATAAAACTGGGTAGCAGGTAGAGCATAGCATAGCCTCTGCGAGCTGTCGACTCCTACAGCCTTCCCATCCTGTATTTATGTCTCATTTCTCTGGTCTCCCTTACAGCTAGGTCCAACAGATTCTGCCTGACTGGGTGCAGATGTCTGGTCCCCAAGCCCCAGCAAGCATAGCTGTGGGGAGCTCAGCAGCGATGCACAGAGTGGATACCACAGTTCAAGCAACAGTGTTCACAGGAACATAGGCGGGAAGTGGTGCAAGTCTGGGCAGGGTTGGCTCAGTGCCCCTCTGCTCCAGCAGACGACCCTGCAGCAGAGGTGCTTGGTTTGGCAACCTCTTGGTTTCCCTCTCATTGGGAAAATGGTGTTTCCTACCATTTTCTGAGTTGTCCCTTTGAGCACCTATGACCCTGGGGTTGGCAGGTGGCTTCAGATGCTGCTGGCACTGGGTGTGCCCCAGCAGCCCTCACTATATCATTCTGGCTCTTGCACCCTGACAGTAGAGCATCCTCTGCTGAGGCGCTGGTAGACTCTGGATCACATGGAAATCAAATTCGCGTGAGGTTTGTAAAAAAGGCTTGTGTGTCAATATGGCCCCATCTGTTCGTGGTCCCATTTTTGCTATTGATGGCACACGCTGACAGAGTCCCACCCTGACCCCTTCCTGTAGGTCAGAAAGAAAATCACCTCTGGGCTGTTTTGGATCCAAGCTCATCCCCGTTTCCCAGCAGTATTTGATGGAGCAGGTGAGGTGCACCTGGAGGACAATCCCTGGCAGCCTGTGTGGGAGGTGTGTGCCCCAGCTAAGGTTCAAGCTTTTCACACCTGTCATTCTGGAGACCCACTGAAGGGCATGAGGGCACACCCTGTGTGTGTGCTACACATCTGGGTTGTGCTTGCATCTGTTCAAAGGAGACTGTTCGGTAAGTACTATGGCTTTGAAGCAGCTGGGGTGTTAGGAGAGGTAATTAAACTTGTAAACTCCACCCTGAAAATGTTTGTAAGCCCAAATGCAGCAGACTTCTGCTCTGTCTCTGAGTCCACTACCTGTCATAAGGTAGGGTAGAATCATTAAAGATAACAAATACACCATGGAATTACGGAGTCTCTCCTTGGAACCAGGTGACATATCTTCATAATCCCCAGATTATAAACCATGTGCCTTACCAGAGTCCAACACCTAACTGCATTTCCATATTTCATTTCCTCAGGAGTTAAAAGGTCTGTCATTCCAAGACACACAGAAGGCCAACATGCATCATGGCCCCAAAGTAAAGGTCAGGCTTGTTATTTCTCAGATTTTCTGTACCAAACGGCTACATTTGTGTATTTGTCTCAAACTCACGGGTTGCACTCTACTACGTGCCTCTTAGATACAGACCTGGAAAACATTGCTTGCTTGGCAAATTCTACTTCCTCTGGAGGCACCGTGACCATCTGTCCCGTGAGAGTCAGCCTGGCGCACCTTGGATCCTCCGGATCAATTACATTTTTTCTGTGCACAGAGAAAAATGCTCATGAGTAATAGCTTGCTTGCTTGCTTAAGTTTTTGGAGAAGTGTGAACTCCTGCTCACATATAAAAAGCTTTGTCAAGCCTTGTGGGTCTCCTCTACTCCCAGCTATACTGTTTAGTGGAGGGGAAAGTCTGGAAGGAACACTCGACTGACACATAGCTCTGCTCTAGATAGTTGCTTAATCTTAATTTATGCTCACAAAAATTGGATTAGTATATGTTGGATTGTAAAAAATGTGAAAATGGCAGTATTCCCAGACAGATGTACAGACCTGTATTCAGGATTCTGAGAAGTAGTGAGCTGGTTAGTCTGTGCCTATGCTTACAGAAGAGCATGAATATGTGTATCTGTATGTGAAACATAAGGTCTTTTCACTGTGCTTATCCTAGAAAATCAATCCTTTTTCATTTTTTACCCATTTTTCAACTTCTTTACACCAATTAGAAAAGTTCTCCAATTGCCTTCAGACCAAGACAGGGAAGGTACTTGTTACTTTTTGGCTCTTTGTGTATGGTAATAATAAATAACTCCCATTAGTAACTGCAGGGCAATTGCTGACTCTGACATATACAATACAAGGATATAAATCATAAGAAAATCTACCAATTGCAAAAAAATTAGGGTACAAAATGACTGTAAAGGCTTGATCCTGGCAAATGCTGAGCAGTCCCAAGTCCTGTTGCTAGCAGTTTGAGACTGCACAGCATCTCAGGGAATCATGTTCCCATGTCAGCCCAAGAAACTACATTGGGAAATGAAAGCTGCATTTCTTCTTCTCTGTGTTTTAATCACAGTAAATTACATCTCATCCGTGTACAATTTTACTTAAAGATCTTGGCTTGAGCCCTTTAGCCGTAACTGTGTGCAATCTGCAATGGCTTCATTCTTGGTTATATTTCTCAATGTGTGTCTAGTGTATGCAGGAAACATATGGGCATCCTCCTGCAGCTAATTTAACACCTACAGATTCTCCACAGATGGTTATGAGAGACTGTGTAGCTCACTAGATAAAGTATCTGCCTTTCTGGAGAGGGTCATGAGCAGAGATACACAAGGAAGTATAGGAGGCTGCTCGATACTGGACGATGTCTGGTAAGCACTTGCCACTGTCTGCAGCCTGACCTCCAAAGTGCCATTTGCAGTCACATCATCTCAGGGACACATTTTCAGTGTCCTGTTCAGTCCGGGGCAGTTGTCTGAAGGGGATGTTCAGTTTAACAACTTTTAGGCAAATTCCACTTGTACTCTTTTTCCTCTCCCATTGCTTACTGGTGAGAGGAAGGGCCAAGGCCAAAGATCAGGCTCCAACTTTCTGTTCACATCAACTTATAACGGTTTAATTTTCTCTAGTACAACTTTTAAGTTATAAAATAATAAATGACTGCTGCTCTGAGTACCCAAAAATCTGCATTCCCTGCCCAGGCACTGGGTTAATTTCCATCAGTGTGTATGCAGAGTACAAACTTGTCTACATGATCACCTTGGCACACCATAGATCCTCAGCACTAACTCCTACTGCCTGCTGAAGATGTCACTTCACGTCTGGGTTACAGTGGCCTGCAAGTGCTCTGTCCCTAAGGAACCCAGCTCCATGTCCCAGGGACACCCGTAGCTCCTGGCATTGGAGGCTTTGTGTGTTATGTGGCCACCCAGCATCCATGGCCCAGTGAGATGCTCACCCACCAAAACACAAATAAATACAGGCAAATACAGTGAATACAGGGAAGAGAAAGGAGCCAAATCCCACATGCAAAGGGTGTCAGCTGAGAGTCTGCGTGTCCAGCAGCCAGGGCAGGGCACATTCACACTCTTGCAACTGTTGACCCTGGATGGTGA
The DNA here is from genome assembly GCA_013397845.1 of Melanocharis versteri. Classification (NCBI taxonomy): domain Eukaryota; kingdom Metazoa; phylum Chordata; class Aves; order Passeriformes; family Melanocharitidae; genus Melanocharis; species Melanocharis versteri. Next base: position 1,199,324 of record VZTG01003862.1, read on the forward strand.
AGTGTTAAAATCCATTTGAAGCAATATCCTGATCTATTGTTATCTTTTATGCTTAATCTTAATTCTGTACTCAAAGCCCTCTGCCCCTCTGTTTATGTATTCAATACATATTTAACATACATATTGATGAAGGAAAGGGACTTCTTGCAAGCAGAAATTCAGTTCAGAAAATTGCTTTAAAACAATCGTGCATCTGGATATATGATACAATTTCCTCCACAGCCTAACAGTATCATGAAACAACTGAAGGGCCAGGAAAAGCAGGAATATTTGCAAGTGTCTTTCTTGCACACAGCTCCTAGGTAATACGTGGCTAATCACTTTCAGAGAGGATTTTGAAAGGGATTGTTATTAAAAGATGTCTGTGTTTCACAGAGCAGATCAAGGTGATAGATTTTGGATGTGATCAGGAGCAGTGAGTAGTTTTGTTGTGACCGTCTCAGATTACAATTATTTGGTGGTTTTGTGCAAGTCCAGGTTTATTCTGAAAGCATACTATTTGATTTTGAGTAGGCAATAGAGCCGATGTAGCTGTGGTTAAGCGGTGAACCCTGCCTGCCTTTGCTGAGACAGTTTTGCCTAATAGGACTAGTGTCTGATGTGACTCTTCCCCAATCGACATGAAAAGCTGCTCTTCACATATTTGGCTGACACGCTGTGCATCCATAGCTTGAATAGTTTTATTTATGTTTTTTTCTCCCCCTGGCTTCTTCTGTTTACAATTTTCTGTACATTCTTGTGATCCAGGGTGCTACACTGATTGACACACATAATACTATCTTCCCAGTAAAAATTATTCAAACTGGATTTTGCATATTGGAATAATATTCTGGAGGATCAGTTTGTTTTTCTGGGAAATGACTCGAATTATTTGTTGAGATTATGTTAGGTGAAGTTTTGGAAGAGCTGAACAGGAAAATGACACATTTGAATTCAGCACACTGTAATTATTTTGTTGGTTTTGCTTTCAGGGCTGCCTCTTATCATAGGTTTTTTGTTTCAGATTAGGAACCTTGTATTCTAATCTGACATTAGCATCAGTATTTTCCTTTTCAAAGGAACCCTTCATATTCTGAAATGAATCTGTTTCTGCATCTCTTTTTTTTGGCATAGTATTTCCCTAATGATGTTTGATTATTTTTATACTTCTTAAACCATCAAAACCCACTAAACTTACAGCTACCATTTCTAAATTTTGTGAATGGGTCTTGAGTTTTTAGTGTTGTTGCCAGTGCAACTCATGCAAATGCAGGATTTGTTTCCTTGGAGTAAGGTGATATAGTCAGGGATTTATGTCATATTTTTACTAGAGATAATGAAGGGATATCAGGGATCAATATATTTACTAAAACATTCCTCACTTGCATCTGTAGAGGTCTAGTCATGCATTCACTAGACATTTCTTGCCTCTATATACATATTCTTGCCTATAAATACATATTCAGCTCTCAGTCCTTGAGCTCCTTTCATCTTTCCTGGCACAAGAACAAGTAGATGCAGAGGAGCGGCTTTATGTAACATTTGTGTGCTGCTGACTGGGTGTGAGAGGGAGGCAGAGTCGGGGGTAGAGATGGAGACACAGTTGCTCTGTTGAGGAAACCCAAGGTGGTTTCTCAGGTGGTTTGTCTTTACCAGAATCAAGCCCTCTGTCTCCACGGAGAGGACTTCATGAATGCTATAATAAAATATGAACTGAGGGGAAGAGAAAGCAGGTAACTGTGAAAGAAGATCAAGCAATAGGGAACACATTCTTTTTTTTCACACTTGTTTCAAATACATATACTTTGTTGCAGAAAATTAGGAAGGCCAGATTAAAATGGAAGAAGATTCAGTTTATGCATTTTATAAGAAAACAGTGCATTAAAAGAGATCATCTTAATTATTCATCTGATCTGTGAAGAGAGAAGAATTGATTGTTCCTGTTCCTCTGCTTACAGTGAGCAAAGTAGGTATGCAGAGTTTGACCCAGTCCAGGCAGTTTTCTTCCAAGTGTGTGAGATGACATCACTTACGAAGGTGCCAGCTTTACTGAGCTTAAGGAGAGACCTGCATCCAAGTGAAAAATATTTCCCAACAGAGATGCAATGCTGCAAAGCACACTGCTAATGAATATGTCCCACTTATTTTACTGTGTAACACTTCCGCAATTTCTGGGTCATGGTTCAAGAGTGGTTCAGAGTAAAGAGTGCCACCTACTCATTAAATTGTTTACTACACTAGCCATCTCTTGGAGTTTAATGAGAAGGTTCTTACACAGCAACTATCCAAGTCCAGGTGTTATGAACCTATACTTTAGGCTGCCATGGTTATATTGGCACATAAGATGATGATGTTGGGACTTGGTTAGGATTCCCTTTCACAGTTGAGATCTCTGCTCTGACTGATGATGCTCTGTCTCCTTGTTTCTGACCAAAAGTATCCCTGAGTATTATCTTCATTCTCAGCCTCTGCAATCCATTAGTGAGGTGACAGTGATCTGCCACAGATGAACAGTAAAAGCAAATTAAGAGTTTGGAAGGAACTTGGGAAGGAAAGCCAGGTACTCCCAAGAAGGAACTGGTAGACTGTTCCAGTGTCTGGGTGTGGAAGCAGGAGTCTATGCAGAGGAATCTATCTCTTTTTCTTCTTCCCCAGCCTCCTTTTCCCACAAAGGAGCTGACGTCCTTCTCCTCCATCCCCTGAGGGAACAAGACCTTCCATCCTCCCCGGGAAGATACACAAATGTCCCCTGAACACATTTCTCACTTCCTTGTGAGAAAGCACTGCTCTTATCCCTCCACTTCTTCAGAGTTGAAGAGAAAAGAAGTTGGGAAAGAGCTTCCTCCTATTGCAGAAAGGAAGAGGCAGAGACCCAAGAAGAAAGCCCCAGAGAACTGTTCTCCTACATTTTTTCTACTTTAAAGCACACAGCTCATGAGTGGTATGAGGACAATGACTACCTCCCCACATTCTAAGCTCTCCTATAATGGTAGCAGTCGTGAAAACCCATGTAATTAGGAGGTGGGGATTGGCTGCTGACACAGCTCATCCCTGTCACCTCCCATGGATGCAAGGTAGGTGACTGTCACACCCTGCACAGGGCTCCTCTTCACATAGCCCCAAACTGGGCACAAGGTGAAAAGGCAGAGTTATTTTCTACTATATAAAATGCATCATAGGATTTTTGTCCCCTAAAATCTACAGAAAGGAAGGGAGGGAATGCTGTGTTCTTAGAGAATTACTGTAAAGTGCAAATAATTTTGATTCACAAATGTGATCAATTTTGAAAAGTAAGTTACTCTCCTCATTCATTTCATTTGTTCACCACTAACTACCAGAGTCTCTGAAGCAGAAAGAATGTATTGGTGCCGCTAATCTGCATGGCATGAACGTCAAACAAAATCTCCACTGAAAGCAATTTCATAATCTGAAAAGCTGTTGCTGGCCTGCAACCGGATATGGCTAGGCAGTTCTGCCCTGCTCTGATTTTGACAAGAATTTCTTTACCAGCCATGTTTGGGAGCCAGCAAATATAGTTACAACATCTTTGCTTTTGGAAGAGGTCTTCTGTTCTGAATCTGATGTCAGGTCAGGGAGCTAAAGCGTATAGGTGCAGTGGCTATTCTATTCATCTAAGTGAGCCTGTGCTCATAGTATATGTGTTTTAATGTTTTAAATAATTTCACTCTTTCTAGAAGATAATCCTTCCTAAAATGTTTTAATTACAATGTGTTATCTGAAGCCAGTCTGTTTGCCTGTCCGCACTGACAATAACAATGCATTTCTTCAGCTGAACTCTGTGTTTCAGACAGGAAGCTTTTATATAGTTTAACCATAGACAATTCATGGAGAAAAAAAAGAATCACAGTATCAACTATTTCTGTAAACAGAGTCAGAGAAACAGTATTTCACTAGAAAGGGATTTTAGGAAGTTGGTTATTTAAGAATACAGGAAAAATAGTAATTTAGAGCTGTATTGTGTGCATTGGGTCATGATGATAGTAGGTTTCATGTTTGACTTTCTAATTTGGTATCTTCATGATTTTTTTAAATATAGATTTTTCAGGAACAACTACTGACATAATTATTTGCATATGACTAAAAAGGGCCAATATAAATACCAGAACTAGAAATGTGTCTCTGCCACAGAATCAGGAGGTGGGTCTCAAAAATTGACAGATGTCTGAATTCAGCCTGTCTTCTGCATGCGTAATTTCTCTTTGTGTGAAGGTACAGTACCAGATTTCTTTGTTATATTAATCCATGTATTAACAACAGTGACTCTACGAACCCAGCGGTAGTTACATGTTGAGTGGCCACATGACATCTCAAAGGTTGTGCCTTCCACCCATGGCAGACTTATTGCCTCTCAGGATTGCCCAGAGAATGAAGTTGGATGTTTGTGCACACTGACGATCCACCATACAGTAGGAACCCAGACCTACAAAATTCCTCTTCTCTTCCCATGGCTTGGTGGCTCAGCACTCCCTGTCAACATCTTCCATGCAGCATTTAGGAGACCTACAAAGCCAGCTTATGTCCACTGAAGACATCTGCCTGATCATGCCAATCTGCTACCTCAAGCACCAGATGAGCATGGTGGGTAAAATGGCTCTGATGGAGTCACCCCTGATGGAGATCATAAATCAGGAGGCAAATCTGAATTCATGAAAATCACTCACGGTCTGCAGCGTGGATTTGAAACACCATCCTCCAAACTAATAGCAGGAAAAAAACAAAGGTGGACTGACCCCAAAGCTTGCTGTTTTTCCCTTGTATGAAAACCAGTTCATGGCAGCCGTGTAGCTGCTCCTTCTCTAAGAAAGCTGCAGTGTGTCCCTGTGAATGCGCTGAACCTCATGTCAAGGAGGCGACACACATTTAAAATTAATTGCCTGTTTTCCAGGCTGCAGCTGTAATGAGGCAGACTCAGGAGCTTACTTGGAAAGAGGAATCCTCTGAGCAGCCTCTGTGTTGGGAAATGTGTTTAGAACAATAGCTGCTCTATTCTTTAATGTCGGGCTTGGTCTTGCTCCCTCTGAAAGCTGCAAGAATGGGACTCAATCTTTTCAGCCTGTCGGCGGCATAGACATACCAGCTTAGTCTATTTATAGCCCTGAAACATTTAATTTTTCTAGCCTCTATTATCCATTTATCAGCCTCCAGATAAAATGCTGTGTAGTTCCTAACAAATGCTGTCTCTATCCTGGCCGGCAGAGCCTTCTCAGAGAGGGGCAGCCTGTCTCCCTCTGGGAAACGGCAATCTCTAGGTCAGAGATGAGTGATCCAGACCATAGCTGCAATACTAAAATGTCTTGCAATTAATGCCTAGTCAGATGTGTCGCAGCTCTCCTTTTTTCAATATTAAATGTTATCTTTCTTATTAGTTTAGGGTTTTCAAATTTTCTCTCCAGCTGATTAAATATTGAGGCTGGAGCACCATAAAGGCCAGTCTGTATTCCTCACATCCTTGAGAGGGAAAATATTTATTGTCAAGGTTTGGAACTTGAGTCTGTTCTGAAACAAAACAAATGAAATTTGCTACTAAATAAATTTAATATCAAATTGGTGTACACAAGTCACTTGAAACCGATTAGGTACACGAAGACATTGAAATGTCAGCTATGTTTTCTTTCTAAAGGCCAGAGATTTCTTTTGCGTGCAATAGGTCAGAAGCATTTTTCAGGGGAGTGCCAAATACTCCCAGGAACATCGGCTACAGGCACTGATCAGCTTTCATATTTATTTTCATTCTTGCAACTCAGAGTAGGTTAATAATGGAATTCTAATAAAGTTCCACAGGAAAACAAGCTACAAATGCATTTCTGGCATACAAGGACATGAACTTTCTCACGTAGAACATTATTCATTTAGCTATTTTGCATAATTATTTTGAAACCAAAACAATTAATGATGCACTTGAAGAGAATGTCTGACAAGAATGACACTTTCTTTTGCAAAGAAAACCTCACAGACACCATTTTAATACTAGGAGGACCTGAGCTCTCACAGAGTGAAAGGTCTTGCCTCTCACAGAGTGCTAGTAAAGAAGACTTTTGCTATACCAAACCTGAGCCACCGCACAAAGCTCTGCACTGAGGATGCTGTGTGCTGTTTGCATGGCACAGCCTGGCTATCTCAGCAGGTCAAGTGCACCCTGAAGCTGGGGACAGGTCACCCCAAGCACTGGCAGCAGGGTCCAGACACCTTGTTGTTTTCTTCAGTGTTGCGCTGCCCATGGAAGCCCTTTCTGTGGTGTAACAGTGGGGTGGTGTGCCAGGCTGCAATTTTAGATGTTGCTACTTTGAAATGCAAAAAACACTCATGGATTCCTAGTTTAAAATATACATTAATTTCTGACACTGGTTATAGGGGAAGGGAAGAAAGGTAAAAAGTGCAGTGCCTGTACCCTTCCTTGCCGTGAGATAGCCTCAAAGCTTGCTCACATTTTCATATCATCAAAACCAAAAATTGTAGCTGAAGTAAAGACCCAGCTTTTCATTGTCCATATTGCTTGTCCTTTGCACTAATGCCAACCAACGTCTGTTCCAGATGAGAACTTCAGAAATAATGAAAAAGAAACTGAAGGTGAAAACAAAATAAATAATGCATGAAGCACTGATCAAACTCTGAATCTGTGCACTCAATTCAGTAGTAAGCTCAATATTTGGAGTATGGTTACATGCTAAAATGAGGATATCCTATTTTCCTCCACCTTCTCTTTTCCTTTCCCCTCTCCTTTGCTCTTCTCTGGCTCTTGAGGAGCTGATTCAAGTTACTAAGCCAGTAGAAATCTCATCCAGAAAAAAAAAACCCAAGAGGTTTCTGCTGGGTTACTGAGCTAAAATAGGCCCACCATATGGTCAGCTGGAGGGAGGGGGTAGGATTGCATGGCCAGGAGCAGTACCGGCCACAGGATGAAAAGAAGGATCAGTGGAAAAACTTATTCTTGCTGTCAGGATAATTTTCTTCACGTTTATGTTTCAGCTCAGGCTGAGGCAAAGCCCAGAACTGACGAGGGGCAGGGTAGCACACGACCAGTGGTAGAGGGAGGGAGAGTAAGGATGTGGCAAATGGTAATTAGTTTGGCTTAAGCTGTTTTGGAAATCCAGGTTTAGCTTCTTGGCAGTGCCCAGAGAGCTCTTCTTACCAGAGAGCACAGTCTCAGGCTGCAGAGGGGACTAGAGAGTCAGGTGACAGAATCCAGGTTGCCCTGGCTGCCAAACAAGCAGCAGCAAATATCTGGCATACTGATCAAAAGGGTAGTGGTTTGAAAATTAATAGCGACGTAATAAAAAGACATCGAATAAATATCCTCAAAGGTTTGTGGTGTATATGGATTTCACATTTCTATAAATCATGCAGCATTTCTCTTTTCTTGGTGAACTGGCACTTCCCAAACAGGTAAATCCGGCAGTGATGTTGCTAAGCCATAAAAGGCAAAGACTTTCAAGAGTGGCTGCTCAAAGTTAGGAATCAAAGGCCACACTTAAGTACCTAAGTGGGTGTGTTTTCAGAAGTGCTCAACACTACCACTCATCATCAATGGAAGCTGCTCTGAGTCTTGCTCTGAAAATAGGGCATTGGGTAGTAGGACATAGGACTTAAAATACATTTTTAAGTGCTTGGTCTGGATACTAAGTTTACTATTAAGCTGAAAGAAAAAGCTTAGAAAGCAGGAATAAACACGATTAAGCGTGCAATGAAAGAATGGATATATTTATTTTCTAAATGATTAATCCAAAATATTTAATGAAAATATTTAAACAATAAGCAGAACCATTCCAGTGTTAACTTCACTACTTCACTGACCTCCTCAAGCATTCAAAACTGAATTACCTTAACAAATGTTGGTGATAGAAGTTTCCTATTAGGTGTTTGACATTGTCAGAGGAAGCCATCATTTTCATTCCTTGGGAATAGGATGTCAGCCTGAAATTACTTGTACTGCTTCGGACTAAGAAATATTTCGTTTTTCCACCATATAACTCTATAGAAAACAATATATTCTGAAGACAAATACAGACAAGTGTAACAGTAATGTTTTATATCTGCCATTCCCTGCACTTCCCAGGGTTCTTCTCAGCTAGCAGGCTTGAGAGGTGGGATGACACTCAAGGCAATCCTCAGCTGGGGAAATCTGCTCTCAAGATAAAACCTCTCCTTCCCCAAAGAGGACCTTAAGTTGGAATAAAAACTGTTAATGCCATTTCCTTCTGAAGGAGTCTGTGCTTACCAGTTCTCTCTCTCTCTCTCCTTGGAACGTCAGCTAAGACCTGCTTTGGTAACGGAGTCCTGTCTGACACAATTTCAGTGTCATGTACCTTGTCACGTAAAGAGGCCTTCGTAAACAACACTTCACACAAGGCTGACCCAGCCAAGTTTGCCACATGATAGACTGTAAACAAACATATGGTAGAGATATATCTTTTTCAAGGAGACAAGAATGGAGGGGAAAATTGAATCATCTTTGAGGTTACATACATACATTTTAAACATGTAAAGCTTTGGGGACCTGAAGTTATTAATTATATACAAAGAACAAAATGGACCTGTTGGAGCGAGTCCAGAGGAGGCCATGAAGATGATCATAGGGTTGGAACACCTCTCCTACAAAGACAGGCTGAGCAGTTGGGGTTGTTCAGCTTGGAGAAAGCTCCAGGGAGACCTTATAAGCAGACTTCCAGTACCTAAAGCGAGCCTGCAAGAGAGCTGGGGAGGGACTTTTCACAAGGGCATGTAGCGACACGACAGTGGGATAATGGATTTGAACTAAAAGAGAGGAGGTTTTGATTAGATGTTAGGAAGAAATTCTTTGCCGTGAGGGTGGCAAGACCTTGGAACAGGTTGTCCAGAGAAGCTGTGGATGCTCCATCCCTGGAAGTGTTCAAGGCCAGGCTGGATGCAGCTTTGAGCAACCTGGTCTAGTGGAAGGTGTTCCTGTCCATGGCAGGGGCGTTGGACCTAGATGGCCCTTACGGTTTCTTCTAACACAAACATTCCATGATTCTAAGATTCTATGATATAATCAGGAAGAAGTCAACTCACTGCTGTCTCTGGAGAGAAGAACCTGGGACTGGATGTAGATTGGTAAACCTCAGACCTGGATTTCTTTATTTGGGGGTCATTTACTGATTGTTTGTTATATATAAGGTGTAAACAATTTGCAAAGATATCATATTCAATCATACTCTCTGAAGAGGTGGAAATCAGACTGAGTGTCACAGTCTTGTGCATATAACTTGTGAACTGAGAGCCTGAGACCCTCTTACAGAACCCAGAGAGCTGGAGCCCTGTCAAGGCATTCAGCAGGGCCTCCTCCAGAGCTGCTCTGCAGAGCTAAGATGCCTGCTTTACTGTGAATTGGATAGCTTCTAAAATTTTATGGATTTTATTGACTAGATCACTATAGACTGTTATAGGATCTTGAACACCTAGATTTTATGTAGGCACCTCCAAGAAGTGATTAAAATGTAGGTATGTTAATGTTCAAGCCGAAAGCCACTTCAGCTGTTGATACTACAATATACTTCAGTGACACCTCTGCTTTTCTCTACTGTGCTTCACCACGGCAACTTACTGCAAAAAGAAACCTAGGAAGGAGCACGTAGCTGATCGTGAGACTCAAAAATAAATGCAGGACACTGAAGGTGGGGACCCAGCATTTTGTTCTGAGGTCTCTGTTCTCACTAAAGGTGGTAGGAGACAGATAAAACTGTTACCTGCAGAAATTTCCATCTGCCTCTGGCAGGGTCAGAGAAGCCATGGGATTCTTCAGAAGATCTGTCACAGTGTTATCCTTTGGTGTCACGTAAAAGAAAGGGATTCCAGTGCTGTTATTGACAGGACCATCGCTGAGAAGTAAACAGTTCCCATAGGGCATACCTTGGATCTGCAAAAGCCAAATAAGCAACTGGTTACATCTTTGCACATAGAGGGTTTTCAGGGTGGGGGATTCCCCCAAGGGCTCTAGCAGAGCGAACAGCCAGCCCCATCGCTCCTATTTTCTGTTGTCATCATGAGACAGCATTTCTTCTAAATTAGATCTATCATGCTTCTATGAAAACAGATCTCTCATCTATTTCTTCTCTCTAGTCTTGTCCACGACACTATAGAGAACATTTTCTCTTCCACTAAGCTTAAAGGAACTACCAAATTAAAAATGTTTAAGAGCACGAATATCTTTTGCTCCTGCCATCAGTGTGAGGGAACATTTACTCTAAACCACTGCTGGTACCTTTCCTCAAGCCCAAAAGGATATAGAGCCTAATTTAGCCTTGATTCTGCTTTTTACTCCAATATTGCCTCCTCCTTTGGTTTTGACTTACAATGTGATTGCATTGGTTTACAAAAACAAAAAAGAATGCATTTGAGCTAGAATTGTGTTTGAAGTCAAACTGGACGTCAGCTCAGCTTCCTGGGCAGGAACATCAGATCAGGGGGGTGTCTCAACTACCAAGCCAGCCAAAGTAAAACCTCCCCCCACGGCAGAGAAGCGACACTAAGGAGCCAAGTTTTCAAAAAGATTTTCTCCCATACAGTGACCTGTGTACACACAGTGGTTATAATGCATGCAAAAATGTCCTTGCCCAGCAGTGACACTCATTAATATCCTTCAGAATAACGTATACTCCTACTATGCTTTTCATCCCATTTTAAATAGCAATGACAGATATTCAATTAATTACTCCTTTCTTTTCATGTCTTCAGATATTTTTTCCTCATGGTCTAATAGATGTTAAACAGTAAAATCATCGGCAACACATTAAATCTTTTACAACAAAATCAAATTAAATATGAATAGTTAATGAGAAAACCCTGGATGATGTTGTTACCTGGGTAGCGTGCTTTCTGTTTTTAATGTTTATACGCCTTTAAAATTTTAATGCTTATAGTGCTTATAAATGGTCTTTGATGGCTTTCCTTAGAAGCAAGGCTTTAATGATATTACATAACTTAGAAAATAAAGATACTTGTTTATTATTAAGAGCTACAATTCAAAAAAAAAAGCCCTCAGTAATATTGCAGGACATGTTCCCATTGCTTAAAATACTCAGTCTGTCATGCAAAGTTAATGTTACTCTGGATTCTCAAAAATAATTGTGATTACAGGCAGCATAGTTCAGCATTCAAAGCATCAAACACCAACCCCTGAATTTCAAATTTTATTATGAATCACATTTTTCTGTATTACTTCTGTGCTCTGTCTGGAGGCAGATAACTGCAGACTGTATTATGGCTGTAATTCCACTGAGGGTTTCTGGCGAGAGCATAAACCAAAAGAGTTATGATCACATGGTTTAATAGGATTTCCAAAAGCTGATGTAGAATCACAGGCCTCTTCTGTCTGTGTACATATTCATTTAATAATATCTTTTTTCAATCTGTTACTTTGTATTTCACAACAACATAAACTGCCACTAACTCGGCTAAGCTTTCTGAAGACTTATGTGCTTCTAAGTTTGTTTAATTTAAAATTGTAAGCTAATTAATCTGTGAATACTTTTAATAAAAAGCTAAGAATATCTTCTTTTTAAATTATTTTTTTATTTCTCCTTCTTTTCCTTTTGTCTGAGTGGTACTGGATGCTGTGTCTCATCCCAACATTTCACTTTAAAAAGGGAAATATTTTAAAGCTGGAAAAAATAATGAGCCCAATTCTCCGGTACAGCACAGCTATTTAGTTTAATGCCCCTGACAGAGAAATCGGCCCTCAAGCTGGTACAGCTGGACGGACGGGCAGATTGTATGGTAGCCCAGCAGGCTCTCCTCCTTCTCTTCCTCATCCTCCTGAAACAGCCCCTCTGCAAACCCTGCGATGCAGGGTTTCTGCCTTCTGGCCTAGAGATTCTGGTTTTTTTGGCGTCTCTCTGGCGCGGTTTCTAGCGTGCATGCTCCCTCCCCGTGGTCCGAGCGCGATCTCTCCTCCAGGGTTTGCGCTGCTCCCTGCGCGGCGCGGGCGCTGCTCCGGCGGCTCCCGCGGGCGCCGTGGCCACCGTACCTTTCCTCGGGCGGCCCGCGTCGCCACGAAGCCCCAGC
>VZTG01003862.1:1211664-1285567 GCA_013397845.1 Melanocharis versteri
CGCGCGGCTCCCAGCCCAGGCGGGGCTCCCTGCGGGGCTCCCCCGCCTCTGCCTGCCGCCCGCGGGGGACCTGGGACACTGCTGCAGCCCCTGGCTTAGGTGCGCGGTCCAGCAGGTATCTCACGTATTAAGTTCTCTACGCGCACGACAAAATCAAGAAGATGGAGCTGTCCAGGCGGAGGCGGTGCGACCTCTCCGTTTATTAAAAAGAGAGAATCCACGAGGGAGAGTGTCCGTGTGAACATTCCCGTTGCAGGGAAAGCTTCGTTTGGGCACTGAGGTCGAGTCACAGCAGGACCCCAAGTCGGAGGTGGCAGGCAGCATCAGTTTGGTGCTTGCAAGGATGAGTTTTGATATGCGAATACATGGAACTGCTATTAAACGTTTTCCAGGCAAGGTTTTATTAGACAAAGATTTGCATGTATATGAGTTTATATCAATAGTCCAATTTAATAAAGGCACATGTGCACCCTGTTCCTTTCTTGGCAGTAGACCTCTTCAATATGGCAATGCAAAGTTGTAATTCTTTAAAACATATGCTTGTAAATTTTCATTGCATTCATGCAAATTATTTAAGGAACACAGGTTCAGTAGGAGACAAGGAAGAATGAATCTCACAGAAGCCTTTGCCTGTCGGAAGGTTCTCAGGTACATCTAACAGATCTTACTTTTTCATATTTGTGAAGAACAGATTCCAAGAGCAGTCTACTGATACAACTTCTGCTTAATTGTGCCACGAGAACAGGTATATCTAATCTAGAATCTAAACTCTTATAAATAAAAGTGGACTGGAGAACACTGAGTATTTTTAACTTACATTTTTTCCTACACTCCCTGTTCCATTTTTTTCTTCACCATAAAAACCTGAGGAATAGTGGAAATGGGTATAATGGGCCTTAAGACCCAAATCAGTTTTTCTGATTGTGAAGATACTTCCCAAGGAAATGTAATTTTGGCACCAAACTCTTAATCTTATCTGCAGAATTAAATATGTGACTACCTTTTCCAGACATGGCCCTGTCTACATCTGCTGCAATACATCACTTTTGAAAATTGATTCCCACTTCAGTGCTTGAGCTGAGAGAGAAGAATGGAGATGCAAGTGAAAAATCAATGTAGATTTCCAAACCCAAAATGAGTGAAAGCTTCCCAAGCTCCTGACAAGTGCTTTTCTCTGATTCAGGATATGTCCCTTCTTAAAATACTGAAGCAGTTGTCCCTTCTTGAAATAGCAACCAGGCACAGACAACTCACTGCAGACATGCTCTTCAAAAATAGTTAAACCCCCCATTTCCCTGGTGTTTCAGGGAATTTCCTCACACAATCTGATGCATAGAAGATACAAATCTCATAGCTGGTATTTACTATTTTACATGAATTTATGCCAGGGTTTCTCTTTATAAACATCTTTGCTTGTACTTTACTTACAGAACAAGTCCAAACAACCTAGTTTTGAACATAATAAAATAGTAACATTATATACAGCGTATTTTGTTTCAGTTAATAGAATTATATGTAAGATATTGATTCTTGTATCCTGCAGAAATGGGAAACAAAGCGGGAATTTTTTAAAACAGGAATTAGTGCTAGGTTTTATATTCAATAAATATAAATTTCAAATTAAACACTGTAGACGCAAAGCAGCATTAACACAGAGTCATTTGTTTATGCTGTAGCTTCCAGATAAATTTACCATGATTACCTCAGGTAGGTCTACAGCTTTACTGACAATAGAAAAATACAAGAAATACATAAAACCAAGCCACAAATAGTTCACCTTTATCTTCTGAAGATTTATTCAAATAATCGAAATCAAATCACATGACAACTTAAAGTAACTGCATTGCTAGCCCAGTTTTGCATTTAGTATTTTCAAAAAAAAAAAAGATCTTAAGTTTAAGAGAATGAAAACAGTATTTCTTAAAGTTTTATCAAAAAGTAAGAATGGCGTAGCATATAGAATGCTATAGTCAGGATGGTTTTCTCTGAAGATCTTCTGTTCATTGGAGGCAATGAAATATCAGTGCATCTTTTTGAGTAAAAAATGTTTCCTTTCCAACTTGAAGATCCAACTTAGTACATGATATAAAAATTTTCTCTTCCTAAATTACCTGGATGTGCGGAAAATTAGAAAACAAACATGGAAATATTTTGACTGTAGGAATTGTAAATCATTTGTTTCTCCCTCCATTGAACAAAAAAATATTCTCTATTCTTACTTGCTGAACCTGAGGTATTTTATAGATACCAGCCTTAGCAACAAGAGGAAGCACACATCATAGGATGGCAAAGGTCTGACAGAAGGGCATATCCAGTTTGAATACGTCATTCACACTTCTCACACTTTGTGTGTCAGCTCTAAGCCCTTCTATTCATTTTCAAAACAAATAGTCTCAGCCTGTCTCTCTCCTGATGGGGACTGCTTTTTCATGCTGAAATTCTGGCTTTCTTAAAATCAGCAGAAGTCTTGACACTGAATTCAATCAGGGTCATGATTTTGCTCTCATTTTTTGATCATTTTAGTTAATGATTTCACTTGATCTCTGTATCCTGGTTTGTACAGACCACTCAGATGAACACTTACCATTCCTGTAAGTCAAGTCGTTAACTATATCCTATTTTTTTCCTCCCTTTTTAACAAATCAGTGTTTAATTTGTCCTCTGCTGAAAGAGCTAGGAATAGCATACCCTCAGTCTCTTCATGCCCTGATTTGCAGTATATTGTATGTTACGAAGGTGTGGAATTGGATTAAAAGCTACGGCACAGTGCTCTGCAGATAAACCCACTGCAGGTGTGCCGTTTAATAGGATTTTAATTTGGTAACAAGTGAACAAAAAGCAGGAGCCTAGAATGGGATTTTCTGGATGAAAAAAATGCTATTCATGCTGAGAGAAAGCAACTGCAAGCTCCGTGATAAGGAATAAAGATCTGGCCAATGCTCTCTGAGCTGCACTTTTATAGATTACGGCTTGTTCGAAGCATCTCTGTTACTGCCGCCGGTTCCATCGATTCTGAGTTCATACTATGTGTTTGGCTCTAGAGCATTTCATCTGCCACACTTCCCCGCTAAGCCAGTGTGTACAAATCTTCTACTGTCTCACTCCCTGCCCTCTACATTTGTTCATATAAAACCAATGTTTTCCTCGGGAGATGCCACCAACTTGGAATGTATTCTGTCTTCAAGAGTATTAACTCCATTTATTAACTCTATGTATTAACTATTTAAACTGCATTTAAAGATAAGATTCATAAATATACTGCACTGTTCAAAATAAATGGGAAAAAATGGTCTCTCTGCTGAGGAGTCTAATTTATATTCAGCATCAACTAGGAATGGAAGACCAGAAACAGATGGAGAAGGAAGAGGAAGAATGAAGGTGACAACTAAAAAAACCATGAAGGAATCTGCTAAACCACACATATTGGTGCTGCTGGTATCAGGGTAAGGTTGGGAGATTCTTTTCTGATTTCTGTTACCAGTCCTCCCTCGTATTTTTCCAGGGTTTCGTAGCGAGACTGAGCGGTTAGCACTAATTTCAATGAGCTGAGTGTGGAGGTGCGATGAACAGATTTTTTTTTCCATGGCATAACAGGCTGTAGAGAAGGCACAAAAATGCCTTGTGGGACAAGATTAAAAAGCTACGGAGGTTGCGTGGTGCTGGCAATGGTTGGAGTGGAGGATGGGAACTGATGAAAAGCACTGGGTTGCAGAAAGCTGCCAAGCCTGCCTGAGGTGAAGGAATTAAAAGCACAAATTATGAAATAAACCTGAACGATATGTCAGGAAGCAGAAATGTGGTCCAGGAAACAGCAGTGTGGCTGGTGGATGCTGCTATGGCTGCTGAGGGTTTAGATACCCAACAGAATGGGCTGTGGCCAAAGGGGGATTAGTCAAGAGCAGGGACAGATGGTTCCTTGGAAGCACAATGATGATTTTTGGTGGCCAAAAGTCACAGAACAAAAATCCTCATGCAGTGGGAATCTTGTCAGAGGATCTACAGAGATGAAAATGCAAACAAAGCAGTGGGTGATAGAGATGCTTTTGGCAACTGTGTTTTTCAGCAACCTGTGGCATCAGTGCTGATAGACAAAAGAAAGAATCTGCGATGGTCGAGGTGGGAGCTAGCACCCATCTGAAGAACATGAGTGGGCAGAAGCGCTCACTCACTCTCGCACAGCTCCTGAAGCCCTTTTGAGCTGCAGGTTCGAGTTTTTCAACTCCATCACAAACTGTAAGCACTTGAACCACAACGTAACAGGTGCTTACTAGAATCTCTTTTCCATCCCAGTTATCAGCATCTTGCACATGGACTGGTAGAATCCATCACCTGTTGGGTTCTTTGATCTCTAAACTTCTAAACTTTCTCAAACATGCACTGTGTCCTTCCCTCATCCACACCTTCTCCCAAGTCCTCATACTCCTCATTTCACATTTTACACCATTCCCCTCTTATTCTGAGAGGGATGATTCCTTATTCCTCACTCTAATCAGCCTTACTCTGTTCTTGTGATCAGGTACAAAAAATGCAAAACTGATAGACATATTTATAAGCACATCACTTACACAGACCAAACCTGGGTCAAGCCCTGGTCTGACGACCCCTGCAAAAAGCACTGCAATGGGCATAGGCCATACAAAAAGCAGTACAGTGAAGAGCACAGGAAATGGACAGATATTGAATAAAATTTCTAGTGGTTCATTTCCTTGTTTCTGACCATCAGTGATTTAGAGCTCTCTTGCAAATTGTGAGGACCCAGCACAATTTACGTTTTGACATAAGGATGATGGCATAAAGGCAGGACGGGTCATTATTTTACATTTGAAAAATAACAAAAGCTGTCAAACATGCCTATCACACATATAAATCATTCTTGGTTTGCCCCCTGTATGCCTGCTTTCTCCCCTCCAATTTTCTTTGCTGAACTAGTCTTAGCATATCTTATATTTTAAAAAATTAGGGTCCCCTAAAGGTCTTTATATCTAATAAAGATGTTTTTAAAATAGTCAATTTCCACTCCTGTGCTAGAGTATGGAAACTGAATACCTCTTGGGAATAAAATAACTGTAGTAGTGTCACCCCAAAACCATAATTTTCTCTGAGAGTCTTGGTGCCATTAACATTTGTCTTTCACAGTTTTCTGGAAAACACAATGTTCTCTGAGACATAAGACAAGTGCTCTTACTGCATGGAAAAGAAATACGAAAACAGCTGAATGTCTAAGTCATCACTTGCATTAACCACGGAAGCTGGATCCACGTCCCCATGTGTTCTTGTATTTTAGCCTTGTATTCTATAAGACTTAGAGCGTATCTTGTTTTCTACCTGTATGTCACACCTTATGCAAGTAAGTTTGGAGCACTGGACCGACCGCAAGAAAATTTGGTGGAGCAGAAAAGTCTCAAGGATTTCATATTTCTGAAGATATTTCAAATATTTTGATAAAAGTAACAGGTAAGTGGAGGGAAGAGAGCCTCTCAGTGCTTCCAAAAGTGAGGAAAGACCACACTGTGTCCTCTCTTTTTTGATCAATAAATACATGCAGTCTGTTTGTCAGCTAGCCCATGGCCCGCCCCCAGCCCACCAGAACAGCACTGCTCTTCCCTAGACAACACTTGGGGAACCAGAAGGAACTCCAGAGGTTTGCTGGAAACCTAAGGAAAGAATCAGGAGCCTGTGGTGCTGGGGAGGTGGGTGATGTTGAGATTACAATCCCCTGATAGGATCTTGGGGTGGGGGCAGGATATGGAGGATGCTTTGTGGCTTGAGGTTTCAGTGACATTGGACACAGCTCCATGCAAACCTGGATTTCATTAGTTCTACTTTACATGCATAAAAAAACCCAATCAGCCACACACCTCCCCATCTATCCTTATTTACCCGATTTATAACTTTTTTTCCCATAATTTTCTTTTAAGTTAATGTTAATTTCACCTTGCTGACAGTGGCTGTGTTCACCAAACAACTCAGAACTCTGGAAAGCATTGCTTAATCCAAAGTTATTCTGGTTCTGCATCACAAGAGCTGTCTGTGGAGCATTGGCTTGAGGTTCCTCCTCTGTAAAACAGGCTGAGAGATGGCTGGGCTCATAAACACACAGAACAGGGACCTCATTTTGCTTTGCGACCAGGGCATTTCCTTCTTCCTTCTCCTCTTCTATATAAGACTGGAAAATGTGAGCCGCAAAATCAACAAGTAGCATATTCAACAAAAGCCAGGATCCTAGGTTTAAAGAAAAACAGAGATAATTATGACAACCTCTTCATTTGCTTGTCTTTATGATGTGCTCTTTTTTGAAGGGCTTCATTATAGTTATAGGTTAGACAAGGTAATGGACCAGCGCTCATCAAACAGTGCTTACAAAATTATGTACTTCCAAATATCCCAGAAAAATAGGCACCAGGGCAAATTTTAAACATAAGCAAATTTTTTTCCCTTATTTAACTAGAGAGGAAAGTTGTGTTCATTCACTTTCCTGTTCAGGTTCTTCCCCCACAATCACTTCTACTACAAGGCTTATCAATAACCACATATCATCCCCGTTCTTCCCTCAGACAGATAAATCATTCCACCTCTTCCCAAGCAAAACCTCCTACAGACATCTGTATATGTTGTATCTACAACATTAAATGGCCCACCTTGCAGCTTGGACCATAACTGATAAAAGCTAAGAGAAACTCACTGAGGCCATTGACTTTTGAATCGTATCTTGGTTGAAAGCCCTTACAGTAAAAAGTAGATCTTCTTCCATGCCATAAATCTGCATAGGAATTCATAAAGCAATTTATAACCCCTGCATCCCACAAACTAGTTTATATGGACATCAACAAGGAGATATCACAATTTATATGAATGACCACAGTTTACAGAGCTTTAAAAATGAAAAATACTCTCTTTTGATGTTATATGTGTCTGAGAAGCTGCTGCTTCTGCTGTTTATGCTTTTGAGGCTCTCTAAACTATAGGAAAGGAGGGGCAATTACTTGTTTACCTATGGAACAAGGAAAGGGATTTTTAGAGTTGGAGTTGAAATCATATAGATTTGTTACTAGTTTCTAACAGTCTTACAGGTGTTTTCAATATATTCTCTGAGAGTAAGCATGAAACCAAAGCTACCACTCCAGCCGTCCCTTGGGATAATACAGAGGAACAGAGTTTTCAACAGGGACCAGGCTGAAGCAACTTGCTTGCAGAAGAGGAATGCACAGCTCACTGCTCAGCCCCCATGGCTTGGCAATGCATCCCTGAATGCCTCGGAAGGCAGACCAGTAAGGAAACGGAGGTGTGTGAGCTGACATGAAACTTGTGAGGGAGATATGGAGAGGCACATCTTCTGGAAAGGAGCCGAAGCTGGAGGAGCTGTAGAGGTCCCATTAGACCTGAATGCTCTAGCACACTTGCTCCCTGCTGCCTTACAGCAGGGGTAACTGCAGGGTTCCTCCAATCTCACTTGGGCATCACCCAGGTTGGGGATGGGCTGGAAAAGGGTGAAAGTCAATCCTAAGTTCAGAGGCGTGAGTATGCCAGTATATTATGTGTGCTGGATGTGGCAAGATGGAAGGCAAGAGATCAAGTCAGAAGCAAGATTAGTTTTGGTAACTGGATTTACATGACACACATTTCCCTAAGTAATTGTGTTTCCTTAGCATGGATGCTACATAGTTCATATTTTGAAGAAATGCTGAGATTTCTGGAAAGCAATGATCCCAAGTACAGAACGTTTATACCAGATGGCTTGTTAACAGAACTGCTTCAGCCTGTCTGCTAAAACTCAGTGTCCTAAAGGAATAAAAACATGCAAAAAAAAGGGACATTGATAGATCAAATAACTCAACATCTTAAAGAGTAAAGAAGGAAGATAATAATGATCTATTTATTGAAGCATCACAGCAAAATATTAAAAAATATTTTTAACACTCTAATATTTGAAATAAATTCAATTTTAGTGTTATTGAAGTATAGTAGGAAAACTGTCATAAAATGGGTGAAAATGTAATTTGTAATTAGTTTAACAAAGTCTCAGCAGACCAAGAGATGTGCTCCGTCCATTGTATCCCATCCATCAACACAACCGCAGAACAGGGAGTCAATTCATTAAACTCTTCTTGTGGTGGAAAGAGAAAAGGATTTCATCATCATGGCGGTTTTCAATAAACATTATGCTTCCAGTGCAGTTCTTGGAATGCATTCTCAATTTATTCATTGCCAAAAATATTGCACGTAACACTGGAGAGTTTTGTACAGAACTCCTCTGGAGAGGGAGAAAGGACTGATTATTTTATTATTCCTGTAATGCAGCAGCTGATGTACGAGGGACCCTACTGTGCTATGTTCCCTGCAGACACATAACAGAACTCTGCTCCAGACAGTTTATAATGTAAGCAGAAGGCAAAAGGTAGCAGCTTGATGCAGAAGAAGGGTGTGTTCATACATGCACAAGCACAGGCATTAATGGGGTAAGAATACCGAAGAACACGGAAGGCAACAACCTTGACGTACCCCTTTGTTATGTATTTATAGCAAACACATGGAAGTATGGTTTTGAAGGGGCATTTCAAAGAAGATAATGAGGTTTTCTTTGGCTATTTGTATGAAGTTGCATCCAACAGAAGAGTTAAAAATATGAAGGTGCTGCTTTGAAAATCTGAAAGGCGTTTCATACAGTTTGGGATTAGATGCAACTCACAGGAGACGGTACATTTCTGCAGAAATGGCCCATCTGCAAGGTGTTACAAGTGAAGAGAAAGGCAGCTAGGGTAGAGATTGGACTGATTTAAGACATGTTTGCATCACTTCAAGCCTCTTTGAATGAACACAACTGTACAGTTCCTTCCCTTCTCCTGCTTTGCACTGGTGTATGATGGATTTAATGTTTGACAGCTCAGAGCCCTAAAATGGAGAGAAAACTAACCCAGCTGAAGAAGTGACTATTTTTCAGTCAGTTTAATACCTTCAACAGGTGTGCTGCTGGCTAGGCAAGCACTTAGGTCAGTGTAAGGCATAAGGAAAAGGAGCATGTATCTGTTGTCAGAGAACTAACTGCAACCAGTTATTGCAGTGGCTCTGCTCTGGCTGTATTATACAGAAAGAGGACTCAGAGCTTTCACTTGAGAGGTCTGGAATGTTTATGGTTTGGAATATTAGTGGCCCCAGATCTCCATCAAACCATTCTGCTGTGGTGGGCAGCTCTTGCGTGGAGGGAAAGCAGAGGCTCTCACCTCAGGCTGCTGTTCCCTGTTTCCCCACAGACAAACTACGACTTCTGCCAAAAGACGGAGTCCTGCCATCTACAGCTGCATGCTCCTACTCTCCTCTCTTCTGCTCATCCTAGAGTTTTGCTCAGAGGATTGGTTTGGTCAAAAACTAATCATTTCGTTTCCCTGACCTGTCTAGCCACATCACCAGGAGAATGGTGATAGAAGGAAAGGAGTAGGGAGAACAGAGGCCTCTGTTAGATGTTGCATGAATTTATGTCAGTTAAAGTCATAGAATCACGGAAACAAGAGCGGTTTGGTTTGGAAGGCACCTTAAAGACCATCTACTGCCAACCTCCAGCCATGCACCTTCCACAGGTTGCTCAAAGCCCCATCCAACCTGGCCTTGAACACTTCCAGGGATGGGACATCCACAACTTCTCTGGGCAACCTGTTCAAGTGCCCCACCACCCTCACAGTAAAGAATTTCATCCTGACATCCAGTCTATACCTGCTCTCTTTCAGTTTTAAGCCATTCCCCATTGTCCTGTCAGTACATCACCAGCTCTTGTTGGCCCCTTTAGGTACTTTTGGATCTGTTGCCTTTGCCATCTCAGGTCAAAATGGGGCGTATCAAATTAGAGTCACAAAGATCCTATTTACCAAAACTGTCTGTCCTGTTGATGGTCAGAATCTTTCCTACATTGCTCAGTAGGAGGTTCCACTTCAACATGAAATCTGATGCCTGATCTTTAAATGCCTCTTTACTCTTGCTTGGCTGCAGATAAAGAAAAAAATTAGTTTATGATAAAGTTGGTTAAAAGAATTCCTTATTGTGTGGCAGACTATATCCCTGTACAAATCGCATACAAAGGTGAAAAAAGTAACAAGCATTTTTTTTCTATTAGAATCCTAAAATATCTTAGGTTGAAAGAGATCTTTGGATATTACGTATTCTGATCTCTTGTCCAAAGCATGACCAGCTTAGTTCAGGCCTTGTGCAGCCAAGTTCTGAATATCTCCTGGATTCTACAGCCTTTCCAGGTAACCTCTTCCTATGCATAATTATTCTAATGGTAATTTTTTTTCTTTGTATCTATTGGAAATTTTCTTTGCCGCAACACGTTTCTGTTGCCTTATGCCTTATAACTGTGAACCCCCAGGAAAAGTCCTACTCTATCTTCTCTATACCATGCCATGAGGTATCTGAGGGTTATATGAGATGAAGGCACCACAGAATTGCAAAGTACTATCCTTCATTTAAAAAGAAAAGAATAAGAGTAAATAATTAAGCCAAGTAAACACAGTTTACTCTGCTTCTTCAGAAAAGAGGAAAAAACCCCCAAACTCTAAGTACCACCCAAACCCAAGTTAATTGTTATGGTAACCAACCAAATGCAGCAGTACCGACACGGTGACACAAATCGTGAATCAATGAAGGTAGGGGGGTGGTAGAGTTGATAATCTGTTGAAAGGTGCTTATGTGAGGATGGTAATACTTGAATCTTTCACAAGACCTAGAGACATTCTACCAGAAGTTCTTTGTACTTGCTAAAAGTCAACAGTTTGGTGAACCATCCATCGAGGAATCATGAAGTGCTCTCTTTGTTTATACCAACATATTACTTCGGAATTTTGGTTTTTTAGGGGCTGTGATAATATGTGTCTATGAAATGAGGGCAGATACTGAAACCACTTGAGTGGATACACGCACAGAAATATGCTTGTAGTTGTTTGCACAGATGGAATTTTCGTATGCCAGTTAATTCTCCCTTTTTCCACAGCATGCATAAATCATATTTATGCAAATCTGCAGTCTGGTCAGGTTGTTAGTGTACAGTGTAGCTCCTGCAGACTAGTGACAGTCAGCATGTAGCAGGATAAATGATGTGATCGCTCTTTCTATTCTGAAATTATGAATTTTATACCTTAATAACAAAAGTCTGGAGATCTGAGGACAAACAGCTCAGGAGATCCCGAATATCTGTGGAAGATGTCAGTGAAGTAATAAAGTTTTTCAAACCTGTGAAATACAGAAGGGAGATCATTACTTGAAGTGATTGGTTTGTCTTTTGGTTTGTTTCTGCGGTTTTAAGCTTTTTTTTTTCTTTTATCTTTACCTTAAAATAGATTAAGACATCTGTTTCTAGCATTTTGATTAACATACCATTTCTTTAGTGAGGAATAGTACCCTGCTTTGAAATCAGTCAGAATTCATGTCTATGTCCATTTCCAGCATAACTGCACTGACCTAGTCATCCTGGCAAAGGTGGCGAGAAAAAGCAGCTCCAATGAGAAAGCTGGAATTTGGTTATAGGCAATGCTAACTTACTTATCTGAGATTTTATGTGGTTGAGAAAAAAAATAACCTTGGTCTATCTGTTGAAGGGAGAAAACAATTTAAATCAATAACAGAAATTGCAGAATGTCCTGTAGACCAACAGAAATATGGATAATGCTGCCACATAACAGTGCAATTGTTCCCCCAAAAGTTTGGCACCTACCACCCAATGCCAAAAGGTAAATTGCACCTCCCCGAATTTATACCCTTCTAATTGAGACCTCTTCCTTCAAGAAAGCATTAGGATAAGTTCAGTGAAACCTTGCTTATTATAAATGACAGTTTGGAAAAGCAATGAAAACAGAGAATGCCATAAATCCACCTTGGAAAGACTAAGAACATCGATAATATAATGGAAAAATGTAATAAGTGCTCTCTGCAGTGGTTTTGGGTTTAGTATGTATATGTATATTATTGAAATGGTTCTCCTGATCGTTCTGTGAAGCAGGCAAGTTATTATTCCTACTGAAAGCAGTCCCAGAAAGACTGTGGCAAATCCCTTGTCAGTGCATGAGTAAGTGATGGACCAGTAACAAAGAGCTGAGGCTCCCCCTGTTAGTTCTGTGCACAGCCTAGTCCAACTCACCCATCTCTTGCTAATATTTTAAATGGCAGACCATTAATCTAAAAATTAAATTGCCAGTATGTTTCTATTCCTTTTCATTAAGCTGTCAAATCATTATGTCACGGCTGCATACAAACTGTGTATTTTATTGTTTACAGCACAATATTGATCCCACAGGCTGCAATAGAGCAAAAGGACACAAAAGCTAAAAGGCCTTGTCCAGTTCAGCATATAGTATTTTAAAATCTGGCCACAAGAAATGATTTTGTGTGCTTCAACTAATAACAGAGGAAAATGCAATGATTGAAAACATCTTTTCTGTCAAAAGAAACAATAAAAAAAATCCCTGCTTGTCAATCTTCTTCTAGGAGACACAAACCCTACTCCTGCTGTCACAAAAAGCTTTAAGAGAGTCAGAACCGAAAGCCTTTAATTCTTAACCTTTAAAGTTAGGAGGACATTATCTCATGCTCCATTCTCAATTTTATTGTCTCTTTTCTAGCCCTTCAGGTTACAGGAAGACTGTAATTCCCAGCAGGGCAGATGTCATGAATAAACAAGAGGAAATGCTGGACCTTTAACAATGACAAGCAAGTGCTTAAGAGGAAAGACAATAAATAGCAAAAATTAATTACATTTTAATTGTATGTTTTTCCGCCGCTTCTTTGGATTCCTAAACTTCTCTTGAAAGAGGTCTTTAGTCACATCCAGAGATTTCTCATTGAAGATGGCATGCAAGCCTGATCGCAGAACAGTGACTGTGCTGTTGTTGTTCAAGAGTGCTCTTACTGTCTGTAAAGAATAAAAAAAACAGTTAATGCCTTTCATTATCTCAAGCCCTTAACTCAGCCAAATAAGGGAAAAAGGAAAGCTTCCCCTATTCAGTGCAAGACTTCATATGACCACTCTCTAAATTTGGCGGGGGGGAGGATAGAGGATCAAAGGAGATGAATCTTAAGTTGTCTTCAAGAGAGTTTTGTTCTGGGAGATGTTCTTTTCAATGATGCTCTATGTTGTCTGTGATGGAGCAGACAAGGCTAACATATTTAAATTATCTGGGCAATTGCCTGGGCAATTGGCTTTGCCTAGAGTTATTATAATTACACTAAATAATGGTATTTTGTCTAAAGCATGGAATGGTGTATCAGGGATGACTTTCCTTCAGTGTTATCTGTCCTTAATTCATGTTGCAATTTAATTCAAAGACAAGTTTTCTCAAGTTGCTCAAATCTTTGAGAGAGTAAAATAACATTAGAAATACAGTATTAGTTAAAACAGTAATAGCTGGTATTTTATCCCATTTATCTGCTTATGAGTCATTTGTGAATGAATCTGTCTTCATATTTGTCCCAAAAAGTATTACTCACACAGATATTGCAAACAATTTTCAGACTAACATGTATCATATGTCTTCACTTTTTTAATTAGTTGCTACTATCACACAATATTCTTTAAGTTTCTTGATGAAATGATGAAATCAGTCAAGGAAATTAAATCTGAATCCATTAAATTTTGTTAACAAATACATTTAGTCTCTCACTTCCATACTGAAATCAGTATGATCCTAAAGCCTTTTTTGGACTTTGGGCTTTTCTGTGAATAACCCTTGTCCAGCTGGGCTTTTCAGAGGAAAAACATGTTTTGCAAAATTCAGAAAAACTTCAGGATTCATAAATGTTTTAACAAATCCTATTCACCAGGTGCTTAACATGACCCCACAAGCAGTGATGAATGCAGCCGACCATTTCTTTGCAAAAATTACCAATACAGCTATTTTTCATCACTCTGCTAACTTTTTTGAAATACCAAACCTAATCTGATTCTCACTCAGCAATCTTCTTCATCTAAGTCAAAGACAATGGCATTCTTCTTATTTGACTTGGAGTTTCCAGTGACAGAAAAAGAGCCTGCAACAAGAATACATGACCCAAAGGCTGGGGACTACTGGGACAGCATCTTCAGCAGGCTGCTAGCACCTGACTCCATGTCCCAACACTTTAGACTGGTCCCTTCAGCCATTGGACTTCACTATACTAAACATAATTCTCTGAAATGACTGAGAGCCAGCCCTCCCAACACTCAAATACAACTTACCAGGGGCAGGAATCAGCCCCAGGAAATGACAAGCATCATACTCACATTCTTTTCTCGCAGGGAATTTGCACCTTTTAATGCTCTAATTATTTCTGCATGTCCAGGTAGTAGCAGCTGTCAGCCTGCTTTATCTACACATGGTGGGAAAGTTACTTTTTTCTTTTGAATGCTGACCCTGCCAAAATTGTTCTTACTTTCTCACCAGATGGCTGAATTATTGCAAAGTACTCTGCAAGGGATGGTGTGGTTACACTGCTCAGAGGCTGCAGCTGCACAGTGCCTCTGTAGCACTGCTCATCAGGAGCACTCTTGCCTGCTCTGACCATCAGTCTTAATTGAGATTCCAGATGCATTTTAGACAGAAAACTGAGAAGGTTGAATAGAAATATCAAATGACTCCTGTCTGAGAAGATGAGATAAACTTCACCTTCAGAGAGAAATAACTGAGGAAAAATGTGATGCAGTTTTGTGGGAAGAATTGCATGAAGAAGGGTAGAAATTTTTAAATAATAAAATAAAGTATTTTTTTCATACAACAAGTAATTAAATCTTGGAACTCACTACCCCAAAATGTCAAGTACAGTGGACCTCCTTTGCTTTTCCCTTGTGTTTTGAAGAGGCTCTAGAGAAGGTGCAAACATCATTTACTTGTGAGAGCTATAAGCGTAAATTCGACCCTGATTCTCAGGTCTGCTGTGTTCAATCTGTGTGGGTTAAACAGTGTAAAAGGGATGTAGGACACCCCGAGGCTTCTTCTAGAGGATTTCCCCCAATTGCTGCAGTTCTCTTGCCCTATATCTTGAGGGTGTAAATCCAATTTTGACTCTGCAGCTTTTCCACACATTAAGAATAGGGAAGGAAGACTCAAAAAGCTACAACCAGCCCTCTGACATCATGGCTTGAACACAAGAAGGATGATTTGAAGCCTGAGAATGCAAATCAAATGCAAACATCTGGGAATAGGTGGCACCCGTGATCTTGCTGGATCATGCTCTTCAATGCATAAGAAGCCCTGTTTAGAAGCACATACAGCTGAGATTTTCAGGTATTAGTATCTCCAAGGGCTTCTGCAGTAAATGGAAACCCTGAGTGCTCAGTACTTCATGGAAATCAACGTTTTGCCTGAGTAGGCACCCTTTATGCATGTTTGTGCTTTTTTTTTTTTTTTTTCCTTTTTAAACTAAGAGGAGTGTATGTTTTATACGCTGCTGGCAATGAAGTTTTCCTGTAAAGAAAAGCTACATTTAGTGGTCCAAGAAGCTGCAGTTCCTCCAGTCCCTCCCTTCCTCCCTCTCTTGTTTTCTCCCTACTTCCCTTCTTCCATCTGAGTAACAATTCAAATCGGGTGGGATGTTGGGAAAATCTTGTACATGATTGAAGGAGAGAATATACCACCTGTTCTCTTTTGCTTTCTTCCCTATTTGTGACCTTCCTTTTTCTGCTATAGCCCAGACCACCTCAAAATCCAAGGATTTGGAAAGATCCAAGGCCACCAATGGAAGGAATGCTCCAGCATGTGCCCTCGACTGACTTTGGCATGGATGGGCAAAGACACTGGAAACTGTCATCTGACCCTGCCACCCATGGTGTTCTCCTCTCCATGGGGTACCATCAACCACATCTCAGAGGCTTTCAAAGAATCCAGAGGGAGGAAGATGTCCCCTCAGCATACTTAACAGTGTGGGAAGAGACGGGTAGGAGCGTGAGCATGACGTGGTCCATGTACAATTAGGAACATCCATGCTGCTGCTCTTGTTCTACAGTGGAGCATTTCAAAAATAGTGCAAACTGCTGGCAGGAATGAGATTCCCAGCTTTTTTTTTCTCATGAATTCTGGAACATACCTTGACCATGTTGCAAAGGTCTGTCTGTCTCCTGAGCCTTTTTACAAACTCTTTAGCTTCTGTTAAAGAAGAAGAGGCAGATGTTTCACATCATTAATGTTTTACAGTCTAAAATACATTAATGAAGACAGATCTTTTAAGTTAGAATGTAGTTCCCTAGGGGAGATTTGGAGGGTAACAAAGGGCACAGCAGGGGCACTAAGCCAGCATTATGGGATGGGCTGAGGACCCTTGCAGTCAAAGCTTGCAAGGAGAAGCTGCCCAGCTCACCATTCTTCCTTCACTGTGAATCTATTAACCCATGATGTACAGGAAAAAGACTCTCAATATTTTCTTATGTTTAATACTTCCTAATTAAGACTAATGCTCTTTTACGTTTATGGTTTCAGGTGAAGGAAAGCAACGTTAAATCTAAACCTGATGTACTTTGTTCAAACAGTTTACATTTCCACCTTTATGCATCTATAATTCTGCAGCACAGTTAATAGGAATTGGTTTCTTTTGTTCTACTTTTATCCTGTTTATAATGTGCTATATATATAATTATGAAAAGCATGATCCAAGAATACCCTTCTTCAGAATAAAATAATTGTTCCTCAGTAGCAGGAAAATTGAGTATAAAGAAACTTCTATAGACAGACAATGATTTTCAAGTGAAAATTTCTGTTTCTATGATGTTTGTACAAACCAGAAAGAGCAGGATGTATATACATGGGGTCACAGCTGATTAATTACATATACTTGAATGCACACGCATGTTAAAAACACATTATTACATTTGCTCTGTCAAGCTTTCAAATGTAAGAAATGCCAAAATTAATTCTGTCTGCAATATTGAGCATATGAATCTTAACACAATCTTTCGCCTACACAGGAGCCCTGCTTTACCACTGTGGAGTTGGTCTTCATTCAATGAGTGACTGAGCAACATGTTTTTAGTCAGAATCTCCAGCATAATAGGTATAAATATATGTGTGTGTGTACATATTTACAAACACACATATATTCACACAGCTTTGTAGAGTACAGATTTTTTTCCAATCATCCTCTAACATCAGTCATATTTTCCCTATGAGACTATGGCTTTCTTCCTTTTATACTGGACTGTGCTATAGCCATTAATTAATTTATCAGCATAAAGCCGCTTGTAAGAGGAAGAGACATAATAATATCTGAGTTTCAGAGGGACTGCTGCATATTATTGGTCATCTACACAGCCAAAGCAATCATGGCAAGAGACAGATCTGTAAAAAGATTTAAGTACGTTTCAATTTACCATGAACTGGGAATACTTTTGGCTTAAATTTCTTCTCACACATTATCTAAGACCATTTATTTTTAACTGTATCCCAACTAACTCTAGTTGTTGCTACCATCAATGTCTCATCAGCTAAAATTTTTTAAAAATAATTCAAGAGTTTTGTAATACCATCTTCTCTGCAGTTTAACCAAAGATTATTTCTGAAAATATCTCTCTTACTCAAACCTACCATTAGACTTGGATGTTTGGAGCAGTAATGGAAAACCTCCCAAAGGATTAAGCATCCAACATTTAACATTTTCACTGAATGATCTGATTGAGTCTATGTGTTGTGCAGGCACCTCCTCCAGGAAATCAGGAAGCAGGATGTTCTCCAATTCCTAGAATACAAATTCATGCTGCTGCATTTGACTGGTGTACCACAGATATTTACAGCAGCATGAAATAAAATTATATTGATACTTTAAGTATAAGTGTAAAGAAGCCCATTTTTTTCTTCCAATTAAGCAAGAGCTAAGCTACCTTTTTTAGCAGAAGGACAAAGATCCTAAGAGTAAATGTTGCTTCCTGAATTAATTTCTAGACACTACTTAATGACCTGCTGGAAACAAGAAGCAAATTATTTTTATCAGAAAACTGCATACTTTTACGTGGAAGGTCACTGAGAAATGCAGTAGTGTTCTCAAAGGAAAAGCGACTCTCATAATCTGGAAAACCATTATCAGTTGAAATTTCACTCACATAACCTTATGCCAGAACCACAGACCACATTTATAACAGCACACTCCATTGATATTAGGAACTTTCAAATTAATATATAGGACCAAAATGGAAGCTATCCCAAATTCCACTGGTTCCTTTCAAAACCCATACTGGGCTGTCTCAGAAGAAGCCAAAAGATAGAGTTGAGGAATAAATGAAAATCCCATTGTACAGCACAAAAGAAAGAGAGGGCCCTTCTCCTTAGAACTACCAGAAAACCACAACCACGTAATAGCATAATTGCAACAAGCAAATGTGTGTACAGTACCTTGAATAGATACCTATCATAGCTTTTTAACAGCTGGCACACATCTGGCAGGCACATCAGTTCTATTCTTTCAGGCTGCAGAGATGTCCAGAATGACATGATATAGTCTTCCACCTGTCACACAAAGCCCTTTATGAATTTTCACTGATTTTACACTTGTGGAATGTCAAGTATAGTTCAGTAAGACAACACACCAACACAGAAGCAAAGGAATGACCATGGAGATGGGCTCTTTGCCTGGGCCCATCCTGGCTGGGCTCCAGTGTAAATGGAAGTGTCCTGGGGAAGCAGCAACAAGCTGAAACTCACCAGGCAATGTCCAAAAGAGGAAAGAAACAAAGAATTGTGCCATGGATATGAGGATGTAATTAAAGATATATGTCCATGGCTATGTGTTATGTGCTCAGCTCAGACACATTGATGTGCCACGAGGGCTCAGGATACGCATACAAACTCAGATTCTTGGAGCATGTTGACTTAATTGAGAATTTTAAAATAACTTGACTGAATGCTCCTTTTGTCCATAAATCATCATCTACCTTAGCTCAAACCATCAAATAAGCTACACAGACACAATTTTGCCCTTACAGTTGTTTGCTGCTGTCAGAGTAAATGTTATTAAAGAAAAGGCATACCTTGTCAAGCTTGGTCTCTCTCACCATTTGTAAAATAACTTGACAATAGTTGTAGTAGTCATTGGCAAGCAGTGCAATCTGTTAGCAAAAAGAGGGTACAAAATGATCTCACAGGAAAAGAGATAACTTGTTTTATGGCCACGTACTTTGAACGTACCAGTTCATAGGGGTATGTCTCACTTTGCGCTTGCTCTCCAAAGAAGAACTGGTTGAAATCAGGAGAAAGGTAATGAAATGTCTCTTGTTCAGTCTTCAGATAAATGACAGATGGATAATACTGCAAATTCTTACTCTTGATGCATCAGAATTTATTTTGGACAATAAAAAACAAAAAAGATTGCAATTATCTTGTCAGTTTTGTTAAAGGTATTAAGTATTCTCTTGAAATTGTAGGACATGACTTTATAATAAGATGTATTTCTTTATAAAAATGCTTCTTTTTTTAGAAAAAGCAGGGCTGCCTAAATATTTAAATCCCAAATTGTACGTGAATTTATTTTCAAACCCAGATAATATTTAATGCTATATATATCTTCCATATATATTTTCTATAGCACTCGTGTCACACTTGTTACCCTCTGGATAAGGCTGCAGATAGCTGGCTGTGCTGTGGGGATGACAGCACATTTTGCATTGGCTGTCATTGTCACAGCACTCCTTACTGCACCGGAGCACCCAGTAGAAGGCAGACAGTCATCCAGCCTCCCATTTTTTCCTCACTTTGGTCCATGTAAGTTTGCTGCTTACTCTCTGCTGGCTGACATCCAACAAGCCTGGTGTCAGGCCATCCCATGACAGCTTGCTGAGGGGAGAACTGCCACAGGTTAGTTTTGCATCTGCCCTTTTCAGTGGGCAGGGATTGTGCTCTTTTTTCTTAATCATTTCCTAATATTTAAATACTTCTCATGCCAATAAACTCTGAGCATGTTGAAAAGGCCCTTTCTCAACAGCACGAGGGTCTGTTAACCTGGGCCTCAGGCAAGGAAGTTTGTGCCCCACTAACTCCCTTAATATTCAAAACCTGATCTGTCAGCCACAATTTCCGCTCT
Organism: Melanocharis versteri; assembly: GCA_013397845.1. NCBI lineage: Eukaryota > Metazoa > Chordata > Aves > Passeriformes > Melanocharitidae > Melanocharis > Melanocharis versteri. The sequence continues at coordinate 1,231,678 of VZTG01003862.1, forward strand.
CAGTACAGACAAAATTATTTGAGCTGAAGTTAAGACAACAAAAATATTTAGCTAATGGGTGAAATAGAAGTGGTGGAAATAAGCATGTAGTGAGATTACAGAGACCAAGATCATCTTGAAGAAGATGGGCTAGCTGTATTTCATCAGAACATATTAGATGGCAGTTAGAATTAAACACACAGATGGACATTTTGTTATGTCTAATGTATCTGAAACTCACCGCTCCTTTTTTCTGTCTATTCTTCTTGTAATCAGCTGCATTTTCAGAACTCCAGGAACTTCTACTGTGACAAAATATATAACAGAAAAAAAACCAAACAAACATTCAAAAGTTCACTGATTTACTCTGTATTTAGTAATAAAATGAGCTCAAACTGGATAGATTGCACTAGGTTGGAGAATTGTATTTGGGAAACAAACCCCGTCCTCTTTCCTGTCATTTGGTAATCCCATGATTTTCTAACAAATCTGAAGACCAATTTCTGAATTTTAAGATAAAACTGAAACATTCATTTTAACAACAATTGACCATTTAACAGTGCAGTGTCTTTGAACTTCTTGCACCAGAACCATGGGTTTGTATTTGTAATTGCAGTTTGTTTGGAATGGTAATAACTATTACAAACATGAAAATAACAAAAGCATAATAACCCTTGTGCTTAGGTTTCACAGTTATTACATTTTCTGCACTGTACATAAGTTTAGATGGCATTTTGTTTCTGACTGTTTCCCATTCACTTTGCAAGTTGGCCATGGTGTTCCAGAGAGTCAGAATTTACCTGCACCTGCAAAGGCTTGACCACTGGCTTGTTGCTGAAAGCAGGCACGTCAGGCTGCTTTCATGCTGTACTTTCTCCTAGCTCTCTCCCTGCCTGTTTTTTGAGGCTAATGCTAGCACAGGAAGAGGCAATGCTGCTAGTAAAAGGGACATCCTGCAATATTGGATGTCTCCAGTCAAGCCTCCATCTGCTGCTAACGCCTGCTCACTGTCTATGAAGGCATTTCAAACTCAAGGGCCCTGTTGGACTCGGCTGTTCTGAAGGGTTGCAGGCTATCTAATCAGATCCTGGCTACTGGGTTTCACTGCTGTGATGCATTACAAACCAGGGTACCACCATACGCCCTGAAGGGACAGAGGACAAAATCTAACAACTTATCTGCCTGTAAACTCCAGCCACTGAAAATGCTTCCTCTCTACTCTCTGCCACCCACAGGACTGGCCCTTGCTACCTTTCCCTCTGCCCTACTCCATGCCATGAAGGCCGTGCTCCAGCAAAACAACCAGTTTGGCTGCCCAAGACGGGGCACAACATTTATGGGGGGTGTGTTTGGAAGTGCTGGTGACTCCTCCTCCTAAGCATTTTAGAAGTGGTCACTGGACAAAGGCAAACACATGTAAGTAGAGATGTTTCATAACACTTCTTTCAAATAGGTCCTTCCTGCAGATTTCTAAAGCCTGTGAAATAAAATTAATGAGTATTTTCCAGCTTCTGCTCTCTCTGAGAAGGCGGCCAGCTGTATCTTCTGCTGCTGCTACTATGGCAACACGTACCAGCATCGCTCGCCTCCAGTGCGTTGGTTCCCTCGGCAGGCTGGCTCCCCACGCCCCTGACAGACACAGGGATGTCGAGGAGAGACAAGGAGTGCTGCAAGGGGTCCTCCGTGCCCCAGCAGCCAGCCAGTGATGGTTAAGTGCAAATACCTAGGGAACACTAGCAGTTCTACCTGCTCCCACTCAAAGCAAAGGGGGCTGGGACTCACCTGGTGCTTGGTTGCACATCAGAGATGCTCACTTCCCCTGAAGAGCAGTGCCTGGGTAAAGACAGAACACACAAAAGAGGAGGTGGGTGGGAGAAGGGGAGAATGGGTGACAAATATCACAAAGGGTTTTAACCATCTCTCCTGCAGAGTTTGGGCAATGCTATGGGGTGAGAACTAAAGCTAAAATGGGAAATACAAGAATGAGGATGAAATAATAACAGAGACACAAACGGGAAGGATAAAAGAAAAATGAAAGGAGTGAAGGCGGTGAATGTGCATGCTGTTGACAGTCAGATTACACAGAGATTAGAAAATTTAATTTGCTAGAATCAAAATCAATTTTTTAAAATGAAAAAATTATAGTTTTGCTTCACTAGACAGCCAGGAGCCCAAACCTTGCCTATTACTAGAATCAAAAAAGTAACTCTTACAGAAACAAAATTCAATGACATTTTTTAAACACTGCTGTACTCTGAGCCAGACCAGGTACCATTTTCGGGAGAGCTTGTCCTCAAAGCTCCCATTCTGAGAGGGAACACATTCTATTGTAATGCAAATCAGTAAATACCATATTCCCTCATGTCTCTAATACATTTGGAGACCTCATTGACTACAGCTGCATATATTTACACTATTTTCATAGCACCATCATCAGAGCTGTGATACACATATCTTCAAAGAATTGAAGATTTCTAGATGAACCAATTCCCAGGTGTTGTGTAAGACCATCCTCATCACTCCTTGTGTGAATATGTTCCAACTCCGACACACCCGAGGTCCCACCGACTATCAACATGCAAACACCTTCTTTGTATTTAAAGGCAAACCATTACAATCTTACTGCCATTTCTGTGACACCTACAAGCATAGCTCCCAAGCTGCCAGATCCTTCAGAAACCTAGTTCCTCACTACCAGCACCATGACAGCTGCTGGCTATCATGGTCAAGAAATATCCCTTTCAGTAATTAGAAAGAGTGGTTTGTAGTTTTTGAAACCACTCTTTTCTTCACCACCCCACGCGCTGGATGGATGTCGTGGTCTGGATCTGCCATGGATCCACTTTCCCCCTGGCAGGTGTGGCAGAAAAAGCACCAGCATGTTGGACTTTATTCAGGCATGGGAGGGCGCAGTAGTTATTTAGGACACCTTCACCGCTGAAACGGATACGCCCGGTCTCTGCCAGAGGGAAATGGCAACAAGCCAGAGAAGCATATCCCATTACAGGGGTCTGGACAACAGACTGGCGCTGGACTGCACTGAAATGGTACATTAAAAATCTTCTTCACTCTGATTTGGAAATTTCCACACAAATGCACTCCCGAAAATTGAAATTACAGGTCAAATACCCTGCTGTGTTTATACATACGATTACTTATATGAGAACACAATTTCTTCTTGCAGGTAAAAAAGTCCTCAAATTTTAATTACTTTTTCTAACTTTCAATTTTTTAAGTAAAAAACAATCTAGAATTTTCTGTTGCTGGTTTTATCAGTTTTATTGGATAATGAAAAATTAATGATGATTTCAAAAAGTACTGAACCCTACCGATAGGACTGTAAACATGAGGTATTTCCTTCATGACTTAATTGCAAAAAATTTACAAAACTCCACACAAATGGAAACTAACTCACTTATTTGGTTGAAGCAGATGGTTTTTTAGTATGTGATCTAACTATTTCTTTGAGTTGTGCTACTCATGCTTCTCTGGCTGTGTTTTGTGCTTTTTTACTGCTTTCTCTCTGTTTTCTCCTGCTGTGCTATATGAGATACTAAGAAGTAATTGTGACACCCATCTGCCCAGGTGTTGTGGGCCTGCATGTTGGCTTGGGACAGGGACACGTAGCTGCATTTAGAGTGGAAGCTGTTCTAATTTAGGCTGTCTGGCTCCACTCAACAGCTTAGTGTCTTCTTAGAATTGTCTTAAATGAAGGAAGCATCAGACAAGATAATTTTGTAGTTAAGGGACTTTCCTACTGCAACTAGAAAGATGATCTTTGTCTGAATACAATCTTTATATTTTGATATTTTTTTTTAATCTGAAAAGTCATAGAATCATAGAATCGTAGAATAGTTTGGTTTGTAAAAGATCTTCTAGGGTTATCCAGTCCAACCCCACTGCTGTGGACAGTGACACTTTCCACTAGACCAGCTTGCTCAAAGCCCCATCCAGCCTGGCCTTGAACACTTCCAAGGATGGGGATCCACAGCTTCTCTGGGCAACCTGTGCCAGTGCCTCACCACCCTCACTGTAAACAATTTCTTCCTAATATCCAGTCTAAGCCTACCCTCTTTCAGTTTGAAGGCATTGCCCCGTGTCCTACCCCTATATGCCCCTGTACAAAGTCTTTCCTCAGCTCTCTTGTTGGCTCTCTTTAGGTATTGGAAGGTGCTTACAAGGTCTCCCTGAAACTTCTCTTCTCCAGGCTGAAAAATCACCAACTCCCTCAGCCTTTTCTCAATAGAACAGGCGTTTATCTCAAGAACCAGTATCAAAATCAGTAGGTGGCTGGTTGATGTCAGCCCTATCCCTGGAATGCACATCCTACTCCTTGTCTTGGCCAAATTCAATACAGTTTTTTAGGAGAAGGTGTCTGGGCAGGCACCTCTGGCAGCTGGTGGAGAGAAGGGGGAGGCCTGCAGCCAGGGCAGGAGCTCCCCTGTGGTTGGGCACGACATACAGGGTGCTCCCCAGCCCACAGAGGAGGTGGCTCATTTCCATGAAAAGGGCCAAAGACAGAAGCTATGCGGGCATATGTGGTGTGTCTGTCTCCCAGCAGTGGCTGAAGTCCTTCTTTCTGCACCTGACCCAAACTCAGCTAACATTGCTTCTTTGGTTCTTCCTTCTTTATAACTTTTTTTCCTCATGTTTCTACACTGGGAGGAAAAAAGAGCAACAATTCAAATCATTCTGTTCTCTCTCATCTCTCATATGACCAGAACCATCAGCCTTCCTTTTATGCCCATCAGGATTGCTATTTCTAAGTGATGCTGCAGGGAAACACCTTTCTTTCCCTGAAAAGGAAAGACCAGCAGAGACTTAGCCAGAGAGCTGCAATATTCCTTAAACAGTGGACAAGACCTTTCCTCGTTGTGGATGTCAAACCTTAGGCCTGTTCTGGGTAAACTGGGTACAGAGGAAGTGAAGGATATCACTTCAGTAAGGGTGTCATGGGAAACCAGCCTCAAATTTCCTATGAATAATTTGTTTAGTCTCACAACAACAGACTGCCAGTCGATCATCTATAGAACCTGATCCTCTGTCCTGTCTCATCATTTACCCCTGTCCCTCTATGGACTCCTGCAACATTACCTGCCATAAAACCTGTGAAGAATGGCAACAAACCTATGGGTGTAATTTTTCCATGTTCTTCCAAAGCATGCACTCCATTAAGTAAATATTATATAAAATATCACAGACACAGAAGCAGTTTCAGCATCACCAGATATCTGGGTCCTTACAGGCTGACTTTTATGTCCCTAGCCATTCATGCCATAGAATAATGCTATATCTCCATATTAAAGAATGAAAACTGAATTACAGAATTTACCCATATACACACTAAAGTAATGTACAAGACTGTAAGAGAATGAGGATACAAGCCTGGCCTTCAAAGTCCAAGGCATAGGCTGCACCTAATTTTTTTCTTCATTGTAATGGAGTGTAAAACTTTTGCAGAATGGCAGCATTTCTCTTCCTTTTTTTTTTTCTGGGAAGAAATTCAAGCCTGTGGTTTGTTTATCTGAACTATGAGCTTAACCATGAGAATTCTTCCTCTCCTGCCCACAACATGCTCCTGTCTACACTCTAATCTACCATAGTATCTTACATTCATTTTAGGCTTTTAAGTTTTGCAATCCATTTATACTTGTCTTATACATTCTCTTATTGATGTTCTCTTACAAGAGGTGATTTTAAAATCTGATATTTTAAAACCAAGTGAATGAAGTATTTTTGAAGTACTGTTTCAAGCAGTAAAAACCCCAGATAACATGATTATGTGTAGGACTCTTCAAAACAGTGCAGTCATTTATACTTTAATACATTTATTCAGCCTACTGTTTAATGAGGAGGCTGATAGAATGTCAAGAAGCCATTTCAGTATGTTTTTTTTTTGAGCTCCCATTTAGAGTAGCAAGATATTAAGCACTTCTTTTAGGTTCAGCATGAGTTCCTGCTCCTAAGATCTACATGGCTAAAATGTCCAATTTTAGGAAGTCTAATTAGGCAATGTCTGTTTCCAAAATGCAGCTTGTCTATTAGGGCACAGCACTTAATGGCACAGCATTTTCATAGTGTTTATAATGAGAAGAAAAATATAATGCTACTGTCAGCATTCAACAGATGATTTACAGATTTTCATGGACAGAAAACATATAGACTGTCATGTGACAATTTCTGATTAAAACATTTTTAAAAACAAACCTGAGATAATTTTGTTCATACAGAAGACAGCAAAATCGTGCATAAAAGGAAGACTCCTTCTTGATAGCTATTCCATCATAATGATATCTAGAAAAATAAAAAAAGATGAACTGGCACCCATATGATTTTCAACAAGACAGCAAATAATTCATAATCCTCTTTTGAAAGCAGATGATCATTCTATTTAACCAAGAAAAGATCAAGTAGAAAAAGCTGTATTTGTTTTTTAAATTCTGTTGAATGTTTATTTTCCCCAACAGAAAATAATGACACAAACTTTTTACAAACTCCTTTTAACAGTTTTTGTCCTGGAATGATACCTTCTTCTAAATAAAATAAAACTTAAGCCAGTGAATGGAGTGCCTCAGATTTGTACAGGACAGGTAGTGAAGTCAGGAACCAGGCTCTTGGCAGACAGAGGTCCCCATATCCCCACGGAAGCTGAAGGACTTAGTGCAGCAGTTCCTCAGCCATTTACAGAAGCTCAGTGACTGGATGGCCCATCAGTGTCATGGCAAACCAAAACTCAAGAAAACTGCCAGACCTCCTCTAATATTTATCTGAGCTCAGTGAGCAACAGAGCCACCAAGGCGCTACCAGCTGGCTCCTGCCAGGCTGGGCCACCAGGAACCAGGGGAGCAGTGCCGTGGTTTGGGGCCACCTGCAGCCAGGAGCAGGTAACCTTCTGCTGATGGGAAGAGAGAGCATGCAGGCTACCAAACACCATCCCAAATCCTGTCTGAAGTGAGGAGGAGCCTAGGAGTGCCTGAGGTGAGGCACTCCCAAAATAAAGGCTCTCCTGGCTCAAGCTGATAGCAAGTCCAGACTAGTGGAGACAGGTCACAGATTGAGTAAGGGCATGTTGTTCTTAAAGCCCATACTTGACAGCTACACAAAATGCTTGTAAAACAACTCTGTCTCAATGCCCTTAAAACATCTCTTTTCCTAGTCTGGACGTTCAGAGTGTGAGTATAACTCTGGATATGAAAAAGCATCAAACTCTCTGTGCTCTAGAAGAGAGGGAAGGGAAAAGAAAGCACATTTAGGAGGAGGACCTGAGGTTGTCTGATTTAAATGGTTTGAAACTGTACGGCATTTCCACTGACCATCAGTATATGCTGGGTCACTCCATGGATGTGTGCAAGGACAAAAAGCACAATACAGACATTAACCATGGCTGCCACCCCTGTGCATCCCAGAGCCAGTCTGTCCTGGCCTAGAGATGCATTATCTGAAGAGCTCTCAGAAAGGCTGTGATGTCTGGCAGACGCCTCATGCAAACCATGCTGTTAACAGCCAGTACAAACTGGAGCACTAAGGTCTTTTAAAAAGCAGTCCAATCTGGAATTCATGCCTTACCAAAGCAGATCTGATGTGGTGGTTTTCATGCAATTAACTCTATTTTAATGTCCTTGGTTACCCCATGAATTACTCTAGATCTTGTGTTGTGTTACAGACTTGCAACCAACAATTCAGCTGCCATATTACAGTGCTGGGGCTGAAAAGCCAGCCACTTTAAAATTTTATTAGAATAGTTATAAATAACATTTTCAAAGAAAGGACACAAACCCAATACCTGATACTCCCTGCTGTGGTCCGCTTTCTTGTCACCAGGCCTGGGAAAACTAACTGAATAAGCTGTACAAACAAACAGAAAATTAGAGATACCTGGTAAATTCATTCTAAGATGCAAAAATATAACTGCCACACTTTTTTGTCTTAAATCACTTTGTTTGCCTTTCATCATTTCCAGGCTAATACCTGTTCTTACATACCTCTCAAATGGTAACTGTTGAACTAAACTCAGTCAGGCTTTTGTGGATCCAAGGCTAAGTAACTTAAGGGATTACTTCTCTCAGGTAGGAATTTTTTTTAGAGTACTCTGCACTGGAAAACAGTGCTCACACCAAGAGGACCCCTTGCAGCCAGGGCAGGATCAATCAACTGGGGGAACTTGAAGGTGCCCTGATGGTCCCATACTCTGCCAGACCTTCAAGCTTTATTCATTTAAGAAGGACTTACACAAGGGGCTTCATCTACCCACCCACTCTTGGAAGGTGTACTGGCAGGATAGGGCCTGACTTATCTGTCTCAAAAGAACCTGAATGATCAAGCTGCAAAGCGACCTTCTGACCACTGTGGTGGTGTGAACTGAGGTCATGCAGCATCCATCAAGGTTGCCTCTACAGAGTAATTAAATACTGTAGGGTAATAATCCACTTCACTATGATTATTCTGCATGAGCTGTCCTGTGAAGACAGAGACTAACTCAGGACACCTGGGTCCAGGACTAACCCAGGACACTCTAATATTCCCAATATAGCAGGAACAGAGGATTTACACCCTGTGAACAAGGAGTGAGGAGAGTCTACACTCAGCAGCACTGGCCTTGGACTCAGAGCTTGGACTCTGTGCGCAGTGTGTGTCATTGGTCCAAAGGCCTGATGAAGGACTCATGACCACACACCTCCAGTTTTAATGATGGTCCTGCTCCTTGCATGTTTCTGCATGCTCCCACCCCGGCTGCTCCCTTTCTCAAATTGATAGTTTAGCATAATCCCATTTTTCTAAAAGGGCAGCCTATGAAACTGGGGCTTTTTTGGCACAAGACACATCCTTCCTCCTGCTGCCATTTCTACAGAGGCAGTGATGTTTTGGGCAGAGGGATAGAGCAGATGAGATTAGTAGTGTCTTCAATCACCATAGTTTGATCCACATGGGGCTGGACTGCAAAAGCCTTTGGAGTCCACACACATGGAGCACAGTCAGGTTACTACAGCTGGGTAAATTATTAACAGCTCAGCCCATTATAGGCTATGGTAACTGATTACACGTGCACTCAGTTTAAACCAGGGCTGCTGCAGTTCCTGCTCTCCTCAGCTTCTTGCTACATGGTCCATTCTCCTGCTGCAGAAGGACAGACCATTCCAAGGCACTGGGTTGCTGCACCCCAGCTTGCTCCTTTGGGACGTGTTAACTTGCACTGTAACACACTGGGTTGGTTAAGGCCGTGAGCAAATAGTTGCAAGCACCAGGCCACAGCAGCTCTGGCTCGGCAGCTCTTCCATGTGACCAGACTCACGCTTCATCTGTGCCTGTCCCAGCTTAAAAGTAAGACACATTAAGGTAAACCACAAGAAGGCTTAGCTTACAGGTGGTAACTCAGTTGGGTTGGAAGGGCACAGGCAGGATGGGATTAATCTCACCTACATGGCTATGAGGCAGAGAAGTCTGAGATAGTTGCTGCAGACTACGTAGTCAATGGGGAAAAACAAATGGCAGTTCTGAGGCCCTTTTCATCTGAGCTGTCTGAGGTGACTCATTTGGTGTGAGGAAACATGCAACTACTTATTTCTCTCCGTTGGCTACCTAGAGATTTTTAAGGTGACAAGCTTCATGGCCAAAGCCTACGCTGAGCCAGGCAAATTCTACCCTCAGTCTTAGCTGATGGGTGATGATCCATTAATCTACGGTAATAAATCACACCGGATCACTCACTCAAATCTTAATTTTCAGCAAAAGTGATTTAACTTATACAGTAAAAATATTAGATTCAATTGAATTGAGATAAATGATTCCTAGAATAGGGTTAGCCACACAAATGAAATTGACTTCAGGTACAACTTGTACTTAAATTATTTTGAGCTTGTGTTAAAACAATGCTTAGTAGTTCTTACTGTGGGAATTAATAGAATGTTAGCCATTAAAAAGTAGGAAGTTCTGAAGTTTGAATAAGATGTCTTGAGCAAGAAATATACACAAGGCTTTCTATTTTTCTTAATTTGTTAAAAAAGGTTGAATAGCTATGGGTGTTGATTGCAATTGGGCTTTCTAAGTGTTAATTTTCCCATGGGCTGTATCAACCTCTATGTAACAGAAAAGTGGAGCTGTTAGAAGAAGATTCAGTTTTACATCTGCATTTGTTTTGCTTGGATGATTCTGTAACAACCTTTTAGGGTATATTTGGAGCGAAATCTACTCAAGTATACTTAGAAGGGAAAGTATAAAATTATGTAACAACCAAAGGTATCTTTTAAAGACAGAAGAATCACCTCCTTGGAATGAGTTGTGTAACTTTCTGCTGTTAAAAAAGAAAATTGGTAAAACTTCCTAAAATATATTGGTAAAAGAAACCTTTGCTAGGGTATCATACACCAGTTCCCTGAAGAAAATAAACTCCATCCCAAACAATACTCTTTCCTCTGGTATAAATGCACCTACATGAGGGCTTAGCAGAAGTACATTAGAAAACGCACAAGCAAAATTCATTACATATTCATTCTTCTCTGTTATTTAATCTCTTTGGATACGCAGTGTGCATAGTTGATGATCAGGCTTTCTGTTTAGGCATCCCTACTTCTTATCTGGTATATCCTATCTACTCCGTACCTTTCCAAAGGTGGATGGATGTACTTGAATCTTGAAATCTGGATTGCAGGTTTCAATATACAACTCATATAGTAGACGACAGGGTACAGTGCATCCTCCACACAAATAGAAATTATCAGTTAGCCTTTAAAACAAAAATCATCAATTGGTTTATGTCAGAGTTAGAAGAAAGAATTGTTTGATTTTAATAATTCATCAGATTTACAGTGAACTCTGTAATAGTGACTCTGATTTTATAGAAGCATAGAATCAAAAAGAGCTACTTCCTTTGCATTAATCTGTATCCTGGGAAACAATATACTTTTTCATGTAAATATATATATGTATACTCTCTGTTTAACTTTTAAAGCTCAATTTTCCTTGTTTTCAACATGTATGAGAGGTCATGTGAGTTTCTGCTAAGAAATTAACTAGTTCTCATAATTTTTGAAATTAAAACAATACAATTTAGTAATACCATTATAACATTAACACCAATACAGACAGTACTAGAATTTCTCATATGCAAAATGTTGTTGTATCAAAGGATCTAACTTTGGTCTTCTAAATAGAAAGGTATGCACTATACCAAAAATAATAATATAAGCATTTTTCCATCTAAAATGTGAAATATGGTGTTTTGGGACAGAGTGCACAAACTATAAAGGACCACATTTTGTTTTCATATAAGCTTACTGATTTTAGGACAAGTTTAATAGGAAAACAGAATTTTAATTTACAGTTGCTACATAACAGAACTGCCAGGACTAAAACAGGCTTAGGTGTTTAAATATCCATCCTTTCGCCAAATCCCTGATTCATCTTACTAATCAGAATGGTCATAGTCAAGTAAATGCAACTACTTGTGTGAATAAGGTGAGGAAAATGTAAACTTGGTCACTTATTAGCCCAAGATATTACCTTCACCAGGAAAAAAATGATCTTTAATTATAAAATAATGCCAATGGTTTTGATGTCAGAAGATAATAGGCTGCAGTACAAATACGGGAGCAAAGCTGAAGCAAAGGAGCAGAGAGATTAATTTTCAAAGCATGACACACTGCTTGTATCACGGTGGTTTCTTGCTCTGACTCTGTTTCCGTTCTACCAAATTATTTATGCATATTTAATTAATTTATCAGCCGAATGCTAGTGCAGCACAGTGCCAGTTACTCACTGTGTTTTTACTGATAATCGAGTTGGTCGGGAAAGCAGACTTTTCACATTCACCGGGTGAGATAAGTCAGCTGGATTTTATATCAGCATCCTCTGTTTTAGTAGCCTGATTGCAGGCAACCCAGTTGTTTCTCTTAGTTGCTTTGGCAGTAGACAGTGGATAAGATCTACAGCAAATTGGCTTGCTAGAACAGACTGAGCAAGAAGACGGTGTCTGTGCAGATTGGTGATGTCTACCTCACCTGTTATTTGTGCCTCCTCCCCTTTTTCCACTGAAGAAGGCTATCTGCTTCCCCCAGCTTTCCTTCACCCAAGCAAAAGACCCTCAAATGCCTCACTTATACCTCCTTAAAGACCATCTTCTCACCCAACAACCCAAGAGGCTGTGCTGGGCTCCCTGCCAGCTCCTCACCACCTCCAGCCCCACCACCCAACAGCAAAGGCTTCATGGCCAGACCTGAGCAGGAATCTGCACCCAAAGATAGGGGATCTGCTGCTCTAATGGGGTGTTTCCCATCATCAGGCTAAAAGGTAAATGAAATTTATTCTACATAAGAGTCCTGATGAGCTCTGCCTCCCAGCAGGCAGAAATGCTTTTTCTTCTAGAGCATCTCAAAACCCTTCCACAATTGAGCAGTCTCAGAGGAGATTAATCTTAAGTTCAAATTCATCCTTACTATAACACCACAAGAGTCATTGGAAGTGCATCAGAAATTAATTCATGCTTCAGTAGCTGGTTTCTGCCAATAGTTTATCCTCAGCATTTAACTACTTAGTGACAAAGTATTTGGGAATTCTATTTTGTGAAATTTTTGTCTTTCTCAAATGGCAAGTCAAACACCTTTTTAGTGCTGACACATAATACAAAAATATTTCTATCAGGAAAACAATCCACACAGAAAAGAGCACAGCACTCATCTTCTTTCCTATTAGCCCCAAGGTTTTCAAAACCTGAGTTTTCATGGCATGTATCAAAACAAAACTGTGAATAAAGACAACAAAATCAAAAGGAAAGTGTGGTAAGGGAGAAAGGTAGAGGTTAAAGAAAAAGCACAGGGGGAAAGACCTCCTCCATTTATCTACTATGTATCCACACATTGTGTAGGGTTTTTTATCCGATTGATTTTAGGAACTCACATAGATTCCAAGTGTTTAGGGTTTGCCACCTGTTCTATGTGAACCCCCAGCAGCCAGGCCGTTACACAGGCTAGTCTGCTGTTAAACCATTTCTGGACCAAAATCTGGTTTGCTATTGGCAATGCACCAACTGTAAAACGAAGCTGAACATTTAAAATCTTTCAAAACATGAAAAGAAGGTTATCATGATGAAAAAAAAATCATTAATCCATTCTTTCAAGGATTGGTTATGATTCAGTTTTATGCTGTGTCTCAGACCTGTTGGATGAACGAACTTGTACGAATCTCTTCCTTCAGTCCTTTTAAAATGGGAGCAGTGGCATCCATATCACAGTAAAAACACAGACTAACTCCCACTGCTCGAGTATGACTGGTAGGGGGAATAAAATTATTTAAGATTACTTGCTGACGAGTTAAAAGTTTGTATGTGTTGTTCCTGTTTCACACAAAGCTTCAACAGCATTTACTAGCAGGACTCATCTGTGCTTGGGGAGAGAAGGAAAGTAAGCCTGGTTTCTCTCTGGCTGTCACGTGCCAGATGATGCTCTTCTCAAAGCCCAAGGAAACGATGGCGACAACCTTCCTCCACTGCAGAAAGTGTCTCATTAAGGAGTTTGGCCATTACCTTCAGCTCAAGAAAACATAACCTCGGAGAATGTCAAACGCCCAGCATCACCCCGAGTGCCAGCGTGCCACCCGCTCGCAGCCACCAGTGTGCTGCAAGAGCCCACCGGGCACGGGCGGTCCAGCCAGAGAGATCCTCGACAGCTGCCCTGCAGCATCACACCGAGCGGATGGCTGCCAGGGGCCAGATCCCAGCCAGTGGGCAAGCTGGGACAAAACCCCGTTTCCCCCATGTCAGACCACCTCCATATCACTAAGGCTTGTGGCAGGAGACGGACTTTCAGGAAAATTTCCCTGCTTTCCTGGTATCGTCTACGCATCACCCATGATGATGGGGCCCGTGCAGCAAACCAGACTCTTGCCCTACGAAACCTCGAGAAGAGTTAAAAGCAGGACTCCCACACTCCCTGTGGCAAGGCAGATGCTGCGAGCCCCCCTGCAGAGGAGAGACCGCCGCGCCATCCTGAGCCACGGCCCGTCCCCGGCAGCGGGCAAGGGGACAGCACCCACCATTGGAGGACGGGCAGGTAGGTGAGGGAGGTGGGGCCGAAATAAGCCATCTCGGCCNGCGGAGGGCTCGGGGAGCCGCCGCCGCGGTGCGAAGGGCGGGCGCCACGCGGCGCTGCCGCCACCCGCTGCTCCGCCGCCAGATGGGATTTTTTTTTTTCTTCTGTAGGAGCTGCGGGCGAGAAAAGGAATTCTGTCCGGATCGGAAAGCGGTGTAAATGGCCGAACGTGCGGCGGTGCTTCTGAATATCACGTAGTGACAGGAGAAGAGGGAATAGCTTCAAACTGGGCGCGGGTTTAGATTACGTGTTAGGAAAAAATTCTTTACTGTGAGGGTAGTGAGGCACTGGCCCAGGTTGCCCAGAGAGACTGTGGATTCTCCATTCCTGGAAGGGTTCAAGGCCAGGTTGGATGGGGCTTTGAGCAGCCTGGTCTAGTGGAAGGCGTCACTGCCCATGGCAGGTGGGGGTGGAAGTCGGTGATCTTTATGGTCCCTTCCAACCAGGCCATTCTATGATTCCATGAATCTGTGATCACAAGTGCCATCTTAGAAGGTTTTGCACATCTTTAAAGCCTTACTTTCAGGGTTTTCAACAGGAATGCTCCAAACTCCCATAATTGTTTAATTTCTCTTTGATACAGATAGATGAAAGGTCTGTCTGCTCTGCTGAAACCCTGTAAGCACTTTTCCATCACAAGTATCCATTATGCAAAATGAGCTTTGCTGCCATGTGACTGACAAACATAAATTATGTATGGCTGCAGCATCTAAAAGCTTACTAGTTCATGGCTTTGGGTTACATCAGAGCTCAGCTTCTCAGAAACTCCCACAGCTCCCTCCTGTTAATTAGCTTCCTGAAATCCCCATGTATGACACAGACTGGCTTGCTTCCTTCGTTATGACAATATGACCAAAGCCAACATGTTGGTAGACAGCAGTATTAAAGAGGGGGTAGGGAGCACGACACCAGGAAAGGGAATTTAAGGTGGCAGGTTGCTGGTTTTCTGGTCCCTTTATGTACCTCGCTTTTGAGGAGCAGTGCACACAGATGTCATGTATGGTACAGGTTGCTTTGAATCTGTGAAGCCTCATGCTGTGTTGCGAAGCCCATGGGAAGATGTTGTTCACTCAAGGGCCCCTGAAATGAAGCTTTGAAAATGCTGTCTGCCAAAAACACAGGGTAGTGTTAGCATACGCATTGTAACCAGTACAGTCTGTCATCAATAACTGTGCTTAATGGCTGATTGCGGAAGCTTCCCCCAGTAGCTGCAGGTTTTGGCCTTGATTTTGTATGTCTGCGGCCTACTGACCTCCTCTGTGGGACATTAGCTTAGGCAGCAAATACTCCTGCAAATACCGTAGAGCGAAAGCTTTCTCAGGTTAAAGTAGCTGTTGTAAGAACTAACAACAGTGATATTGCAGCTGCTGTAAGACTTGTGTGATGTTGCCATCTGAGCACTCCCGGAGCTCCTGCAGCAGGTCTGGCAGTAGAGGCTGCCTGGGACACTCACTGCCAGTTCAGGTGTGCCTGTCCATTCTGCACTCAGAGCAGTGCCCTCCACTCCACGCACCTAAGGAAGAGGAAACCTCATCTTCAGTTTCCAACAATTGGCTTGCTTGTATGTTTGCATGTGTTTCTGAGTCCTGGTCATAGCTCTCAAGGTTCACGACCAACAATTGACTTTTTGGGACTATCTGAAACTCTACACAGTGAAGTTCCCTAAGTCCAAAGACACCTTAGCAGGAAAAAAACCCAAAAAATCATTTAGAACTTAGCTAAAACTGAAGAATGGTAAATGGAATATTACTGTGGTAAAAGACTGAAGTAAGGGAAATGACACAGATCAGAAAGTCCCTGGACAACACCTAAAACTCAGAAAGGTTTTGATGAAAAGAAGCAAATGCTGCACAAAAAAAACCCCTGTCCAGTTACTGTCCATGGCTTGAGAGATACCAATTAGGTCTCAGAATTTCTCCTGCCCAGTTTGCAGATAATGAGATAAACAGATTTGTGTGCTGTTCAGGTCTTGACACTACTTTTATTTGATTAGATTAGGGCTTTCCCATTTTCTTTCCAAAAATGACTCTACCTTTCAGATAATTCTAACACTTGATTTTTTTTTTTTCTTTTGGTGGGGGGAGAGAGAGGCACAGAAGGGAGATTCTGACTTTAAATGCCAGGCTGTTAGTAGAATTTGGTTGAAAACCTGCAATCAGTTTCTTCAGTTTAAACCAGGCAGATAGGACTGGTGGATGTAGATTAGGTCAAGCTGTAGTAAGTCTTTATTCATGCATAAGCTGAAAGCTGCAAAGCTCTTTATTGCTGTCATGAACATACTCCTTGCATAAAATTAAAGACTATATAATGAACATGCACTTTGACTGAAAAAAGATTTGGTATAAAATTAGGAGTATGGTTGAACTGATTAAAAGGTGTACGAAAAAAGCTTCCTTCCTCTGACTTTTACCCATAACTAGGACAAATTTAAACCAAGCTTTGAGGTAATAGACATCTCCAAAACGTTGTAAGGAGTGTCTTTAGCACAAAATTGCCCGTTCAGATTACTGCCTGCCCTCAGCCCTCCCATCCTATATTCAAGAGAAGATTTGGATACCTTGGGAGATTTGGATGCCTTGTAAGGTAAATAGATTATGTAAGAGTTCTTGGTGGTGACAGCTGTCTTGTAAAGGCAAGTGCTAACATCTCTCAGATATTCACAGTTTTAAAAATAAGTGCTTTGTATGATTTTTTAATACTTAAGCTAAAGTATGTATGAAACAATCATAAGAGCAAGTGAATCTACTACAGCTCCCACCACTACCAGCAGCAATGAAAAATGTAACTATAGTGAATTTTATGTTCCCCTAGAGCTGAAAAGGCCTGAAGGGTATTTATTGCATTCATTTGCATGTAGGAAGGAATGGATAAAAGAGCTTGAAAAGTAAAATTAAAAATACAAATCCCTCCCTCACACTCACCAAACCAAGGTCCTGGAGCAACGTACCATTAACTTTTCCATATAAAAAGTTAAAAGAATTGGGTCACTGTCGGTGTAAGAGTCCCGTTGGACAAAGGCAAATATCCCAGTTTGAGAAGTGTGTCAGTACATTTTGTTGGTTTAGCTTTTGTTTGTTTGGTTGTTTGGGTTTTTTTTATCTCTACTAGTTGGCCTACCAGGGACAAAATTACAAAATTACATCTGTGCTCATTTTCCCTTCCTTTAAGATCTGAATAATGCCAAGGATCAGGCATTTCCTCAATCTGATCAGTTTACTGTGAGCAGAGATCTTCAGAGTCATAGTTATCTCTCAAACTTTAGTTTGAAATAGATCACTTGAAAGAATCAAACAAATACAAAGTTTATTTCTGGTTGTGTCATGACATTTGAAGCAGCAGCAAAACCAAAACAGGATTGCAACCACCTTCTCCTTAAGTATAATGCTTTAACATTGTAGAACACTATGTCCTTCACAAGCCACGCACTTGGACATGAATGCACATGAGGAAGAGGAAGGCTCCTCTCCCAAGTGCCTATGGCATGTGAACTCTTTTGTGTATGAAAATCCAATTCAGCAAAGCATGTCAGCATGTTTGTAAGACTGCTTCATTTCAGCAAAGCATTTAAGAATGTGCTTAAATTAAAATATGTACTTAGCTGAATCGTCCTGCTGAGTGGGGATTGATGGCTGAATTGAGGCATTAAACATTAATGAGGGAGCTGGGAACACAAAATAATATGTAAATTGGGATGTGTCCTGTCATGACCAGAATAAACTGATTCAAACAATGCAATCATTGCATGACTAAGATCTCTTGAAAGATGTGAAGCCATTAGAAATACTTAGGACCTGATGAGTTGAGATGGGACACAATCACTGACAATCACTCGGTCCTTCACTAATCTCAAATCACCTGGTTTTGGAGTGTCTGGTGGAGAGGCTGGGTGAAAATCTCTTCAGCACAGTAACTGAAACACTTAACTGTCTGTTGGCACATTGTTAATTCCAGATGTTGCCCACGGCAGTGTCATCTACTGACCTTCTTTTAACTAGGATGAAGGATGAATTCTTTGACTGCTTTCGCTCCAGCCACGACTGGTAGCAGGGTCTGTCTGAGCAGCTCTGTCCGTCTTGTCTGGAGAGACTCTGGTGTGAACACTTCCCCTGGGGCCCTGCTGGTCCCCCTTTGTGCTCCTGGATAGGGCAGTGCCTCTAGGAAGGTGACCGTGGAGCTGAGGACTGTGGTTTCCACCGTGTGCTGACACCTGCTCTTTATATTTCTCACTCTTTAGACCAGCTTAGGGCAGCCAAACAGTTTATACAGTGACTCATGAAGATGGAGATATGGATAAAAGCCTATCTGTCCAGAAGAGGCTGAGGTAATGCTTGCAGGAGAAAGCAACTGCTTAATTTCTGCTTGGCAGAAGATGTTGTGCTTGCTCCTCCAAGTAGAAGTAGCATTTTATGACGCTTCTCTGATACATTCTTTTTGTGGTTTTGTTTTGTTTTCTACAGTTTGGATGCATACTGGAGTTAACTTTCTGTTTAATAGGACAATATTATTAACAGCTGTGCTATAAACTCTGAAATAGTGATGCTGGGTTTGCATGCTAATTCGAACAGAAAAAAAAATTCTGTGCAATAAAAGCAGTGGTGAGTCATACAGAAAAGCCCTGTCTATCTCAGAGGCTAGTGGATGAAACAGCAGCTCTTACATTACCTCCTGTGCCTGGTTTGCAGACTACATGCAAAAGACCCTTGATTGTATTTGTTCGTCAGGAATGTTTACACAGTCAATCAACTAGTTTTGAAGTAAGGAATGGCGTTAAGGACAGCTTTCAAATGTGTTCACAGTAAAGCCCAGCTATAAAAGTTTTGAAAAGAGAGAAAAACAACACCCTCCTCCACAAAAAGAAATACAGACTTTACTGTGAAAAGAGATGTTTTCTTTTTTCTTAATTAAAAAAACAAATGAAAATGTTTCACTTAAGTAGCTACATTGACCAATAATTTTCTTGAAAGTATTCATTGAAAGATTTAGCATAGTGTTTGACATAATTAAATGACAATGCAGTTAACAGTTAACTCCTCTGAAACTGACTTTTATTGTAACAAATACAAATCCTGCCTCAGTAATTTTTGAGGGTAAAGCATATGTTACATGAGTGAGGTGGTTTTTTATCTTCTCACCTTTGGAATATCTTAGGCCAAATGGTACATCAGAGAAACATTATATGCATGTAGTGTCAGGGGTAGTATGATTAAAATTGCCTACAGTTCTGTATTCCTATTATTCTTCTACAAATCTTGTTTTATCCTTCAGACTAGAAAACATAGTAGGAGATACTGTGATTTATGCCTTGCTTACAGTTACATAACTGACATTTTCATATAATATTTTATCCAGATTACCAGTAAATTCGAGAGAGAGAGAAAACACCCTAACAGACTTAATAAGCCTAACCACTGTAGGAACAATGAAACTTGAAGTACCGTGACCCATCTGAACTGTTCAGATCCACCAGGACCCCTCTTTGATCAGGGAGGCGAATTAGACAACCTCCAGACATCCCTGACCACCTAATTTATTCCATGATTGCTGCATAGTCTCTTTCTTAATTGCATCTGAAGCGTTTGTGACTTGTCTATGCTTGGCGTTTGTTCAGATAAGTAGAACGTTCATTTATGTTGCTGGCAGTAGTGTTGCTCTAGCTGCAGCAGTGAACAGATACAACCAAGGCAAACTTTATAAAGAGAAATCTTCTACTTGGGCCAGTTGATAAGGCTAGACTAGATATAGACAGTGTATGCCCACACGGATTGTGTTGGATCTGAAGCTATCAGCGAACACATGGCTGATAAAGGTTGGGAACAATTGCGCTGGTAGAATGAGAGAGTGTTTCTTTTTCCCAATTTAGTGAATTAGATTAGACTGATATGGTTTAGGACGACAAGATGTCTGCTATACCAATTGATACTCTCTGTTTTCATTGGAATAAATTACAAAATCAACCTTTGTGAAACATTGGATACGAAATTCCCCTTTGAGGAGCTTGTGCGTTTAGACTCTGGCCCCAGAGCTTTGCACTGACATGAAGGAGCTCTGGGGTGGTTGGATTGTGACCAGCCATAGAGGGGCTCTAGACTGATCAACATCCTTCATTTCTGACCCTTACAAATACTTTCCTTACTGCTAAGTGCTCCTCAGATGGCTTACATAAAACGTTTCCACCACTGCAAATTTCTTATTTGGACTGTGTGCTATTTGTGACGTGGGACGGGCCCTCTGGTTGGTACTGTTGAAGTTTTGCATGAGCAAGGACTAGAGCTGAGTGAATACATACCCTAAATATTCATTTGCATTCAAAAGGGAACTTCCATTTAACTGTGGTTGTAATCCTTTCATATTTGTTTTCTATGAATATGCGATCGTGTGAGCTTTACTAGCATAATACTTTTCTGTGAGAATGCCCATGTGACTTACTTATGGGAGGCAAACATTTAATTCAAATGTTGGGTTTCCAAAAGGAGGTTCAGAGTTTTCTATTGACTTTGTTTTGATTACTTATTCAAACTAAATGTTATGATCCTCGAGGATAAAGCAAAACAAACCTAGCCATTATTATAGTCAGTGGGACAATAAGTATTCACACTCTACTTGTTAATTTTTAAAAATGGTATCAATATAGGCCAAAAGATATATGGGGCTTAAATTCACTTTTCTTGATTTATTGTATAAGATACATTCCCAACTGAAAATTTCAATGTGGATTACAATATTCATAAATGGGATGATCTGCAGACCTACAATTATTCACTGAAGTATTTAATTCAAGATTTTATAACAAGCACAATTCAGACTTGAACTGCAGATTTACAATTGATTCAATGTAAAATTTGCCAAAGAAAATCTTCTGGTAAGATCAAAATGTGTGAGTTAGAGATACAGGATGTGGTTGCTTAGTTACTAAGCAGGAGTCTACCTGAAAAGCAGAGAGAGTATGGAGAGCACTTCAGAGTATGGAGAAGGGTTTTACCCTTTATTTTTGACTGACATTTCTGCTGAATGTTAAAATCTTAAGTGTGGAACCAATTTTAATAAACAGTGACTCCACTCTGGCAACCTCATTGCTCCTGCAGCCAGTGGTGGTGCAACCAGCAGGGAAGATAGAATCAGTGGGGAAAATTTAGACAAAACTTAATTTTAAGAGGCATTTTAGAGAATGTACCTTGGATATTTTTCTCTCATATGCCATCCTAGTTGCCCTCAGATAAACAAATCACAGAGATTTCTTATCTGTTTTAATATTTTCAATATATCCTTGAATTATTTTTAATAAAATTTTTATAACTGTTTAAAATTAAAAAAACCTAAACAAATCATTAACCTATCGTATTTAAAATTACTTCTCCCTTGAATGTGATTCTTGACAGAAACAGTGTTTGACAAGATTCTGGGATGTTTCTTCAATTTGCCAAATTTTTTTTCAAATATTTATAATGTATTTTCACCACTGTCTTGAAAATAATCAAGAAGACAATGGATTATTCCTCTTTCAACTGTGCAACAATAAGTTAGAATCAGAAATGTTTTCCATAATTTGAAGCCTTAATGGCCACAGGGAAAAATATTTTTAAATCAAATCTTTAATGGTTTCCATAATTGAAAGAGATGCTAGCATATTGTTAGGAATGCACAAATCTTTTGTTTTGGAAGATATACAGTTTTGACTATGAGTGAATCTTGGAAAACAGCATCATATAATTTGCCATCACAGTCAAGTGATCTATATGAATTATTTCAGACAATCTTATGACATAATTTTTTATGCTTCTGCAGCTGTCATCTTGTCTTTTTTCCAATTTTCTTAGCTATAAAACAGATCTCAAACATTTTGTTTGTAAAAGTTACCCTGAAATTATTTTATCACTCACACCATTTACAGGCATTAGTGTACCTAAGGATGCAATTAAGAAATCTCTGGATAAATTGCAGTAAGTATTGCATTGAGCTATGCACAGTCATTTCTTAACAAATTCTAGAAAGTACAGAACATTTTTCTAGAGCTTGCATCTTACTGGCAGATTACTGTCACAGTTATGGCTACAGTCTGTGTAGAAATGGAGCGTGACCAAGAAAAAATACATAAATAATGTGTAAAGCCTACCTTACTGTGGCATTACTTGCCTATGCAATACCCATTTTTCGTACCCTAAACTCAAATGCTGTTTTCCATACAGTTACTACTTACCCATGTGGAAATGCACGGGAAGGACATCCAGCCATGACCTGGCTCTCTGCTGGCATGAGAGCTGGAGGGATGCATCTGCATCCCCTTGTTTTCTTCCTCACTGCGTGGGGAGGCACAGCAGGCCAGGAGCACGGCACTCCAGCAGCTGAACAACTAAGGGTCCACAAAATTTCCTTGCAGGTGAGCCTCAGCTGCTCCAGTGGGGTGAATATTCAAAAGTCTTTCTGCTCTGACCTTTGGCTCACTCTCGTGGGTTCTTTCATTTCAGTTTTAATTGGAGGCCACGGTAAAGGGGCATATTCACCCCACTTTTTCTGAAGGAATCTTCCATCTCTGAAACCCTCAACCACACCTTGCCACCCAAATGACTTATTCCCCCTCTCTCTCCTATTTCATCTTGTGGCTTCCTTCAGCTGCCCTCCTTCATTAACAGTTCCTGGCACACAAGCAGGTTAATACAAGAAAATCGTATCAAGATGAAACCTCCTTGCAGGCAGGCTACTGAAGCCTGGCTGGGAATTAACGAGAACCTCCAGTAAGGGTTCTCCTGAGCAAATCCTGTTAACAGCAGTCTAACTTGGTCAGTCAAAACACAGAAACATCACATTTAAACACACTAGAAGCCATTGGCAAAGTTTTATAGTGTTATTCCTTGTACATCACGTCCTTAGATGGGTTAAAAGAGTACAAGCAATGGTCGGAGCAATGTCATATTTTAACAGGCAAAAACCAAAGCAACATCTACAGTTCTTACTTCAGGTGAGCATTTAGCATAGTTTTAGAACTATATGAAAAACCAAGTGATTTCTTTTAAATGCTATGATTAATTATTATTGAAATGCTGACTTTCTTTGGGCCAAATTCTACTTCGAAAATGAGATTTAATCAAGAGTTACAGTGTCTAATGTTACTCTGTGCAGTTTTGATTGATTCAGTTTACTTCTTGCTCCTGAAAAAATGAATGCAATAAGACATGACTCTTAAAGAGTGGATTATCACCTTCAGAGAGGAGTCAAGGGATCTAGGAAGAACCTCAAATAAGGGATGGATGAACATATTAATGACAAAGGAGTTAGCATTCACTGTCTGCTAGGCTGAAATAAATTAAGACAATTTGAGCATGTATATGACAAAGCTTTTTCAGTCTCCTGAAACCAAATTTGTTAACTATTAACACATGCTAAAAACGTGAAACCCTTTGATAAAAGGTTGGGAAGTAAGACGTGCATGTTAAACCTAAAGTAATTTTTCATTATTAGTAAAGTTATTAAATGTGGTATTTTGTCCTGTTTGTTTTTGTTGGTCGGGTAGCTGCTCATGTTCTGCCAGTAATTCCTGTTCTTTTGCCTGTTTTAATTATAAAGCACTTAATAATGTAGCAACTACTTCTAATAAATTAAAAATACCTGGATAAATAGAGAGGTGGTGTTGTCTATTAGGCACAATATCCAGGTTTGGTTAAAACCAGGAAAGTCTGCTTGAGCTCTTAAAGTAGCTTCTGCAGCTTGACACAGATATAGAAGACGTACTCTCAGCTCTAGCAGAAATGCCTGAAGCATAAGGACCTGGGAAGTTCTGTTCAAGGACAGAAATAATCAGCACACGCAATATCAGACTTTTTCTGTTCAGCCCTCATAAATATTGTTGCTAATTCTACATGCGACAGTGAAAAGCATTTTGCAGCCTTGTGAGGTTTTTACATTTTCAGCTTAGTGCGGTTTAACCACAAGCTTTGTAGCTTGGAGAAGAACAACTTACTTGTGCGTTTCCCCAAAAGCAATGGTTCATATGCCTCTGAAACGGAGAGGATAAAATGCCCAGGCTGTGGCCAGTTTCAATGTTTGCCTCATCAGTGGTGCTGCCCATCACCCTGCAAAGCCAATGCAATGTAGCTTTTAGTCACAATGCTTACACTAACTTCTGATATTCTGAAACAACTGGGACTTGCCATGGGTTTTTAACCAGGCCTTTATAGTTCTCCTTTTTTTAGTATACAGCAACTCTTAGAGGCTGGGTTTAGCCAGCATTTCTGAGTGAGGTCTCAGCAAAATTTGGATTGTTTCATGTATGAGCCCATATAGAAACCGAGTTCTTTGAAAACCCTCGTCATCATTATCTAAGTGCAACTTTATCATTCTGTGGCAGTGACCTTTCTGGGGACTTCACCATGGGTGAAAGTACTGAGCTGAGGAGAAAAAAGGATCAGGAGAAAATGTACTACAGTAACCCCTTATTAGTGAATGAATGCACACTCATGCATAGTTCAGCTATCTGCTTTGATATCCAAATACAATAGAGCTATAGACTAGGCTCAGAATTTGACCTTCAGTATCTTACTGCCAGGGCATTTATTCCTCAACTGGTTTCTTTAGTCTTAGGCTGTTTTTGTGCTAAGTAGTGAAGAAGCCTGGTAACCCCTGCTGTGCCAGGGGAGATTGGCCCTGTACAGTGACCATGGTGTAAGACTGGCAAACTTGAGCCTGACATGTAATGACATCTCCTACCAATCCTTCTTCATCAACAGAACCCAAGCTTTACTAAGCTGCTTAATGATGGCATAATGTTTACTTCCTTTTCAATGTAGGTATAGAAGGGATCTGAATAAAATTTATCCCCTCTTGGTCATGAAATATTCTATGTTGTGAAACACAGCCTGTACAGCTGAGAGCATAACAATTTGAGGACAGAACTACCTCTGGAAAAACCATTTCTGTTGCTCCTCTGCACATTCTTATCTGCCTTTTATATTGCTGTTTATCTTTGTTATTATGAAATACATCTTTCTGCATGGTGGTCATAGCTCAAAGATTATTTGAAGGGAATGTCTCTTGACTGTCATTTTGCTTGCTCAAGCCTTTGGAGTTCTTGAAATGTAAAGATTTATGGGGGTTTTTTGCTCTGCTTGTCCCTTCCCTTTGTATATATAGATGTATATCTCAAACTGGCTGATTAAAGTAACTGGTGTAGAGGAATCCCTGTCCTAGGAACAGTATCTTCTGCTTTATCTGTGGATTCAATGCTTGTCTTTTGAGACCTGAAGGAAAAATACACAGTACAAACACAAAATCGTGGAGCAAGAAGTATTTTCTTTTTTCTTTTGAGCAAAAAATGTTGCTGACCTAAGTTCCTTTGCTACAACACTGAAAGCCCATCCACCTATAGAACATGATGCTACAGCTTTGAGTAGGGGCAATTAATTCAACAAACACAAAGCCCTGATGACTCTATGATCAATTATCAGAACTGCTCATTCCCCTTTAATAGTAGGGATAATATGAGGATGTATTTTGGGAGTCTCCATAGGATTGGGCCAGATACCCAGGGTTTTAATAACAGAAAAGAACACTTCTCTTTTACGTAACAATCTAAAACTGTTTTAACAGCCCTGAATGGTTTCTCCTTCCTGTGCTAAACAATTTTCAGAGTGTAAGTGGTTACCTCTTCTGGTGCCTTTTGATAACAGCTGCATTGACATATGCAGGAACACGTGAAAAATGTAACCACACCTTAGCATTACAGGTAGTGTGTTTTATTGAGAGCCATGAAAAAAGAAAGTAGAAAAAAATTGAGGCTTAAAGCAGAGGTCTTGCACTTGGCACAAAAGAAGCCGGCTTGTAATGGTCATTGTTTCTAGGGGAGCTCATTGCCCCTAAGATGGGGTATGCCATCATGGGAAGTTCTCTTCCAAGCAAGGAGCAAAGCTGGGCATCATAGTCTTCACACAGGAACTTCAGATGAATTTGGGACCCAGACCACTGAATGCTTTGGAACCAACAGACTTGGGCAGGAGTCAGCATTGTAGGAAAACATTAAGAGGGTACTACTCCTAATCTGTGCAGCTGAGAGGAAATGTTGCAGCTTTCTGCACTTGCTGGAATTTCCTAAGGGCTCATGACTTCTCACTCATGTACGTGACATTGTTTTGGTCTAGACAAGAGCTGACAGAAGCTTGTATAATGGGGAACAGGTCACCATCTGATGCTGAGTGACTCCCACGACCGTTAAATGACATTGTTTTTCCAGACAGTTATTACAAATAACATTTTCTGTTAGAACACATGACAAAAACTCCATTACATTTTTTGCTCTGCTTTGAAAGAAATTCCCTTCTAGAATTCATGGTCAAATCTGGCTAAAATATTCTGGAATGGGGGTTTTGTGATCAAACTTTTCTGCTGTGAATTGAAAAAGAAAAAAAAAGTATTTTCTTTGTCAAGGTGGTTTGAAATTGACACAATCAAAAGTAAAAACTTCCACATAATCTGAAATGACCAAGAATATTTGTACAATGTAAAGTTTAATGACAAAAACCCTTCAGAAAAGTCATAAAGTGACCACATAATATTTTTTCTTTTATTCTAGATGTCAGCATCTCTCATAAATAAACAAATATGTAACTTGCTGGATAAATGAACCAAGTCCTTCATGTTCTGAAAAGAGGCAGTAACTCAATAAAGGTTTTTTTTAAGAAAAGTACAATATTTGACTGACCCTGTGAAATTTACCCCTCTGCTTCAGCCCTCACCTACACCATCACACTTCAGGTCACTGCCCTCTTGGGTGTGCTATCACATGTCCTTATTGTGATCAGTGCTGGTCAGGGAAATGATCCAATTTAGTCCTCAAATGGTGCATGCAATTGAGCTGGCTCGGAGGAGAAGGCACTAACCTCTAAGGAAGGGATGAGTACAAGCCCTGTGTGCTGTATAGCATCCTAGCCCAGTGCACAGTTGAGACTAGTATTTCCTGGAATTCCTCCTCCTGTATTAATTAATTTGTTGCAGGGACTCTCCCAGCTGCTGGCCCCTGGTGATCAACACACCTCACTTGTTGAAAGGTTCCTGGCCCGAGGGTTTGGCCCATGGTGACTAATGCTATTCCGAGGGATTTAGCAGCTGGCACAATCAAGGCCCTCTTCCCAGCAGATACTCTGCTTAAGAAGTTAAGATGGTTGAATACAACAGGCATGGGCTAAACTCCATCTCCTCTAGCCCTTCAGGCTGAGAATGGTCCTGGATGGTGCTCATTTGTGAGGGTGTCTGCCTATATACTGATTCATCCATCTTGCCCATACCACATGACCTGAAAGGACAAAATTATTACCCACTGTTCCTCTGCAAACTGTCATTGATCACTCTGGAGGGAACACGGAGGCCTTCAGGAGTACTAACAGAATTGTAGACTCACAGAATAGTTTAAGTTGCAAGAGACCTTTAAAGGTCTTCTAGTCTAACCCCTTGCAATGAGACGGGACATCTTCAACTAGACCAGGTTGCCCAAAGCCCCATCCAATCTGACCTTGAATATTTCCAATGATAGGGCATCTGCTTCCTCTCTGAACCTGTTCCAATGTTTCAGCACCCTAATTGTAAAAATTTTCTTCCTTAAATCCAGCCTAAATGTACCCTATTTTAGGTTAAAATCATGACCTCTCGTCCTATGCAACAAGCCTAAAAGGTTTGTCCCCATCCTTCTTGTAGGCCCCCTTTACGTACTGAAAGGCTGTAGTAAGGTTTCTCTGAAGCTTTCTCTTCTCCAGGCAGCACAACCCCAACTCTCTCATAATTTCTCCATAAGGAGAGGTGCTCCAGCCCTCTGATCATCTTGGTGGCCCTCCTTTGGACCCACTCCAACAGGTCCATGTCCGTCTTGTCCTGGGGACCCCAGAGCTGGATGCAGCACTCCTGGTGGGGTCTCAGCAGAGCAGAGTGGAGGGACAGAATCCCCTGCCTCACCCTGCTGGCCACACTGCTTTTGACGCAGCCCAGGACACGTTTGGCTTTCTGGGCTGTGAGTGCACATTGCCGAGTCATGTCCTGCCTCTCAGCCACCAGCACCCACAGTCCTGCTCTGCAGGGTTGCTCTCAAGCCCTTCTCCCCCCAGCCTGTATTGATCCCAGGGATTGCCATGACCCACGACTCTCAGAGTAACAGGCTGAGGGCCCTTGCTAGCACTCCGTCCCTCTAACCTTGGTGTGTCATCTCACAGCTTGTCACAGGCAAGCCTGGCATTATCCCCCTCCCCCTTCAAGTCGAGTTTAAAGCTCTATCAACAAGCCCCACTAACTTGTGAGCAAAGACCCTCTTCCCCCTTAATTACAGGGGAAAAATTTGAAGTTTAAATTTGGCCACTCTTCAACATCAGACTGGATTTGACCTACAGCCACTGAATGTCATTGAAAGGAAAGCTGCAAAAGAATCAGTTCTGGGGCTAGAAGAAAATTTCTGGGCAATGTTTCTGAATCCTTTTTGCTGTACTACTGCCATCTTTGTTAGTTAATACTTCTTTTAGCAATGAAACCACTTTGATTTGGGTAGAACTCAGAACTTCTCTGCTTTCTTAGAAAAACAAAATTATGCTGATTTGTATTTTTTCCTTGTGCAGGCTGCATTTGTTTGCACACAAGATGTGAATAATGAAGGAGTCTACAAAATTCAGCTGGCGAAATTCTATCAGACTTTGCAAGAAACAAAACAAACACAAAAACAGCCCATCAAGTAAAAATGGCTGATTGATGCAAAAGGCAACACAGATGGAGGTAATGGGTTTCAAAAGAGGCATTAGAGAAGATCTGAATGGAAGCTCGTAAATCTGCAGCAATTCAGCTTTGCCAAGAATTGCAGTGGGAAATCCTCATTATGGGAGATATTTCCATTCTGTACTCACCCATGAGAACTTTGCTAGGGCAACCACAGGGAAAGCAGGAGACCCAGCCATCAGCATTCCTGAGCCCTGCCAGCCTGCACTGCTGACTCACAAGGCAGCCTTGAGTGAGTCACTCATTGCCAGATGCTTCCACCTGACCTTGTCAAGGTGCTGCAAACAAGGAAGCAAAACAGACTCACCTTTGGCAACTCTGGCAAACAAGTTTTATCATGTCGTGTTCCAGCTTCCCCCACACCACCAGGTAAGCAGCGTGGCCAAGGAAGAAGCTTTAGGCCAGGCCAGGCCATTTTTGGGGCTTGGAGCCATTGCCCTGGCGTGGCAGACACATAAAGGAGTTGTTTGTAACAGAGGAGGACTTGACTGTCGCAAAGGAAACATGACAACTGGTAGAAAGTTCTTTCTACACAGAAAGTGGAGAACCTGGTTGGTGGAAGGCTCTTTGTACACAGGCAGCAGAGAAGCCAGTGGCTCAGCAGATCCTGTGGGAAAGACCAGTGAACAAGGAGGATGAAGAGTCCCAGGGAGGGAGCCACATGAAATAGCCTCCTACCACGCAAGCTCAGCTGAAGGACTTAGACAAAGGCTGGTCTTAAATCTTCCACCAAATGGGAAAAATACCACTGCTTCTAACAGTGGGCTAGTGAATCTGGGAGGGCTACAAAATCTGGGGATTTTTCTGCTTTATTCCACCAGTTTCTCACCAGAGGGCATGCCACGTTGCTAGTCTGGGAAAGGCAGTCCTTGGTGTGCTCTCTCTGTCTCAAGCCAATTGCTGTGACATGCTCTTTCTCTTCTATGGGATCAGATGTGGGTAGCCTGATCTATGATGTTAGAAAATCTTCATCAGAGGTTTCTGAAATAATTCACCTGGGACTGAGTTTTCCTGAGGGTTTTTTTCTGTGGTGCCTCTCTGTATATATCTGGATATATATACATATATCTCTTGTACCACCACCTCTGACCATGAACACTGGGCTGGGCTAACATGACTCACAAAGCCTAAAAAAAGGGCTGAGACCTGAGTGGTGCATGGTCAGACCTGCAAGCTCAGGGGAGAAGGAGCCATAATCACCCTTATCCTTGCCTAAGCTTCATCTCCCCTTGCCTCCCAGCCCTGGCTCTGGATCAAACTTCCCTGTTTCAGGCAGGAGACAATGTCATTAATCACATTGCTGCATCCAGTATTTATACATAGAAAAATCAACCCGTGTTCCAGGTTACTGAAAATCCCTCCTGAGTGCCAGCAGAGGGTTAGTTTTAGGCTGCAGCTGCCCAGATACCATTACTGGTAAGAATCCTTACTATCAGCTATAGAGGAAGATTCTGGGAGAGCAGGAGGGGAATGAGAGGCTGCCCTGGAGAGCTGTAATCTGGAGTTTAGCGTTAGCCCACATCTCCTAGAGAAGCATATAAAAGTGCCATTAAAGTCAGTACAGGAGCTCTCACTGCAGTAGGCAGCTTAGACACAAACACAGACAACAAGCTGTGTTCTGAGTGCTGCC
This sequence comes from Melanocharis versteri, assembly GCA_013397845.1. Taxonomy (NCBI): domain Eukaryota; kingdom Metazoa; phylum Chordata; class Aves; order Passeriformes; family Melanocharitidae; genus Melanocharis; species Melanocharis versteri. Next base: position 1,262,098 of record VZTG01003862.1, read on the forward strand.
CCCCACCTTGCCCATCTTCCCCCGGGCTCTGAGAGAACTGAGAAATCCAGGAGAATTTGGGATGGATCTCAGCTCTGTTGGGCTGATGAGGGTAAACTGATGTGAGTTATATGGTTCCTGTTTTCTGTTACTGTGACCATTCCGTGACACCTGAAAGCTTCGGGGAGTGATTCATAAAAACACATTTGCAACAGGTTAGGTGCACTAAGGGAGATGTAGGATGAGGTGTCAAGAAATCGTCACAGGTATGGGTAAATCCAGCTATGTACCACCAGCAGCACAGAAAGCTGTCCTGAGCTGTTGGCACTGGCCCACAAGCCAGGTTGTATTTTAGTAGGTGGGTCTGCAGCAGGCTATAGATTCTCCCCAGCACCCTGGCAGTCACCCAGGGAGGGGATGGACGTCCCTCTGTGTGAGGTCTCACCCTGACACCACAAAGCACTCGACAGGCAGCAAGCCTTCATTCAGAGAGGGAGAACCTCCATGCAATCAGGGCCTCTTTTGTTCCTCCTCTGTGACTCTGTTAGAAAACCAGGCTAGTGAAACACACTTGCCAATTTTAATCCCTGGATAGCACAGTGAAGCCTTATGTCCTTTGTGCTGCTTCCAGTTACAGCATTAGCTTTACTAAACATATTAAGTGTTAGAATTTTTGTACTCTCTTGGTAGAAACAGAGAAAAATAATACTTACGCTGGAGCTGACCTGTTTGAGCTAGTGAAACACTGAAAACTCCCAGTTGTCTTTGAATAGAAACATTTCAAAGTATTGCCTAAATATTTTGGAACAATATTCAAACTATGTTTTCTTTGTGAGATATTTTATTTGATGTTTGCAAAATATTTGATGTCTGCAAGCTATTGGATTTGACTCTCAGCTCATGTTGAGCAGTAAGCAACATGGTTTTTGGCTGCAGGACTAAAGCTTTCCTCCTGACAACTGGTGACTTGCACACCGTTGCCTTTCTTTTTTTGCATTTCTGCAGGTAATTTATGCTAAATTAATGAAGCATTTGCAGAATAGCTTCTAATCACCAATAGAAAAAACATTATGCTATCTCAGAGGCTGCAGTTAATGAAATTATGTGGTTTTACTTGCAGTGCACCTAAGTGCTTTATTTGCTCTTTATAAAGAGCTATAAGCTATTTTTCTGAAACTATTAATGGGCATATTTTCTGTCACAGCCAGGGTTGCGTATATTACGTGACCAGCTGTCTGGTTAAATTCCTTTGAGCAAATAATCATTTAGTACTGCAGGTGCAAATTCTTCTGCAGCCAGTGGGTGTAGCGAGTACATATCCGAGAGCTGCATTTTGCCTGTTGAATCCAACTGCCCAGATCCTCAGAGGACCAAATGGGACAACGGAAAAAATGGGAGCCATAAATTGCGGTACCACCCATGGGCTGGTGTGCTGGAAGGATGTAGAGGAAAATGCCTTTTTGGACACATAACCACTTTCCAGTGATGAGAAAAGCTGGGGAAAGTGGCGACATTTGAGAGGCTGGGAAAGAGATGTAGCAACTGGAGTGGGAGAGCATGACTGTACCCACTGTCAGAGTTTCAGTGCACCAAAGCCAGGGTGCCTCACCCCATAATGACACAGTTAAATGGAAAGATTTTGTTTCTTTTGTGTCTCCACCCAGTTAGATAAAGATATGGCTAATGAAAGCCAGGTCACACCTGTCTACTGGCACCTTTTCCTCTCTCATTACGCGTGTAACCTCCACAGATAGATTTATCTCGGCATAGAGATAAAGGGGGTTCTTTTTGTTTGTTTTCTGTTTTCTCTTTAATTTTAGAGGAAGTGTTTCATACCTGAAAGGTACAGATTACAGTTGCTTTTGCTTTCTCTAAACTTAACTTCGGTGGAAAAATGGGAGCTGCTGAATCTGTTGTGTTTGATCCACTAGAGAATAACTATGTAAATAAAAAGTTGGGGCTGCACAGATTATAGCCCTCTGACAATAGGCTGATTAAAAGCCATGAAGTAAAACCAAGGATATCTTAAGCAATTTCATGAAATGAAAAATATGTACATTTCTGGCTTTAATATTTTCACATATCTTTTTATCTTTTTGCATATTATGATTTAAAGGAATTTTAATTCACCTCAAAAGACTTGTTAATGCAATGGAAACACTTCACTGTCTAATGTACTGGTTCTAAACCTGCATCTTTTATCAATACCTTCCCTGAGGAAGTCCTCTTTGTTTCTAACAGACAACCCAAATCAGGATAACAGAAAATGAATTACTACAATGTAATTTCTACAACGAATTAGGAATGCAGACGTGGCTCAGCTGAGAAAGCACAGGATTCAGTTAATCGTGGAATTATCTGTCCTGAAGCAAAAACCCTTCTTGAATGTATTGTGTGTTCAGATGAGAGAATATTTTTTCAACTTCAAGCCTGCAGCAGAATAATAAAAGTCCTCATGTTGAAACTACAGGTGCTTCATGCAACACTGAGTAAATTACTCCAGAGTGAGTTTGGCTGGGCAGAAGTGACAGTCTTTTATTCATTGCACAAGCACCTCAGTCAGTCTGTCTGCTCAGGTTTCTGGAAACCTCTGTGGTCTGATTCACTATTTCCTTACTGTTTGTTTTGGGACTGGGAGTAACTATGCAAACATGACGTTGATGCAATGTTGTAGGGAGTATCTAGGCTAATCCCTGCATTCAACTTCTGAACATGTTTGTTGAGAGCAAGAGGTTGGATTCCTTACTGTCTTCCCTCCTGTGCTAAGCCTATGGAGATACAGGCACACACAGTTTTACACTTATTTTCTAACTAAATCACCATATGCGAGGCAGTGAAAGAGAGAACTTCTACTGTACAGTGAAATGTTCTGACAGTTGGCAAAAGGACATAGCTAGCACAAAAAATGTATTTTCACACAAAACCTTTTTGAAAATTTGCAGCTTCTAAGAAATCATTGTTGTCTTCAGAATCATCTGGGGTAGTCAGGCTAACATCTTGGTTTTGGTTTTGGTACTGATGGCTTGGTGCTTTCAAGGAAGAACTAGAATTTGCTCCCCCCAGATTTGTTTAAATATGTCCAAAGATACAGTAGTTCTACCAGGCCTCGTCTGGTGACTCAGAGTTTAGTTGGAGGGCAGTATAGGGGCCAGAAACACACTTTTAGAAACCTGTGCCACTTCCTAATATGCATTCCAGGCAGCATCCATCTCAACTAACAGTACCTGTGAGAAACATCTGACCTGTTTTAGATGTCTGCCTTATGAAAAAAGGTAGGAAAGCTGCTTCCATAGGTCAGCTGTGAAGTGATCCATTCAGTGCCCTCAGATGTGGAAGCCTGCAGCCAGTTTGGCCACCAGACATCCTACCCTTTGCTGCTGCTGAGCAAGAAGCAGGACTCGATACAACAAGTTCGTTATTTACAGTAGCAGAATGTGTGAAGGAAGGAAAAAACAGCAAACCTTTCAGAGCTGCTTTCCAGTTCCTGATTCTCCAGGGAGTGTTGTGTTGGTTTTGGAGACATTTATGAGGGAGGATTTAAAGTTTCCTTTAAGGACTGCAGAGTTTCTAAGGGCAGGGTGGGTGGTGTTTTCAAGTCTTTTTAGGAAAGAAAAGCTCGACTTGTATCTCTGCAGACAGTGCCACTTTCAGTTGCAAAGCAGTGGTATGGAGACCAGAAAAGTTTCCTGTTTAATCTCCCAGCCAAAACTACAAACACACGAATAGATCTCTAGAAAAACACAGCTAAGAGATTGCACTTCCTGGCACTGGCTACGGAACATCAAATTGTAGGTGGACATGCTTTGATATCGTAAAGTGTACGTGGGCTGCACACAGGCAGGACAGAAGTCCATGGGACTCGGGATGCATCCGAGGTTGCTAAGAGAGACAGCTATGGCTTTCTGCCATCTCTGGAAGGCTGTGGTCCTCGGGGAAGGCCTCCAAAGGCTTGCAAGATGCAAATGTCACATCTGAAGCGTGAGAAAAGATCCAAGGAACTGCAGGCTGGTTGGCCTCACCTGGGAAGATTATGAACATATCTTGTGGAAGCTGTGACTGGACGCATGAAGAACAGACAGATAACTGGGAACAGCCAGCATGGGCTTAGCAAGGACAAATCATGCCTGCCCACCCTGCCTGCCTTCTGTGCTGCAATGGCAGACTCTGTGAACAAGGGGAGAGCAGTGCTCATTACAAAGGTGTTAAACAGTACTGGCCCCAGCACTGACCTCTGAGGGAGGCCACTGGCAACCAGCTGCCACTGGAACTTTGTGCCTCTGACCACAAGTCTTTAAGCTCAGCAATGCAGCCAGCTTTCCACCCACCATGCACTCTGCTCATTTGTTTCAGCAGTTTGCCTTTAAGGATACTATGAGAAACTACAGGGAAGGTCAAGATCAAATCAAGAGGCAGCTGGCAGAGGTTGCAACAAAGGCAATCCCAATCAGATAAAAGGAAAACCAAACCTCGTGGGGGGGTTTTGATTTTTATTTGGGAACCTCTGTCCTTGGAGATGCTGATAACACAGCTATCCAAGGCCCTGAGCAACATGTTCTGAGAGCCACATTCCAGTGAAGGGGTGGCCCAGATGGATGGAAAGCACCCAGACAGGTCCTTTCCAAGCTGAATTATTCTATGCTCTACACTGTATTGTATGTGTTTATACGTAGGTGTGCAGGAGACTTCCAGCACCATCTCTGGCCTTGTGTGGGAGGCTGTTTTGTACCTTAATTCAAAACAGTCGTGTCTGGCTTTCTCCAAGAGAAGGGACAACCTTCTGGGAGCTGATGTTTTTGTTTCCACCTCTGTTAGGGAGATGTCAGAATCGTGAAAGTTATCACTGTGTGCAAGACTAATTACCGCCTCTTTGAGAAAAGGAATATGGGGCTGTTTTGCCTTCTTACAAGGTCAGGTGTGGAAACTGTCTGGGCAATGGGAGGAGGTCTGTGCTATCCTGCAGAGGAAGAGCTGAAGAACAAAGCTGTCAGTCTACTGCTTATCACCCCCAATACACATCTCTGTTTTGTGTGCGAATTGGTATTTGCTCCATGCCTGACCCTACTCTAAAAATAAAGATAATAATATTTCAACATGTTCTTGCCATGCAGAGACAGCTAAAGAGAATTAACAGCAAGGATAGACCCATGGGGAACAGCAGTGAGGGGCACTATGTACTTTCTCTGTCCTCCGGATAGGAGATGGAATAACCTTTAAGAGCTCAGCCAACAAATATTTTTGTGACATCATCAGTGTGTTTAATCTAAGCAACTCATGTTGATATTACCTCCAATATCATGATAGAGATAATGCCTGTGAATGGATAGGAAGGCTCCACATTGTGGGGCTACATCCGTGTACATTTTATCTCATAGCTGATGACATAAGCACTCATATCAGTGCTCATTCTGGATTTTAGAGGTACATCTAGCAGGGCTCCTCTGACCCATTTTACAGCAAACCCATCTACACTGAGATTCCTTTTGTGGTCAGAGGAGAGATATAGGTATTTTCAGGGAGTAATTTCTCTCTTTCAATAATCTTCAGAATAGATTTTACAACTTCCTGTTTCTTTCCAGCTAGTGAAAAGGAAGTGTGGGTGACAGGCTCAAATGTAGATATCTCCATTATAAACAACAAAAGAGTGGATCCATCTCACCCTGATTTTAGGGTGTTAGGGTAATTGCCCTGACTAGCCTCCCACAGGACCCCCAGATGTGTACCCCGTACCCCTGGTGGCAGGGGCTGTGTGTGAGCCCAGGCCCTGGTGCCCAGCCCTTGCCCCAGCTATGTTTTGTTGTACCTGTGCCCTCTGCCCCCTCCCCTGCTGATCCAGACTCGCTCCCTGGACTCCCCACACTGACTTCACACCCGACTCCTTGCCTGCTGCTACCCTCTGAAGGGCGTGATCCAATCACCTCAGCTCTAATGCCATTTGGTGTTGGTTATCTTGCTCAGTTGTGAGCTCCAGTAGTCTCCCACAGGTCTGGCACCAGCCCCGCAGGGATTTCACAAGGACCCGGAGGGGTCTGAAAAGGTGTCAGACATCAATGGGCAGGCAGCTGGACTGCACCTCAGGTGTCTAAAGCCCAAGCGTCTGCGTGAGAGCTGCGTGTCTAAGCTCTTGGTACAGGCAGTAAGGATCTAGACCATATAGTTAGTGGAGTCTGGAGAGCAATTTGGCTGGCCAAATGTCGGGATCAACCTCGGGGAGAAAGTAGCTTGCTAGGCTCCACCAACTGTATGGGCTTGGTCTTCCTTGTCTGCCTTTGGAGTTTAAGCTGTATCTCACATCCAGGCACTATAATTTAGGCAAGCTAAATCCCACCCATGGTGACTAAAAGGAGAAGAAATAAATACATTTATGAGAAAAATATGAAGATTATCACTCTTTGTGTCAAACATTATGATTTTCATCTGAGAGGTATAGAAAGGCAAAAGCTTTGTGAATATTTAAAGTTCAATCACTGTGTCTGTACATCCAATCACACACTTCCAGAGTATTAAATACACTCTCACAAAACACATCCTTTGTTTACAGACGTACGGATTTACAAACACTCCCAGGGACACACTCATTGTATACAATATATTTTTTGTTTCTGTAAACTATTAATGTGGAATTATAAATAATAATTTGGGATATTTCACATATGGTTTTCTGCATTCTGTGATTCTAGCTCTCCAAGCAAATGAAAATATTGGTAGTGTAAAATAATGATCTCTTTTTGCCCAGTCTCCTCTGCTCAGTTCTACAGTATTGTTATATCCTCCTCCGTTGCCATAGAAATGATTGATATGTCCAATCACCGCATTCTTGCCATACCCTTGCCTCTACATATTATGTATTTTGCCCTTTAAACCAGACTCTCAGTTGGCTTTTTGATATTTTTGGTTATGTTCTGCAGAGACAACAACAATGAAACATACAAACAAAAGAAAGAAAAGAAAAAATAAAACTTTGGCTTTGAGAAGACTGAAACTAATTCAAAAGACAGTTACCTGTATTAATACTGTGAATATCCATGACTTTACTGTAAACCTTTGACATTTGTTGTTCTTATTAACCCCTAGCTCTGGCAAGCAATGACTTTGTGAGATTCTTAGCATCTTCTCATGCACAACAAGTATTTCCACTGTTTAAAGCTTCCTAGCTATAGAACTTTAAAACACAAAAGGAATTTAAAGACCTACCTTTTTGGCAGGGGGGGCTTCTGATTTTAGAGGGAGTAAGTTATGATTTTTGCAGATTTGGGTTTCCCTCTCAAAAAAGCAGAAGAATAAAGAACTAGTCAAGCTCTTCTTTGACATGATGCAATGAATAGCAGTCAGATTGATGGACTTAATTTTGCTTCACATGTTTCAGAACTCACTAACGCAAGCTGGCTACTTCCAGACTCAGATGTCCATTCCACAGCACTTTATCACTCTAGGAAATACCCTGGGGCTGCCTGGGCTTCCTTTTCACTGACTTCCACTTCCCCCCCAGCAGTGCCTGCAGGGATGTGGCACCAGACATACTCCCCCCTCCCTACCTCTGGACAATAACCCTTTCCCCCAGCCCAGTCCTTTGCTCAGAGCCCCATGAAGGCCCCTACACATTCCCCCGTCCATCTTCCACGCAGGAGAGAGGGCTTTCTGTCCATCCAAGGCATTTGCAACACGAGCGCTTTCAGCTCGGAGCAAAGGAAAGCAAGGCAAGCCAGGTCTTAGGAGAGGGGGCTGCAAGGCTTGGCACCCCCTGCTACCTCCTCCTGAGACACTGAGAATTTGGTCCATGCCCCAAAGGATCAGCGAGGCACAGGATGGCACAGCCAGCACCAAAAAGGGCTTTCGGTGCAATTGCGGCAAAGCATGGGCAGATCTCTAAGCTGCAGATGAATCTCCTTCTCGATCTCCTGCCTTTTCGGGGGACTTCACATCCTGAAGCTGCCTGCAATACCGATTTCGATGAAGTGCCACTAGGTGGCTCGAGATTGAACCTCGGCAGGCAACAGCTTCCAGGGGGATGTGCGTGTGTGGGGGGCAGGAATTCGGGAATTATCCTTGGGCGGTGCGCACCACCCTCATCGCTTCTGTGATTTTTAGATCTCGGTTGCAGATGCTGCAGGAGGGAAAGGGGCATCCCAGCAAACCCTCTGAAATGGGAACGAGTTCACTCTCATTTCTCACGTGAAATGAAACACGGAGTTTTCTCTAGAGAATTGGGACTACTGATAGCCTGGAGCCTAGTAGTACTCCCCGGAATACCAGTCACGCCACCGCCCCAAATAAAAATGCCTATTATTCTTCTCTTTTAAACTTTTTCAAAGGCAATTGTTATCATCATCAGGGGCTTATTTTGACATAGGTTAGCTTTGAGAACCCACCATGAATGAGAGGTCTGAATCCAACATACTGGAGGAGAGAAGGGCTTTCACACTCCCAGCAGATGACAAGGGTGATCACCACAGGCATCAATTTTATGCCTGTCACCCTTCTAACCTCTTTCTCACAGGTGCCCTGAAGTAATTGATTACTCCCAATTTCTCACTTCCCTCCATACCAAACCTCTGTGTTTTCTGCCCTTTCTTGTTCACTCTCATTCCAGGGTGCTCCGTGTCCCTCTTCCTCACTGATACCTGTCCGGGCGTCAGATCTGTGGTTTGGCACACACCCCCTGTGACAGTGGCAGGACATCTTCCACCTGCCTCCCACCCGGAGCTGCCCCAGATGCTTGGGACCATGTCAGAGGATGCTGTGGGCAAGAGCCAGGAGGAGCAGGGAAGGTGGGATGCACAGCTCAGCGCTGCCTGGAACACCTCGCCCTGCTCCCTGGCGAGGCCAGGGCTGAGTTTGTCAGGGTGTCAACACCTCAAAGGCAAGGAGGAGGAGGGGGAAAGAGGAGATAGAGACATCGTTGAGCAAGAAGGTGCAAGTGGGTGCCATCAGCCGGTTGTTTGAACTATAAACAACTGCAGAGGTGCTGGGAGCTGTAGCTATGCTAAACAGTTGGCCCATCCCCCTCCTGTGTTGTTCCCATTCCTCCTTCTCTCCTCCGCAGTCAACAGGGCTTTGGCCAGCGATACCTTCCCTGACGTTTTGGATTTGATTAGAAAGCAATGTACACCCTATGACATGCAGGCAGGCGAGCACAACAACGCTGGCAAGTCAAGCATGTGGTCTCACAGGCCCTGACAGCAAGTCAAATATATCCCCCCACTCCATTACGGGCCTTAAAAATTCCTCATTTAGGGCCAGAGACAGCAAAGGTGAGCAACAACAAAGCGCTCGCCCGGCTCTTCCAGGGTACAGCATGGGGAAGTTTCATTTGGCTTCGGCACAGCAGCTACCAGAGCTCCTGCTAACCATCGACAAATTAGACGCTCCTTTTAAAGCGTAAAAATACACTTATTCTCAACTTTGCTTTTGTTGAGAGAAAAGGGATAAAAAACTAATTCATAAGCCCCACCTAAAGCCTCTTCCCCACTGTTGGCTCTGCTTCAGCCTCCCTCCCCACAAACATTGCTTGCTTGCCTGCCTTCCCCCGCCAGGGCTCCTCCTGTCTTCCTCGTTTTTAGGGTGGAGGCTAATAAGCTCCCCAACCCTGGTAAGTCAGTATTAATTAACCTGCAGATCCCTGCAGGCCTCCAACACCTGCTAACTGAGAGAATCCAGCCAGGCTCTCACGGTGCTTTTTTTTTTTGCCTCCACACAGCAAGCTTTAGCACCTGGAATAAGGGAAGGTTATAAGCTCTCGCTTTGCCTGGGTGGTTTACAGTGAGGGAGAAAAAAAAAAGGGAAAAAATAATATTTTGTAGGGTCTGTTTTCTTTCACTTTTTCTTTCTTCTTTTTTTTCTTTTTTTGCTTTCCTTTTAATTTAGACCAGCAACCTCTTTTGCATGGGAGGGGCATCTCTGGATGCAGCTCTGCTGCATGCCATTACCACCTTTCTGAGGCTGGGGGAGGCACTTTTAGCTGAGTTCTGCCTCTCTGCTAATGGGCACCCCTCTCTGCTGGCTGGTGGCTGCCATCTGTGGCAAATGTTGTAGAGCATGTAGTCAATCACTGAGGGTTGCAGTTATCTGGTGCAACAGCTCTCTAGGGACTGATTTAGGACCACTATAGTAAGGCCAGTTGGAGCTAATTGGATTTTCCCCCCCCTCAACCTGGGTTTCCAGATGTGACAGGGCAGCATAGCTTTATTAACCTAGTTGCGTTCATCCGTGCTCCCTGTTACAGAGGAAGGGATTTCTTTTTTTTTTTTCCCTTGGTGTTGAATCACAGCTTAGTGGGGGTTGTTTCCTGCCAGCTCCTGAATAAGAGCCAAGTGGCCTTCCTTGCCTGCTGGAATTTTACAGCATGCACTGAGCAGGGGTGCCACCCTGCTGAATGATGGCAATTTTTATTTCAGTGAGCACTTCTTGTTATCTCCACCAATACATGAGTCATTTTTCAATGGAATAGAAAAACCAGAAAAAAAAAAAAATCCCTGGCAACATTCTTCAGTGACCCATTCAGGTGGCTAAAGCTTTCACAAATGTCCCCTCACAGCTAACAGGACACACTGGTACATAGCAAGAGCCTCAGCTGCTGCCGGAGAATTGCCACCATCCAGCTCTTCCCTGCCCAGGTGCTCAGCTCCATCTTGGTGCCAGCTTTGGTGCTCTCTGGGTCCTTCCTGCAGCCATTTCACCACCCCAGCCAGACAGAAACATAGAGCTGTTTCCTGTTAGTGCTTTGGCCCAAAACCAGCTGGGCCGCGAGGGAGGAGAAATGGGCCCACCTGTTTGGGAAGATGTTTGATCACGGTAGAGCAGCAGCCCCAGTTCATCTGCCAGTGCCACTCACCAGCCATGTGTTATTTTTCACAGTGCCTTTCTGGAAGAGATGAGAAACAAAGGCTCAAGGAGAGCTTAGATGACACGCTGGAGGTCATAATACAACAAACCCAGCTTTTCTCACAAGTTTTGTTGGAGTGTTGTACCAAAATGTCAAAACAATTACTTGTATGCTATATTCCTTTGGATAATCCTGTGCTTTAGATAATGGGCAGCTTGGCCCCACGTGCACTGCGACACAGTTCTAGGGCAAAGGAGTGTGTTTCAGAGAGCAGAAATAATGTTCTGTCATGGCCGTTGATCCTTTACATTCTGCAGTTGCTCCCTGAGGATCTCCACAAGAATAAGTGTTCCATCTTTATCTGTCTTGCAGGTCTTTAAGAGAGGCTGAATGTTTGTCAGCACCGTGCACAATACCACTTCCGAGCCAGAGCGCAGAACATCCTTCAGATCAGCACGGTAAATCTGTGTTCTTCACAGTCCAGGCAAGGGTAGTGGTGGCTCCTTCCGATACAAGTAGCTCCAACAGGATCCTTAAAAGAATGTTTAAAAGGACACTCCATCCACCTTCAATCATGGCAAAGACTTTAGGAAATGTGGCTCTGGAGCAAGAAGGACCACATGCAATTCCATCTGCATAAATGTCAGAGGCTTCACTCCCTTGGAGATCCTGGATATATCTGCTCGTGTCTAGTCATTCATTTCTTCTCACTTCACACTTAACCTCTCTTCTTTTCTTTTACCTCATCTGCCAACAACAGGGCAAATCTCCTTTTGTATGGAGAGCAGCTGCCGCTTCCCTACCACCAACCCATCACCCACAGCATCTTTTCCATCCTAAATAATTTCATGCTTCTCTATAGCTCTTCTTTCACTAGCAACTGAAGGCTAGTACTGGAACAGTGGTTCTCCCCACAAACTTCCTACCTGCCCTCCCAGACAGTTTCCCTGCGAAGCATCATCCCTAGCATCCTGTACTTGGCTTGCCTAAGGGCTGCTGCTCTTTAACTGGAAGATACGCTTCTAGCATTCCTGGGCAGTGAATTACAGTCATGTTGGCAGCTGCCCTCTGCCCCTGTCTATTGCAATACCTCAAGATGATGCCAGCAGGCCCTGGGCTGCTTTAGGAAGAGGGTCACCAGCAGGTCGAGGGAGGTGATCATCTGTTCAGCACTGGTAGACAGACACATCAGGGGTTCTGGGTCCAGTTCTCAGCTCCCCAGCACAACACAGACAGGAACTTGCTGCAGCAAGTCAGTGAAGGGCCATGAAGATGATGAAGGGACTGGAGTATCTGACAAGATGTTGAGAGAGCTGGGATTGTTCAGCCTGGAAAAGAGAAGGCTCAGGGGGATCTGATCCTTGTGTATGGATACCCAATGGGGTGAGTAAAGAAGATGAAGTCAGACTCTAAGTGGTGTCCAGTTAAAGGACAAGAGGCAATTGGCAGAATTGGAAATACAAGAAATACCATTTCAACATTAACTGCTCTCTGCCCCTCCTCCACTTCTCTACTAAAAGGGTGATCACCCGGACAGGCTGTGGAGTCTCCATCCTCAGAAAGAGTCAAAATCTGACTGTAGCCATCCCTAAGCAACCTGCATTAGCTGATTCTGCCTCCTAGCCTTAACCGTTCTGTGATCCTATTTGCTGATTCTCACGTCTTGCAGTCAATCTCACTACCCTTATCCTTAACCGCCTTGATGAAGTGTTGTTTGGTGCTCCTGGGTGAAAGAACAAATTAGCAATTCTGCAGCAGATACTCAGAGACACCTGAGCAGCAGTCAAATGCACAGCTGATATGGGGAGTAGATGAGAAAAAAGGTCTTCCCTAAGGTATTAAGTCCAGACAAGAGGATTCATCCCATCTAACTCTGGGCATTTGCAGTGTAACCATTTATGTCTGAGTAATGTATCTAGATTCCCTTTGGAGTCAACACAGAAAAATAGGCATTTCTAGAAAGTGACTCATGTGACCTATTTCACATGAGATGAATCATGGCCAAGAGCTGCCTTTCTTTGCTGACTACTATGAAAAGACTGAGGAGTGAAGAGGTCAAGTTTGGACTTCTATACTGTAGACATCTTACAACATTTAGGATGATTCCCACCTCTGATATTTGTGCAGAAGTCTGTTACTGACTAGAGTAAATTTTTACACACCATAAAATGCAGTCAAATTTTATGAATGTCTCTTTGTCTACGAAGAGGACTGAACAAACAGACAATTGAAAAGGACAGGCAAACCCCAGAGCACAGCAGATTAGAAGTTCATACAAGTGATCTAGGGGCTGCATGGATTCCTATTGTTTTATTCCAAGACTGAGTATTTTAGGAGTACAGGTCATGGGCACTTTGAGTAACGAGACCTCATCTAGCACACTGGACCAAAGTCAAGGGCCCTAAACCCAACCCTACAGATTCCTTGTATAGTTGGGCTCCTTAGAGTCCAGGGGAGTCTAGAGAACTGCTTACTTGATCAGTCCATGCTACTCTCTCTGGGGTGGACAGAAGAGGGCTGTGGACAAGATGGCTTGGTAAGTATATGTCTTAGATCATTCTTTGCAATTTTTAGTCCAGATTTCTTCACATACATCCATCAACAGGAACTTACCAGGGCAAATCTTCACCTCATCACACTGTTGATTGAACTTTCTTACACATAAACTATGCTTGGCCTGCAATGACAAGCAGCAAGGAGGTAATGTGTGTCCTTGGCAGTGACAGGCCCTAGGCTGGGTCAAATGCTTGGAGGGCACGGCAAGAAGACACGACCTGTCTTGTTTTTTCTTTTGAAATATGATGAGGCAACACAGCATAAAACTGTTTTCCCTTTTTGCACTGTCTGGCACACATCTGGACAGCACCTGGACAGAAGACTGATCACACTTGGCAGAGGTGGCTTGGCTATGCAGCATGATGCCTCCATGTGCTATAGGAAGCCAGACTGCACTAACACACTGTGGTGGTGCTGTGGGTGCTGGGGTGCAGTGTGGTCCTGTGTGCCTCAGTCAGTCAGTCTAGGAGCTTGAGCCTAATGTTGCACCAAGGGTTCTGGGAAAAGGCAGTATAGCTCCAGGTTTCATCAGGCAAGTGATCTTTGGACAAGATGTTTAGCCCCTGGATTTTTCAAGGGAAGCCACAGCTTCTAGATAGCTGCATCATTTTGGGATGTTAACATTGCAGAAAAATAAAGGATTGAGAAAGAGTATACAAAGTCAACTGCCGAGAAAAATAACATGCAGTGTGAATGAAAATAGTTCATCTCAAATTAGGTACCTCAAATCCCAAATTAATTCCTGGTATAAAAGAACTTGTGAACCTCAAATTTCTCAGTACTTTGATAAAGATAATAATGTGGGGTTTTTTTCTGAAGTGCTCAGAGGTGTCAGACACCTATGTAAGATTTAAGTGTTATTAAGTGTAGATATTAGCTGTTGTCCTGTAAAATGTAGTATGCAGACATGTTGGAAACTGCTGTGGGATGCAGGGAAAAGGTTGATATTTAAATATAATTTTACACCTTGACAGTGTAAAATTTCATCATCAAAAATCATAAAGTGTTTCTGTCCTATGTTATTTTGGTGGTGAGAGGAAAGTGACTAATTATAACAAAATGCTTGGAATACCTGGTGCTAAGGTTAGTGGCCCTTATTTAAAACTCAGTAACTTCACTCATTTGGTATTGCCTTTTCAACAATATGAAAATACATTTTTTCTTCCAGATGAGCCGAGTGAACAGCAAGACAGGGCCTTTTTTTCTCTGTTGCACAGGTGTCCATCTCGGTGGAGGTGCATGATCTCCACCTCTTCTTGCAGTGGTGTGATTCCATGTAGGTCGAGAACAGTCCAGCTCCAGAGGTTTTTATCCCAAACCTTGTCAAAATTCATGAGCAAGAGAAAACTATTTTGGTGAGCTTACATTTATCCTCAGTGAGCTGACTTTCAGATCCCAACATCAGTGTAAAGACAGCCTTTCTTTCCTGGGGGAAATCAAGGACTTGATCAGGCAGGGTTTGAGTGCATCTGGCAGTGTCCTGGGGAACCCTGCAAAGCCTCTTGCAAAGTACTTAGGATCTGATCTAGGGGAACGCCCTTTTTCAAAAGTGCACATTTGCATGCCATCCTACCACCTTTAGTACTTGAGCTGTCTTCTGAACTGGGACTTCCTCCTGTGGTGTATGCCTTCATCTCATCATTTCTCCCTATGTATTTACACCTAGTTCAAGTAACGGCTCCAGGCTGGGCTTGTGAGAGGAGGGAACAACAATGATCAAAGCAGCAGGAAAAGTTTTCAAAGTGCTGTTGGGAAATCATGTGCTGATTTCTTTTCTTTGTATAAATTTTCCTGCTTTTTCCATTTCATGGCTAATTGAGCCAAGGCCAAATTGCCTATTCACCACTGCCTAACAACATCCTTGTTTCTGATGATGACTGTGTATAGCAAGAACAGCAGTCTTAAATGGGAGAAGTTGGTCATCAGAGCTTCCATGCAGTTTCAGAAGCAGAGCTACCGTAATTCACAGCAGTTAAATATCTGACCCCTTGACTTCACTTTGCTAGTCAAATGGGTAAATAGTTTCCAAAGCATGCACAACTGCACTGAAAATCTTAAAAACTGGCATTGCATGAAAAAGCATTGCCTGGCTCCAAGGGATTCATCACACCAGCCTGAGATGTCTTCAGGACAGGCTTCACCCTCCAAACTAACCATGACTTATCCATGGTCACTGCTAAGATACCATTCCTCTGTGCCACTTCATTGTTTGTTTCATGATGAGAGGAACCTGAAGGTTTATCCTGGAGGTGCTCACTTCTTTAAATGTACAGGTGAAGCCCATGTGTTTTATCTGGAGATAACAGCTTTCTGTAGACTATATTCAGTGTTTCTGTTATGACCAGAAGACTCCTAAAATGTCCACATTTCAGAAGAAAAAGTAATTACATTGCTTAGGAGTTCTTCCCTAAGGGTTACAACAAGGGACTTTACCAAACTGCTGTGTCACAGCAGCCCTGATATTTGGCTTACTTAAAACCAGATTATAGAGGGTAAATGTATCATACAGAAGAGCCCCCTGTTAAATTAGCAAGATCTAGAAATAGACAGAAAATGCCTCTGAAAGCCAAACTGTAGCTAAAACCCAGCAATGCCCCATAACAGTCAACATTTTTACTGTATTTTGATGACATAATTTTGTTTAAGAAACAACAGCTGGAGGATTATCTTGGGTCAGTCAGCAGCCCTTTCTGTTTCAGCCATCGATTATGACCAGTGGGTGTCTTTTTTTTCAAATTATACACTCTAAGGTGATACCAGCCTAGAGGCTTTGTCCCTTCCCTTGGACCTTTCCTTGGTATTTCTTTTGACATGACAGCAGCAGCCCCATGAGATCTTGGCTTTGCTGTTGGAGGTAACTTAGGAAGTTGCCAATGCCATTTTACCATTTCACTTGTGCCTCTTTGCTGTCATGGCCTTCTTGGTGACGCCACTGCCAGGCATGAGAACTGATTCACTCTTTCTGGAGAGTGTTATTTTTCAGCTGATGTGAGGCTAAGCCCTGCAAATCTTTATTCTTGCAATAGGAGTTGCCCATGGAGAGGTGTGAAGCCAGGTACAGGGCACCAGGGAAGGGAGTAGAGGGAACATTTTAAGTTAGGTTCACTGACAAAGCCAGAGTTTCCTGAAATTATGGCCTCTGTGGACCTCATGCTGTATAAAATGAAAGGGAAACTTAAACCAATTAAGCCTGCGTATTAATTGTGGAAATTCTTACATGGTTCTAAATTTCCTTCAACAGCACTGGGGTTTTAATTTTTCATTTCAAAGGACAGTTAATTCTCGCCTAAGCATTTTTTCCCCCTTTCTTTTGCATTTTCCTGCTAATTCACTCTTCATTTTAAAGTTACTTTCAAAATACAAAATACTCATTTTAAAATATAACACAAAATGAAAATCCCTTCAACATTCAAATAAAAGTGACTTGGAAACTGAAGAAGAAAGCTTTCAAAGGGCAGACATCAGTAGCTTTAATGTTTGTTTAAAATACATCTCTACACTTTAATTTCAACTTCTATAATTTACCTCACTTAAGTCACAGTTCTCAAAGATTTATGAATTCACAGGGAGCTCGCACAGTGCAAGAAGTTCAACATGGGGATAAATTTGCAGAATTAAAGACGGCTGTACTCAGACCAGGGGCACTGCAGGAATTTCTGCTCTCAGAGATTTCTTGCAGAAGCCCACTGTTCATAGAAGTGCGTTGGCTTCATTCTAGGGACACGATGACTTCTGTACCATCTCAGGCCATGTTAAAGGTTGGTTATTACCAGATCTGTGAACTTTTTTGGGTCAGCTGGCTCTGCATCAGATGCAGACACACAATATCATCTTTCCATTCAGTTAGCCCAAGTATAGAGAAATATTCTCTCTCTCTCTCTTTCTCTCTCCCTATATATATATATAGAAAAAATCTGTGCTAGCTTTATGCCTCTTTTACAAAGTTTAAGCTGACTTCAGTATCTTCTCCATTAGATGATCTGTGACAAAATTACTCCCTCAGAATTCTTTGAACACATTTGAATTGACAGAATAAGTTCATAAAGGTTCAGTGATTTGCATCACATCGTCATGGCATTTCTGACTCATTATATGGCACATCAAGACTATGTTCAGGGTCATGCCAAAATGAGGCCCAAGTTCTTGAAAAGTCATCCCCACTGATCTGCTCACGAGCATGGCAGGCTTGCAGACTCAACTTGAACTCTGTTTATATAAGCTGGGGGGCTCTGAAGGAACAACACAACCACCTCCACACTCACTGCCTTTCTGCTTTCACCACACTGTAGACACAACGGAGCTGGATCAAACAAAATAAAATCTGAAAACAGGCATTATTTCCAATAATTACCGGCTTGATCACATGGCTCTTGTAAGGACAATGCAGTGACAGGAGCCAAAGAGCAGGAGGAAAAGCATAGGATTACATGCCCATGTGCTTTGTGGGGAAGGCTTGGGAGATCCTTGCACAAGCACTGCCTGTAAATGTCTGCACAGCCGTAGTCACCATCATGTTTGCAAAGCAACCTTTCTTATTCCAGGGCACAAATGTGGCTTAAGCAGGTTGTCTCTCTCCTGAAGACACAGATCCCAGAAACTCTGGGTGAGCATCCCCAGGTGCCCTCGGGTGAGATAAAGCACATCAAGACAAATGTGAGGAGAGACAATATTCCCTGAGGAGTTCTGACTCAGATGGGGAGGAAAAGAGTTTGCTCATAGCCACTACAGATATGGCTCAGGGCCCTGTATAAGAGGTGAAATAAGTGTCACACTTGGGTCACGGGAAGATAGCTACAAGCCAGCTTAGCTACAAGCAGAGATAGCCTGTGACAGCCAGTCACACTCAGTAATTGCGTGCTTTGTGTGACAGATAGCAGACCCAGAAACAGCTAGCTTCTTAAAACTCTAGAGCATGGACAGGGTACAAAAATACACATGGGATCTTCTCAATTAGCCCAAGCATGCAACAGTATTTTTTATGCCAGGTTTGTGCATTGTTGCATGGTTTAAGTCTGGCTGCAGGACTGACAACTGTCTGATATGAAGTGCAAGATTCTGGACTGTACTGTGAGGTCAGTCTGGGTAGATCAATTAGGGATGTGGAGTCAGCGAAAGACTGCAGCAACATGAAATCACCCTTTCTTCTGTGCAGAAGCAGTCTCATCGCAGAGGCTATGGCTCCATGGATGCAAATCCTGTGTGGGCATGTTCAGAGTCGGATTCAAAGTGCCCCAGCTAGGTGATGCAAATTTCTGAACTTCACTCTGCTGGTTTAGATTTGTTCACAGATTTCTCTGGAAGCATGTTGTCCTGGCAAACTTCATACCATTTCAGCCATCAGCTTCTCATGTCCTATGACTCTAGATGGACCAGGTACCATCTTTTTTCATCACAACCAGCATAAAAAAAAGACATAAACATTGTATTATTTTATTTTCATAAGAACGTTGTCATATGTTCATTTGTTATCTGGATTAAGCTAGAACTGCTGGGTGCTCCAGTACTGCACAAACATGATATTAATTATTATAGGACTAAGGTTAACTTTTCCCCTTAGGCTATACTGCAGTGCCATTTGAGGTAACTCTTCCCAAAATGACTTTTAGGACATGGTTTTGTGGTACACAGATCTCTG
This sequence comes from Melanocharis versteri, assembly GCA_013397845.1. NCBI lineage: Eukaryota > Metazoa > Chordata > Aves > Passeriformes > Melanocharitidae > Melanocharis > Melanocharis versteri. Next base: position 1,281,087 of record VZTG01003862.1, read on the forward strand.
TGCAATAACAACTTGAGAAATTCCTGCTCTCACATAACTGCTCACCACTCATTTAAAGCAGGGTGTTAATGAGAGGTAAAGCAAAGCTTGCAAAAAAATAAAGATGGTGTATTCTTTTTTGCTAAGATCAGCCCAGCTACCTAACCACAATACAGGGAAGCTGTACTAGCACAGCTGAAGAAACAGCACAGATGTGGAGCCTGGCAGGGGATAAAGGTGGGCACCTCCAAAGTGCTGACAGTGCTGACAGTACTGTGCCTTCCCGCATGGTACCGAGCAGCTGTGGAAAGGGCTCTGACTCACTTTGCCACTCTTCCTGCGCTAGCGGGATTGCTATATTTAGGCAGCCCCTGTGCTTTAGGAGTCCTTTCAATCCAGTCCCCAAAATGCTAACAGAGGAAGCCAGCCAGAGGGTGGGCAGTGATGGCCTCAAGGAGTACAGCTGGCGAAAAGCTGCTCCTTTTTGGCCCTGTGCAACTTCGTGTCACCTACATCAACATCTCTACATGTGCTTCCCCAGGCTTGGGTCCAGCTAGGTGCCTGAGCCTTGGCTGTGTGCTGGAATGAGGGAGACCCATCAGTCTGGGAGGCAGTGCAATATCCTGAGGAGCGGGAACTAGCAGGATGCCACCAGCAGCAGTGTGTGCGCAACCAGAGCTGCAGGAACATGTCCACCCCATATGACATTAGGATGTGGCATGAAAGAACCTGGGTGTGCCGGCAGTGATCACGCAGAGCAACTCTCATATGGAGGTGTGAGATAGGGGTGGTGGGAACAGCAGAGGAGGAGAGGAGCATAAGCTGGAGGGAAGCTGATTGTGTGGCATCCTTCTGTAATTGATCTGCTCCCAGTATGTGCTGTAATAAATAGCATGAGGAGAACAGTCTCCCAACCTCCCTCAGCAGGAGAGCTGGACTATGCAAAGCCTCACTCAGCCCCACTCACAACCCTGTCCTCTGTTACTTGTCACCCTAGCTTGAGCCTCCCTCAGGGATTTTTTCAGCCAAGGAGAGAACCGTTTCCCTAGAGTATGACGGGGCACATGTCTAACGCTTCACACTATAAAGGAGGTCAAAATCACTCCCATTTTCCACACAGAGAACGGGAGTGGAAGCAGGAAATGAGATGCCCCAAGGCTATGGGATGAATCAGTAGTAGAACAAAATGAAAATTCAGAACTTCCTGTCTCTATACTCATCTCCTTGAATACTGTTGATGATTAAGCTCATAAAAAGTTAGTGCAGTTGATGACCTCTGCATCTCTGGTCAGTGATGAGGGCTCCAGCACATTAAAAGCGGAAAATTATAGAACAAAGACAATTTCAAAGAACTGGAAAAAAAAAAGAGGGCAAGGAATTTCTTTTGTGGCCACAACATAAATGTTGGGTTCCCATTACTCCCACAGTGTCTCTTCCAGTAAGGAAGGAAGTTTCTCTAGTTCTACCCCTATGGGTCCACTGAGAGTTGAAATTGGCTTAAGCCACAGCCACAACCAAGAGGCAATGCTATGGTTACATTTCCTGCCTTCCACTTAGTTTCTGACCCCTCCGCTTCCCTTCTGTTAACACAATTGCTCAAGGAGGCACATGATGAACCAGCCCAGGGAACTGATCAATAGTAACATTAAAAGTCCTTTTCCTTCTGTGGGCTAGCTCTGCTATGAGTCCTGGCTCACTATACTGCTGTAGGAATGCTTATACCCACGCAAAGGATGAGGTGCCATTCAACAGGAATAAACAGCCAGAGAAAGGGAGGCTCAGGACCCCTTTCAGGGATGCTGAAACTGCTCAGGGAGCTACAACTCCTCTGTTCCCTTCACTGCTATGAGCACAGTGAGCAGGAATGGGTGCAGCTGTGTCTGAGGGTGATGGAAAGCAGCACACAGGCCCCAGTTTTCTCCTGCTTTGTTCCCAAATGAATGGAGTGGTCTCAGATTTTTTGATGCTTCTACTGAAGTTCGTCATTAGAAACACCATGTGTGCTCTGTGGGGTGACTATGCCTTTCCTTGCATTTAGTCTTCATTTCTTACTGGGGTGAAAATGCCTTTCCTTGCATTTAGTCTTCATTATGATTTTTGATGGCTGTCTCACTCTGTCTCCTTCGGGATTGCTGGTTTCACTATGAGGAAGAGTTAAAACAGACCGCTCATCTTCTTTCCAGTGGTTTTAGGTTTGGTCTTTTAACCTTTAGACTTTCACACTGGGTAAGTACGCTGAGCTGGTGAAGAGCATGATGAACATGTGAACAGAGTGGTTTTGGCCACAGCCGAAGAGGCTTCTTCCTCAAGAAAGCAAGCCTTTCATCCCTCCACTTGAGTAGGAAGGAAAAGGAAGGTGAGGCGTCGTGGTGCTTCACTCTGGGAACTAGCAGGAAGCTCTCCTGTGGTATTTACTGCTTTATGAAAACTATTTTTTCCCTAAAGTTAGGGGATGCCTTACTTTTCACGGATTCACAATCTCTTTGCTAGTACTTTAGCAGTCTTTAGTATAATACTAAAACACACCAAAGAACTGAACTCACTGTAATAAAACAAAAGCTCAAAGCAGAGAGGGGACACTATGGTGGAGCCACATCAGAGGTATGGTGAAATGATGTGTGTTGGTGAAAATGTGAATGGTAAAAATGTGTATTTGGGCTTAGATCCTCAGCTCTAAAAAAACTTGGGCTGTACCTTTCAGAGGCACAAGAAAGTTGTTACATATTGGGTTTGGAAAACTCACAGTTCAGAGTTTGGGCTTGAAAATCTTTCAGCATCCAGAAACATACAGCAACAGTCTCTGAGGTAGTATTAACATTACAGAAGGGGATTCTGGAGTTTCAAGAGACATTTTCCAAAGAAATGTCATATTCATACTCAACAACAGTGAAGAAAGGAAGGATCAGGAGGGGACTAGAAATGAGGACATCACTATGATGCTGCATGGGGAACCCAACATGAACGTGACATGGAAATCCACTTACCTGTCTTAAAAAGGAAGGCATTAGAAGCAGAAATGGTTCAATGAAGGGCAAATATGGAATGGCTTCCATTCACGGTATCACTAAAAGGACCAGAATTTGCTAGCTGGCAAAAACTGAGGGGAAAACACACCAGAAGTCTATAAAAAATGAATATAATGAAGAAAATGAACAGGAAATGATTGGTGTCTGTTCCAAAACAAGAATCAGCAGGGTTTCTTTTTTTCAGTCTAGCACATATCAGTTCAAGGCCAATGAACAAAGGTGGTCTCCACATAACATGCTAGTTCAGCCTTGGAACTCCCTGCCAGAGGACACTATAAGAGCCAGAGGCACGTATGAATCCACAAAGTAAACAGGCAATCTAATGGAAGGAAAACATCATAAAAAACTATGAAATGCAGTGACACCAAATGCTGCTAAAGAACTCCCTGAGCTGTAGAGAGCTGGTGAGATACGCCAGGGAAGTAGTACTGGATGGTTGAAGTACTCCTGTGATCTTTCTCTCAGCGTTTACTACTGGCTACATCTGGAGATGGACGCCAGGACAGACAAGCAATGGATCTGACCTACCAAGGCTTCTCTTATGCATAAAAAGGCTGAGTGAAATAAGCCATGTAATGCAAACCAGGCCTATGATAATAAATCTTTGTGGAAATCCACTTTTCAAAACCTACTGCATCTCTAGACTTGACCTTACTCCTGTGCATGCACTCAGGCAGAAACAGCACTGAATCCATTTGAAATTATTTGCCTTTTTCCGACTACAGGTTCCTATATAGAGAAAAAAGTTTCCTGGTCTAGGCTGGAGTTTCCTTTCTTTGTATCCACACTTAAAGTGAAAATGAAGTATGCCATTAAACTGTTATGCTAATTTATCCTTACACTTTCTGCTCGACAGGTTTGCTTTGTTTCAAAAGTATGTTTCTGTGATACTTATAGCTATGTATATGTAATTTTGTGGTTAAATTAGAAGAGAGAGGAAAACCCTGGTTCCCACAGGAAACATAACTCGACCTCTTGCAAGCAGGTAACATTTTTGCCGTATCAGTGTGATAAAGAACTTCAATGAGAAGCAAACCCTGCCAAGGTTTACACCTGTGTGCAACTGCCTGATGTGTCTTGCTCAAGTGAGGTTAATGAGATTTTTCCACAATTCAAATTCTGCTGGAGGATTCTTCTGGGTGGGAAGGGGGTCTGAGACAGCCCTGTCTGTCAGTAAATGATGTGTTAAAGTACAATGAGAGATGGGTCTGCTTCTGTGGGCCAGGATTTGGCTCTCTTTCTGTAGAGATCTCTTCATCGGACACGAATGTTTTCCCTGTGGGCCTGGGGTCTCAGGGCAGGGGGGAACTGTGACATTTTGCTGGCCATCTCACCGGGGATGGGGAGAGGAAATATCCGCACCCCACGGTGAACACCAGCCGTGACAGACCCACACTGACGGCGCTGTCTCGCAGAGGCGCGGCGGGGGCCGCGGGGCAGCGGCAGCGTGGGCCGGTCACTGCAGGCAGCGGCGGG